>WBMZ01005103.1:0-357025 GCA_013400975.1 Atrichornis clamosus
CGCCGCCGCCGCCGCCGCCCGGCGCCCCCGGCGCCGCCGAGCCCGCCGGCTGCCCCAAGGATACCGACCGCCAGCTGCGCCTCCGCCTCTGCGTCCTCAACGAGATCCTCAACACCGAGCGCGACTACGTGGGGACCCTCCGCTTCCTGCAGTCGGTGAGCGGCCCCGAGGGGCTGGGGAGCGCCCTCAGGGGCACCGGGGGCTGGCGGGGGGAGCGCCCTCGGCGGTACCAAGGGACCGGGCGAACGGCCCGGAGCGGCTCCTCCCCGCGGGTCGGGGGCTGCGAGGGCGGCGGGGCAGTGCGGGGCACAACTTGTGGAAGTGCCCGTGCTCGGGTCCGCGCCGCCGAGGGGGAGTTTCTATTCGAGAGGCTGCGGGGGCGGGGGACGTGCGAGGGGCCGGCTCGGGGCCGCCTGGCAGCGCGGGGCCGGCACAGCCGCTGTTCCCTCGCCCCCGGCGCGGAGTGCGGGCAGCGCCGGCCCCCGCAGCGTACCGGCCCTTTGGGGCGATAGGGATGGAGCCAGGAGTGGATCTGCTCTCACAATGCCTCGTCCTTTTGGTTTTTGTCGTTTAGAAGCTGCTTTTACACCCACTTGGAAAATCTACCCTTACGGCCAGTTATTTATAAATAAATGCATGTATGTCTTGGTTTAATGGTAAACATAAATTTGTGATTGTGCCGGGTGTGTCTGTCCATATGGAAACAATTATACCTGCCTCTGAAATTATCCACGGGCTAGTTCACAATAAAAAGTCCATCTGGATATTTCCTTTTTCCTGTATAGGCTCTAGATGTGGAATTCATCAGTACACCACCACACACCTGCAAATAACTAGAAGAGCCTGCAGTAAGAGTTACTAGATAACAGATATATCATAAAAAAAGAAAAAGAATAAACTAGTGATCACACAGAGATCAAGAATCAAAGCAAAGGAAGTCTCTGCAGAGATTTCTAAAAGATTGGTCAGGGCAGAAATCCTTTCTGGTGTTTTCCTAGATAAATACTAAACTCTGGTTTCATCTAAATGGGCTTAGACCCTGGGCCCCTTTTGACCTGTCCTTCTGGCAAGGTTTTTGTTTGTTTTTTAAAATTAGTTTGTCTTCAGTGTTTTTCAGATTCACCCAAGTGACAAACCATCTAGCCTGAAAGATAAATGAAAAGGATGTAGTTGCTTTATGAACTAGTCTCGACTTGAACCCTCCTTTTCTCTCTCCAGAATTTGGCCTCAGAGCCTTTAATTTGAGTTTTCCAACTGGAGTGTCAGCTTCCTTTAGAACTGTGGTTCTGTCTCAGCGAGAGGAGATTCTTAAAAAAGCTGCAAGTTGTAGAAGTGCCCCACCCTACAGACAAAACAAAACCAAAATCCCTCAGAAAACTCCTCTGTCCTAAGTACTGAATTTGAGATTTTGTTAGCTGCAGGCTAGAATGTAGATTCAAGATGCATGTATTTTTAATGTCAGTTCTTACAGCTAAATGTATTCACAGTGTTAACTAGTGGGATTTTCATATATTAAATAACCAAACCAGATCTTCTATTTGTTTGTATTCATTAACTTGGCAGGTTTCATTAGAGCAGTAGTGAGAGGAGCAGTAGGGCCCTAGATTATGGCAGGAGGGCACTCTCTGAGGTCTTGGGCTGGCACTGCAGGCGTTCAGAGCCCTTCCCAGGCACTTTGTTACCAGGTGTAGAGTGGCTATAGTGTTACCTTGTGGGTTGGTTCTGGAAGTGCAGCTTTATCCCCCAATGGAGTTTGTGTTTTGGTAATTATATCTGAATAAATCACTAAGGTATAGGATCTTTCTTATCTCTGGGCCTTAGTTTAGAGCAGCATTCATACACAGGCTTAACTTTATGCACATGTCAAATATTCACGTGCTGTCCTGAATAATGACAGTTTCTTCAGTCATTGACCTATATCTTTTGGACTGAATCTCTGCACAACTCCATGCGGATAGCTGACTGATGTTAGCCCCAAAAAAAGGAGCACGAGAATCTATTGCAGTGTGTGAGGGTAAAAGGAGCAGTAGTGGGATGAAATTTTTAAAAATAAAATTTGGAGTGTGAAATATTTTCTGCATAAATTATGTGGATGGCCAGAACTTAATCCTTCCAACAAGATAGCCCAAAGGAAAGAATTCTGCCCTACCTCCCACGTTGGACGGCTGGCACGACATGCAAGGATAATATAATCTATATTAACACTGGGATTAGATGCAGTTATAGGTCAAAAGTTTTGCGTTACGACACTAATGAAAGTACTGCTGTAGTCCTGGCCTGACAAATGAAGGCCACCTTACTCCCATTTGTTGGTTCTCCTGAGTGCGCTGGAGTCACTGCATGGGAACCACCGCTCCTGCTCCATGAGTCTCCTTCTCCCCAGCTTGTGTTCTGTGTGAGCAGCACTTACCCAGTGCAAAATACTATTACACTTCCCAGGGTCATGCCCCAGGTTAACACTGCAGTGTGATTGGGCAAGGTTAGTTGGTTTTTTTCATAATGTTAATTGTACTGAAATGGTTTGTACTCTGTATGATCCGGAAGTAATTTTGGCTGCAGTGAAAGTCTGCGGTTCTGTGCAGGACAACTGCAATGTGTGGATCTTCTGGAAACTCATTCCTGTCAAAAATGAGATGAGAGAGATGTGGGGTACGGGTTCCTTAGCTTAAGAAACTTCAGTAGCTTGGATTAAATAAAGGAAGGCTAAATCTCATATCTTTCTATCATCATAATGAGTTTTCCCCAAGTGAACTGGGACAGTTGTGCTTTAGAAAAAGCTTATGTGAGGGAATCTGTGCTCTTTGTTAAATATTTGCTGTTGAAGCCCTAGTCTTCATTAAGTATTCTCAATAAATAATGTTTTAAAAAGCAAACAACTAAATTCTATGGGTTTATTCACAGCGCTGAAGTTGCTTGCTAGCAGCAGCTTCCTGTGTTCCCTGGTAATGTAAAAGAATCTCTTAAGTATTAGAATCTTGTAAGTATTTAATACTATGCATTGGCAAATAAATCAAAGTAATTTCAATTTATTTACAGTATTTTAATCCTTTTTAGGAGATGAATGTGTGGTCACGTTAAAGGAAAGGTTTCCTTTTTCTTTTATTTTTCTATACTTAGAAACCTCTTTCCACAAAGCTGCAGGGGAGAATAGGTTCACTATAAGCATAAGAACTCAGTCCTTATTTACTTTTCCTGAAAGGTTGTGGTCCATATTTTGGTTTCATAGATTAACAAAGTGGGTATTATTAAAGTTACAGAACATGGAGTTATCTTTTCTAGCAATAAAAATTGCATTAGTCACCGTTAAAAACATTTTGCTATGAGTTTTGTACTCATTTAATGAAAATGCTACAGATGTTCACCTATTTAAATAAAATTTAGTCTCTAGAATCTGGTATATTTCATACTTACAGTAATTTTGACAAATGGACTTACATCTGCAAATTTAACTTAGATGTCCCATCATTTTTTGCTGTGTATGTGGTTTGTATCAATTTTATTCCATTTAATTTTGAACATGAGAAGACGTTCCTAGTCAGTTTTGCTCCTGTTTAGTTTCTGGTATTCCTGTTGATACTTGTATGTGGGTGTATATATATAATATATATATATATATAATATGTGTATAATGTCTTATAGTGTATCAGAACTATGGAGGGAATGAAACCCGGTAGCTTTACTCTGTGGTTAGTTCCACATCTTACGAGGTAAGATAAATTCCAAGGGATGTAGCTATTTTTTAAAACAGAGTCTGTATTTTCTATTAAATGGTGATATAATACAGATATGATACTATATGCATACCATCATTTCAATAGTCTTTCCTAGATTAAGCCTCAAAATAAGGAAGGAGAGGTGAAAAACCTCTTTTCTACCCGCTCACAGCTGCTGACCTGAATTTACTGATTTAATTATGAATATACACACACTGTATTGTGTCCTGTCTTATCTGCCATTTTGTTAGGCAGGGATGGTACTGCAAAATATGGAATCCTTCTTGAAGAAATGCTGTGTAAATCAGGAGTATTAATAGACAATACTGCTGTTAGTTACACAGCTGTGTTACTAACTGCGCTAACAAAGGCTCATTACACAGATACCTTTCAAGCAGCAGGGAGAACTTCATGGAGCAGGTGGAAACGTACTGCTGCTAACATCATTAAAGATCTACTGATCACAGAAGCAGTGGAAAAGTGGAAAATTGTCAGAAGCCAGTGGAACTGTAGTAAAAGTTTCTGGAGTAAGATAAATGTCAAAGTCATAAAGGCAGATAATTCTGTTGTAAGTCTCTGGTGGGATCATAAACCATAAGGATTTTCAGTCTCCAGACTTTCAGATTCAGTTAATCCTTTGGCCTCTTTTAACTCTGCAACGTATGCAGAAACGTTTATATTGTCTGTGTAATTTTGTAAATATTTCTCTTCTGTGTGACAAAATCAAGCCAGGTGATAATTTAGTTAAGAGTGACCAGTTGGGTAAAGGGGAGCATCTGTCTGGTGGCACACAGTCCTATGCAGGAATGTGGGGCTGCCAGCATAGTCCTGAGGTGCAGTGTCTGCAGGGTGCAGCCCTCAGGCTTGCCCAGTCTCTAGGTAACTGTTCTTGCTTATGGTGTCAGTTGGTATGGAAAAGCCATGCAGTTTGTTGAGAAAACAAAGGTTGTGGTTTGTTCCACTGCTGCATTCCCACAGAATCCCAGTCAAATCTGTGACACTAACATCACAGTAATTAAAGACCAGCTTTTAAGTAAGGAGACACGGGAGCCCTGAGCAATTTCAGACATACTCATTGACCATCGTTCTAAAAATAGACTGAATAGTGGGTACATAACAGTTAGCTGTCAGTTTCTTAAAGGTTTGTTTTACCAGTTTGTAGATATAATCATTTAAGTTACGTGTGGAAGTGTAGAAGCAGTAGTTATCCAAACGTTGGTTTGCAGCAGTAGGTATTTCATTGCATCACTTTTTTTTTTAACACCCTTTAATTTCACTGAACACTTAGCTCAGACCTGCACATGCAGCTTCCACAACTTAGATAATTGCAGATATAGAAAGCCAAATTGTTCTCTACGTTGTATATAAATATCTCTTTCATCTTTCCAAAGACAAACTACCAACTTGTAAATTTTAATGTCAGAATGACAGGATGTACTTTTAGCTTGAGCTATTGCTGTTTATTCTGTGCAGGCATGAAAACAGTAGGAAAGTTCAGTTGTTCTTACCAGATAGGTATCAAATTGGATAAGTAACTGTACCAGTACTATTTTTAGGTTTTAGCATTATGCATTCCTTTATTTTTATATGAAGACTAGAAGTCATCTTCAATTGATTGTATAAATGTTAGGTTAGGACATGTACCATCAGATAAATTAGCCCACATGGTACAGACTCAGAATATTTCTGTTTTGCTGCCCTTTCTTGCTTTGTAGTTGTAATTGATCTCTGGATTTTGCACTCTATCCCTCTTCAAACATGATGAGCATCATAGGCTTCTTTTTTTTTTTCCCCCCCTTCATATTTCACAATCTTTTTTGCATCCAAGATGGGGCTCTGGTGCTCTAATAGAGAAGCAGACAGACGATTTGTCTCAGCTGTGAAGTGTGGTTTCCTGTCCTACTCTGTTCTCTGCCTGTTCACCCTCAGTAGATACAGATAAAGGCTGATTCTGGAAGGTGAACCACGTGGTTTGGATAATGTTGCTCATTTATTATGAGACAGCTAAAAGAGCAATTGGGGAGAGGAAGAAGATGGGAAAGAAAATTGTTTGGAAGTGATCTAAATTAGCTTGGCTGTTCTGTTATTTTGGATCAGTTTGTTACCTATAACCGGTTGTTAGGACTGCAAATGATCAAGATTTTCTTCAGTTTAGTCTTAATGTCATGGATGTTTTTTTTAAAAGCCTGGTGTATGTAAATGGAGGAAGATCACAGATATCAGTTTAAATGGCATGTTTGTAGCCCTTCTGGTTGTAAAGTATGAATTGAAGATGGAACATTAGCAAAACAGAAATGCTCCTGAGTTTTTAGGGGTTTTTATTATGACCCTTGAATTTGGGATTGGCAATTCTGCTAGTAGAGTTTTCTTTTTAGACCAAGTGTAGTGCAAAATTAGCTGCTAAAGGCTGAAATGCAAATAGAGTAAAAGGTTCTTTTGCCCTGGTTACAAAGACAGAATGTGGAGAAAGCAGTCTAGATGTAGAAAGATGAAGCAAAACTGAAAAACAGAAAAGCAAAACAAAGCAAAGATAAAGCTCTGAAAATATTTATACATCTGAGCCTGTGGTCTAGAGAGCCCTGTTTACAGCCACAGGTCTAAGAGCAGGGCTTGGAGGACACAGAATTTCCAGATTCTCTCCTGCTCTGAGATGTATGTCTGAGCTTAGTTTATTTGGAAAATAGTGTGCCCGGCCCATGCCTTTTGCAGCAAGACTTTACAAATCAGAGTTAAGTAGGAGTACAGCAGGTTTTTCATATGAACAAAGGTGTTTATTCTTTTTGCACTCTCACAGAAATTCCATGGTGAGAAAATATCAATAAATCCCCTGTGTAGTTTCACCAGTTTAATGCCACACAGGTGAGAACTAAAACTTCTTTATTCCAGCTTGGTGTGCATCTGACCCTTGTTACCCTTTATCTCAGACCTACTTTGGTCTTGTTACATCCTTTGGAATGAGGTGTCTGACCTCATTCTGGCTCTGCATCTCTTCATCCTCTTGGTTGCCGTGCTGTGATCAATCAGCCCTTTTGCCGTGTGTCCCTCCCTCTTGTTTCAGAGATGCCAGTTGTCTGAACATGTGCCATGATCCCTGGGGGAGGAGGGAGAGCTTGGCTGCCCTGGGCTTTCCCAGTGCCATCCTGGTGCCTCTGCAACAAAACTCCCTTGGAAGTAGTGGTCTGGGAGCTGAGGGACTGAGTGAAAGGGAGTGACAGAGACCTTGGGTTCTGGTAGGAAAGGACATAGGGATCAAAAAGTGAACCAAGCATCACAGAGAGCAGAATATTAGAGTTGCTCCGTACACAGCGTGTTTGATTTTACAACACTTTTGGCTGATATTTGCAAGAAGCAGACTGAAACCCATTATGGGAGCTTGTTTGTCCCTAAATATAGGAAGCAAAAAAGTTTGAGAGCTTTGCTAATTTTCCACTCCCCAGGTCACACTGTATTTCTGCCATAGGCAGAAGTACTGGTTTGCAGGGGTGGGAAATGTGGTTCTTCAATTTTACATCATAGAATCATGAAAATTAGGCTTGGAGAGAATCTTGAAAAACCATCCCATAGTGTTCTGATATGAAAAGATCTTCGTTTCTGGTGGTTTATCCTGGTGTTTAGATGTTTTTAGTATTAGAAATGTGTTCTTAATGCCTAATATAATGTCTAATCTTTTTTTGTGGTGCTCTTTTTCTTTGTATCAGTCCGTTAAATATTATAAGAAAGTTTTCACATTTTGCTTCAGATTAGACTAAACTGTCAAATTGTTTAACTTTTCTTTCTCAAAAACTATTTAATCTTTCTTCTGCTAATTCCTGTGCTGTTACCTGGATTTTGTAATCTATTTGTTTCCTGAACTCTAGTGTCCAAAATACCAGGCACAGGACACTCCCAAGGCTTTAGCAGTACTGAGGGAGTGGATTACTTCACGGGTTTTGTGCAGTATACAGAGTATTATTGTCGCAAAAGAACCTTGAGAAAGGTTTGTCTGAGTTTGTACCTGCGTTTGAGGACAACTCATTGCTCATATCAGTGGCCATGACTAGGTGTCAGCATAAAGCATTTATGGGAGCAGTCTAGTATTTAGGCTTCAGGGGGGTATCCCGGAAGTGCAACCCTGAACCCTCCTCAAGGGGAAGAGAGTGGGTTTGCAGGGCAGCTTTCCTGTGTTCAGATCCTGGCAGTCTCAGAGACATCTGACACAGAGATTTAAATATTACTCCAGATGAAGAGTCCTGCTTAATTACCCAGTCAGACATGATTAAGGCTTTAACACTACCTCTGCAGGTGTGATTGAGTCAAGCTGTAGCAGATAAAGAGAACTGCAGTGGATTTGTACTGGGAGAGAACCTCAGGGTGACTCTGGTTAAGACATCTGACTTCTGCATATACATTTTGCTTCACCGTTCTGTAGATGCCACTCACTTGAAGAGGCTGTGGCTCCCTTTGAACTGCAGATCTCAAGAGCAGGGTAAGAGAAGACAGCTCTGTGATGAGAAAACAGTTCTTTCTCTCTTGCTAATGAGCCTTCCTCCTTAGCAGAGTAACTCATTGCTTGCACAGCTGTAGACAGAAAGACAGATATTGACCATTCTGGCATTGTGAGGCTTGTGTATGAATGCCTGTCTGTGCTATCAGGACAGGAACTTGTCGCAAGCTGGCTGGCAATGTCACTTCCTACAGTTCCAGAAACAGTGACAATTTAATGTCATATGTCTTTGAGTTGCAGCGAGGGCAATATATTTCTAAGTCCTAATTATTTAAAGGTTGTTAGGATGGCTACTGAGGTGATGGGACTGTGGAACTGAGTTACAGGAACATTTAGGTTCATGTAAGGCTATTGGGTCATTCTCACTGCTATTGCCATTTCTGTAATTATTTTTATGGAAGCATATCAGCCATACAAATAATACCTTGCTGTAATTTATCTGATATCTCATGACTCATGGAGTAAATTTTGTGACCATTCTTAATTTGACTTTCATTTTGTACTTCTGGTTTTGCTGTGGTCAGTTCTTGTGCCAACAGGTTAGTTTGTTGGTTCCCAAACCACTTTGCTTTTCTAAAATGAGGATGCTTTTTCTTAACAAGTGCTGTTGCTTAGTCATTAAAAAATTTATGTAGACTAGTCATAATTTGTTTGGCCCAGTAATACACTTTCAGTTAAAAAAAACCAAACAAAGGAGCAAATAATCTAATAGGTAGAGTGCTGATTATATATTCCCTGTGGATTTGTCAGTTGTTAGTTGCCACTAGCTAAGTGATAGGACCAACATTTCCAGGACTCCTGCTTCAAGCATATATTAGGAACTGCTTGACTGTATGTTTTGGGTGTGGAACTTGATGTGATTGGGCTGGGAGTTTGACTCACCCAATCAGGCTGTTGGTTTTGTTGTGAACCAGTGCCACCGGCAGTGATACCAAACCCACATCCTTTCTGCTGACATGTGTTGGCCCAGGGTGTCAGAAGGAGCAAATGTTGATCCCTGAAAGGCACATTGCTCACCCCTTCCCTGAGAGTACCACTTTTAAAGAGAGGTTGGTAGAGTCCTTTGCACCAGTGACCCTGACTGCTGAGCTTGCCACCAAGGAGTGATGCTTGTCTTTGGGATCTGAGCAATTTATTAAGAAACAGCTTTAAACCCATGAGTCCCGTTTTACTGGATGTCTGCCAGATGTTCACTAGCTTTGTACATTACAGAATGGGCTTAGATTTGAAAAAAACCTGACAACATCATCCATATCCTCTTACACCTTCTTTTATCTACAGTAAATCATGTTAGTGATAACACTTTTGTTTTAGAAGCTTTTTGCCTGCTCATGCTTCTGGCATCTTAGCATGGTTGGGTAATTTGGACCAACCCATCATGGGACACGTGAGGGATGTACTTGTCAGGAAAGAGGGGAAAACATAAAAGGTTGCATTCAGGGATTATTTTGGATGCTGAGGAAGCTGACAATGAGAGGAGTTCCCTGATATTCAAAGTGTGTGTGTCAGTGGTGGCGGGCCCTGCTTTGGTGGCAGTTTCCTGATAAGAACTCACTAAAATGCACATTCTTATCACAGACAGGTGGGTGGGTTCCAGCTACACAGTGAAGTCTCAGGTCCCATGGGACTTTTCTGTCTAATCTGACAACTGCTTTGAATGCATCACCTCACAGGGAGCCTTGGCTGTTAACCTCATCACTAGGTGCCTAAAGAAGCCCCTTCCATTTTGGATGAAGCGGCAGTAACAGAAGGTCATAAAACTTTTGACGTGGTAAAATGTTTTAGACTCTGAAACCTGATTCTTAAACAGCACCCGGGTTGCTGTGGGAAAAAGGAACAAGCCTAACGTAGGTATACATGAATAGGCTGTGTGCTATTTAATATGTAGGTCACAGAGGATGCAAAAGTTTATCTGTGTTATTAGAGCTGATCAGTGGTTAATGCCCTGTATTGTTAAGCAATACTTAGGCTACAAATGTAGTAAACAAAACAGTGCCAGGCTTTATATTTTGGCCCTGAGGCCAACTGGCATGATCTGGTCTTCTTGTCTTGTACCATTGAACTCTGAGTCTCAAAGCAGGATGGCTGCATTCAGACTGTCTGTTGGGAATGGTCCTTGGCCTATCCCAACTGGCGCCATGCCTGAGAATTGTCTGGGAGAATGCTAGCAGGCCCAGGCCAAAGTGTGCCAGGAAACATTCTCCCAGTTTTCTCCCAGAATTGCAAGGCCCATGTCCTGGCCCTGTGGGCTCACCAATGGAGGCATGGCCCCAGGTCCTGCCCCAGGCTGTGGCATATCTTGCTAAAGCAGGATAGTGGTAGCTAGCTTTTCTGTGAGGGTGGTTGATGTAGATGAGTTTATTTCTGATGCTTTGTTGTTATGTGAAAGTTCTAGGTGCCAGGCCAGAAGTACTGGAAATATGGTGTGTCAGCCTTGCTTAGATTTTTGTCATTACTGACTCTTGTCATCATTACTTGAGATCTTTCATTTTGTTTAATCTGTGGAGGAGGAGACAGAAGGGGAATGCAGTTTGAATGACTGTCGACTACTTCAGGACAGTGTGAAAAGGAACTGGTTGTTAATTTCCTAATTCAGTGTCATTACTGACAGTTGCGAGCTGAGATGCTGTAGACTGAAAGCACTTTGGTCCTTCATATGAAGAGTGCTTGATCATTTCTCTTTTATTTACTTCCCTTTCTATTGAAGAAAATCAAAGGCTTCAAATGATAATCACTGGACACTTGTATATAATTTTTAAGCTCATATCCCTCTGGGTGCTGGTGGTTCTGTCTGTTATGTTACTGAAACTGCTCAGAAATCAGCTGAGATTGGAAGCAGCCGTTTGTGAGGAGAGGGTGTTGACAAGATACACAATAAGGGAAGAACAGTGGGGGAAGTTTTCCAAAGAGCTGCAGAAGTGTGTTTGCTCTGAGCATTGGTTTGTCAGAGGCATGATCCCTGAACAGGAGAATCATGGGTGGGGAGACACTTCTCACAGAGTTTCGCTCCTTTGTTGTCTCTTAAAGCTGTATGTGGGAAACTACCCCTGTTACACATACACAGCCCTCCTCTGCACTGGCGCAAGTCTGCTCACGTGAGGAGAACATGTTCTGAAAACTTGCAAGTAATGATTTTCAGGCTACGTAGACCAAGGATAATATTTTTGGGAGGTATAGTTGAAAAGTGAGATTTCCAAATTATTTATACAAGTGTTGGAGTTTTTAACTTGGTCGTTAAAGGGTACGGGGGACATGAAATCATGTGCATTTAGTGTTGCAGTACCTGTTTTGCTGGGCTTTTTACTTCAGCTTTGCCAGCACTGAACTGCTAGGGTTGTGCTGTATTCAGTCCTCTGGCTGTCACATTGCCTCCATGTTCTTGCCTGCTGTTGCCTTCCTTCCAGTGATTGCAAAGCCCTTGTGCAAGGACAGATAATCTTATTGTACATAGGTTTTTTCACTTCTGTGCATTCATCCTTCAGCACTTAGAAGAAACATTTGCCAGAATAACTGCACTTAGAAGTTAGGAAACAAGAGCAAAAAGCATTTAGAAACAAAATTGGACCACTAAATTTAAAGTATAGTCCAGACTTTTGAACTAAATGCAGTTGGAAAGAGTACTGGTTTTAGATGAATGGAAGGAGTACAAAAGAAGCACAGATCAATACTTCTGTAATTAGAACAGGTCACTCAGATGTATGACATCATTATGTAGTCTTTCACTGTTCACCAGCTATGGTGGTTCTCTGAAAAAATCAGCTGTAGGCAGTTCCTGTTGTTTTAAATTAACAATTGTGCACAGCTTTTATTACTTTGCTTTGATTTTTGTTGTTGGTTTGGGTTGGGCATTTTGTGTGTTTGCCAAAGGGGGCGATTACTTAGTGAGCAAAACAGTCCCTCAAGAAATGTGTGGCTTTTTCTTTTTGATTGTTAAGCAAACCTTTCATTCTTTAAATGTATTCAGCTGCGTTTTGATTTTTGGCATGGTGAACAAATCAAGATGATAAAACTTTGCTTTCTGGATTGATTTGTTGGTGAAGGGTGCTGGAAGTTTTCTGCAGTTAGACTGAGTAGCAGAGGAAAATCAAAAAAGAAGCATTACATAGGGTGATACTCTTGTTTTGCATGATGTCTGGTAGATCACCTTTTGAGGGTTCTACTACCTCTACAGACTTTATCGTGTGGGGTGCCGAAGCCAGAAGGAGCTGGGAAAGCTCAGCCTGTTCTAGCAGGTGCCTGTCACCTTGCAGTATCAGCACCTCTTGTGTGTAGAATGTACATCATGAACAGCAAGGTACATCTGGTACTTCCACTGTGACCTCTGTTTCCTTCCCTATTGAAAAACAGCTTAATATGCATCTTGTCATAAAATAAAGCTAGAAAGAACTGCCAGGCTCTTGATGGGCTTTGTCTCTTACACTATACATGCAGTGTGTCATAAGAGATCCTTTTGCACAATACAGGCCAATTCAGTTTCTTAAGCAGTTGCACAAGAAAAGCCACAATATTTGGAAAGTAAAGTATGAATCAAAATTTTTACAGCACACAACCAGAGGAACTGAAATTTGCAAACATCAGGCAAGAATGAATGTGCAGAGGCAGCAGTTACTGTGTCCAGGTGGTGTTTGGAGGCAAGGCTGCATGACATCAGTTCTCTTTTAATGTGGCTCTGGCTGAGCTGCTGGGGCAGTGTGGTATCAAAAACCAGCTTAACCCAGTGGAAAGAAAAGTTTCAGACTGTTTCACTTAAAGAAGAAGATTTTGTTTTGAAGTGTATTAAGAATAAAGATATTTGTCTCTGTTTATGCAGCACTTTTTTAGCTGGATTATCTCAAAATAGAGGACCAGTATTTAGCAGATGGAGAAAATGAGGCGCAGAAAGGCAGAATGAGTTATCCAAAGGTTTCAGGTGAAGTAACTAACAGAGCCTTGTCTACACTTACCTCTTTTAGGAGAAAAAGCTGAGCAAAAGTTGTTACATAAACTACCTGACTTTTTGTGAAAAAGTGCAACAAAGATGTTAATTCTTTAAATCAGTCTTCTGGCAACCAGCTGACACACCCTCGCAATTCGTGCTTGATGAATTGGTGGTCTTAGCTCAGTTCCAGGGGGACTGTTAGGCGTAACCAGAAGCAGTATTGACGGTCTCTGTGCACAGATAAAGAATCCATGGGGTTGGGAGGCATTAACAGTTTTTCCTTCTGGGAATATCTGCTGGATGCAAGAGACTGTGCTGGGAGAGTTTTCTTGCTGAAGTCCTATGTGAAGATGAGGGTGTAGGATGTAAGTCTTGGCCCTTCAGGAATTGCCAGGCAGCACTTTCCCATTGCTCCCAGGCAGTAGTAAAAATGTAAACAAAGAAGCTATGTTAGGCCTCAGTTACTCAGTGGCAATTGTCTGAACAGTTGTGCTTATGCTAGAATCTCGGCAAGTCCAAGTGCAAACACTTGGACATCTGGTTGTTTCACACTTGCCTAGTCTGTTTGTATGCTAGCGGCTGAAACAAATCCTTCTCAGCACTAAGCAGAAGTACTTTTTAAAGCAGTAAGTGCAAGCCTGAGTTCTGCAATCAAGCACACATTGAGCACAAAGGGTGTAAAAGAGAAATGAAGTGAAAATGTCAGTGGCTTGAATGTACTGCTGTTTCTGCCCCTGCATTCACTAGGAAAAACCCACCTGGTCAAATAAAACAGTCTAATTGCCAGGTTGAATCCAAGGAGAAGTTTCAAAAAAGTTGTTCCAAAATCAGTATATAGAACATTTCACTTGTGTGGCTTCTCTGCACTTGATTTTTTGGTGAGGAGCTGGAACTTCAGAGACGCCACAGAAAGGAGGCTTCTTCCTCTGTAATTTTTTTGCTCCAAGGCTCAGATTTGAAGTTTGAAGGTCAATTAAAGAAGTATTTGAATCCTGAAATTCACTGCACAAACCTGTCCTTTGGGAGAGGAACATTCATTTTTGGTATGTTTTGTACCCCTCTGCACAGTTCTGATCTTCTAAGGCTTCACCTCCTTCCTTTTCATTAATTTTGCAGATACATCTTCAGTCAACACTTTCTGGGTCTTGTCCTTAAAAATTCTTCTTATTTTCACATAAAAAGATTTTTGTTCACTAGTTCTGACTCTGAGGCCACGATAACTTTGTTCAAGCTAACAGAGAATCAAAATAAAAACAGTAGCATAATAAATCTCTGCAAATCATCATACTATTGAACTTTTTGTGTAAGGGATCGGTGAGATTTTTGAGAAAGAGTGGTGTGTGGAGAGGTGGAGTAACGCCCTCACAGGAACACTTCTTTGCTTTTCTCACATACCAACTGATGTGATCTGTCTGGAAAATCAAGACCTATGCTTGAGACACCTGGTCTGGTGGGTATTGTAGCACAAGGTGATGCTGGACAGCTTTCCTCAGTTGTGCATCCCTGCACCAGTACAGCCTCATGTTGCATCTTGTGTTCCACATCACAAATGCTTGGTTGTCCCCACATCCATTTCTGTTCTGCTCCACTCCAGCAGTTCATGAGATGGGGTGCAAGTACCTTTCTCCAAGGGGAAGGAGAAGAAAGAAGACTGTGTTCTCAGCCTCCTTATACCCCCTGCTGGAGCAGGGCTGTGCCACTGTTGCACAGCTCAAAGGAGATGGACAGGTGAAAGTCCACCAGGACTGGTTGGTGCAGGGCACAGCACAGCATTAATATTGTGCATACTTTGAGAGTGTAATTTTAGTATGCATGGCAAACAATAGGAAATGCTGGTGTATGTGATACAGCATTATCCTGGAATCCATATTTCATGTAATTATTTTAGAGTAGTGTAGACCAAGCCAGACTAAGCCACTGCTTAGAGCTTTGATTTATGTTTGCAAGCATGTTTAAGTGAGGTGACCATGCCAGTTATTGCCATGCCTCTTTGCCTGGCCCCATTGCTTGGAGGTGAAGTCCCATAGTGTGAATGGGTGTCTGGGTTTGTATCTACAGCTGCTACAGCTTTCTGTATAAATGCAGATTAAAGGCTGCAGTGGTTTGTTTAAATGCTTAAATATGGTGTTGTAGAGGGCAGTATTTAAGCAACAGATGCACATTCTGTTCAGTCATGTCAGAAACAGAGGTCTAACCTTCAGGAGAGGAAGGAACAGAGAATAGAGGACAAAACTGCTTCAGCTATCTCATTTAAATCAGTTTGCAAATGAGAGTTACAGTCCTTAGCCCAAATGCACATTAATTAACAGTTTGTAGTTGGCTGTGGCATGGCAGCTGGAGTGCCTGAGGATTAGGCACTTGCCTTGATTTTTAGAATCAAGAAATGTTAAATACAGATGATAATTGTGTGACAGCTTCAAAGGAGGAAGAGAAACATACTGTCTTAGTCTGCTTCTGTTTTTCAGGTTTATGTTATTGTATTTGCTGTGTAAGCAAGTTTCAGCTGAGCTGGTGGAATTGGTCAGAAGGGGCTTTTGGATGCAGTGAAAACAGATTTCCTATGTGGGGGGTTTTTTTTGTGTGTTTGGGGAGTAATTTGGGCTTGGGTGTATTTTTTCATCTAATGATATACCAGCTGTGGCACTAGTGACAGAAATCTCACGTTTTCTTCATTCTAAAGCTTCTTATTTAGAGGTATATTACCTGTCTGCTCTAATGTGCTTTTAAGTGGAATTCAGCAGTGAGTAATTTCTGCCTTCACTCATCATTATACAGATCTTTTCTTAAAAATAAGTATCTTTTTCCCAGCAGTCTAAACACCAGGCAGTGACAGGAGCTAGTTACAAATCTCCTTGTCTGTTGTGTATCTAGGTACTATGATATTCAGTTGTCCAACTTGTCTGTTTTTCTGGGACAACTCTGCTGCCTTTAGAAGCTTTTGGATAGGATGCACAATGCCAGACACTCAGCATGATTTCCTACACGTACTTCATGTGAGGCTCTGCGATGCTTTCAGGATTCTGGCACGCCTCTCCAGAAAAGTGATCTGCTCCGGAGTACCTGGGAGAAAAAGGTTTGGTGCTTCATTACATGTAGATCTCCGTAACACCTCTTCTGAAAGGGGCACTCGGTGCCTGATGAGGCAATCCTTTTATCACACTTTGCCCTTGTTGGTGGAGTTGTTACGTTTGCAGGAGTGAGGGAGAAGGAAGAGAAAAGATGTAGATCAATTTCAGATTAGTTTCAAGTGTGGAATGATGTTCAGACGTGGTGAAACGCTAGAGCAAGTTCTCTCTCCACATCTTTCTTTAATCAGCACTGAGATCTGCAGGAGGTGTGCATGTTGTACATACCAATATTTCATACCCAGTGAAGAAGTTCTCATTGTTTTCAGGCAGAATATACTTCAGGAGAGAGATGGAGAGGAAGCATGAAATGCAACTTCTCCACATTCTGTCTCTTGTTGAGAAGATATGAGTGTGGACAGGGGAGTGTTAGTATGAGACAGAAAGTACCAGGATATCTGGTATAACATCAACTAGGAAAGTTTCCATGGGTCCAGAACTTGACAAAAGTAAATGTACAAAGGTCTCCTGATTAAGGATTAAGGGAGAATGCTGAAAAGTTGTTAATTTAATCTTCAGATTTATGCAGCAGATGTTTTTTTATTTTTGGTGTTATTTGGACAAAACTGCTTTTTTGAGGGTTCATCTGCTCTTACTCTTCATTTGCCAGCTTTGACTGGAGCTGCCTCTATAGCGATTATAGTATAAAATAATTATTTTCAAAGTGACTCTAGTACTTCTTTTAACCTTTAAGGTGATAAACAGGAGGTTATGAGCTGCTGAGAAATAAAGTATGTTTTCTTTTCCCTTCATTTAGAGTTTTTCAGTCATTTGGCTTACGAAGGAATTATATATCCAAAGATGTATAGAAGATGGCAAGAGAACAGATTAGAAAAATGGCTTACGTATTTCAGGTTCATCTGAATTTATACTCTGTATATATGTAAAGACTTTGCAGGCACTATTACAAACACAGGAGTGCTGATACTTCTATAGCATCTCTGAAATTTGGTTTCTGTGCATTAATGAAGGAATACAGAACAGGAGAGGAATGGGATTCTGTTAGGATTGTACTTGCACAACAAGAGATGTTCTGTGCAAGTCCCCACCTCCATGGGGCTGGGAGCTGCATGCTCTGAGCAGAAGAGCTCTGCTTACTGTTGAGGAAGAGAAGAGATGAAGCCTGGCTAGAATACTGGCACAGTCCTACCTAAAAATCTTGTTCGGCAGTAAATTGCTGCTAGTTTGGAGCAGTTTCCTGCTTTCTATGTGTTTTACTTTTTAGTTTCTAAAACTTAGGCCAGAATAGTTCATCCCACACCACATATATATAGGGGGTGTGTGTGTATGTGTGTGTCTATATACTTTTCCTGTTTATTAATGGGAGGTACCTTCTAGGCTATAGCAGAATTACGGGGTTCTTGTGGTTTTTTGTAGTGAATTCTGGGCGATGACTGATTTGAGTGGAGTCTTGATGAGTTTACATAGCAGTGATAACTCCAAATGCATAACCTATTGATGTGTGGTACAACTACTAAAGCATGCATGAGCTGGAAGTCGTGGCAGAACCTAAAGTGAGTTATGGAGGGTATTCTTGCATAAAGAGTGTGGTGCTAAATATTAGATGAATCTGCTCCTCCTCAGCAGCTCGTATTTGCTTTCCAGGTTTTGAATTCTCCAGTTGCAGTGGCTGTTTCTTCAGCAAAACATTTCAAAATAAAGCAAGAAAAAAACCTACTTTTTTAAATATACTACCATGCAAATCTTTCATTAAATAAAATGCCAGGGTTCACTTCAGCGGTGGGAACACAGTAGAAACTTCAGTCCCTGATGCTTTGAATTTTAAGAGGAGAAAATGTAATCTATAAATGAGTGGAGGAATCTGAGGCCACCAGTTCTTCAGAGACAGAAGTAACTCAAGCAGAATAAGGTGATTGCTCCAAGGGCTGGGTATGAAGGAGGAACAAGAAAGCATTTTTCCTGATTTCTGGGTGATAGCTTGCTGTGTTGGAGATCAGATGAGCTCATAGCAGAGCCAAGAGTAGACAAAGTAAGGTATAGGCAAGCCCTTGGAAGAGAACTAAAAGTGAGGATTTTTGAAAAGAGAAGAAAAAAGGTTAAAAAATTCAGTGAGTAGACTTCAGGAACTGAGGTCTACTGTTCTCTTCAAAAGCAACTGAAGAGCCATTTGTCTGACATACTACTTAATACCCTGTCCTGTGTGCAAACCCTGAGTGTTTGTATGCAAAAGCAAGGAGCCAGTCTGTATTTCCCTGTCTGGATTTGCCACCCCTGCTTGGATGCCAGGCCAGTCGGTGCACGCAGCCTTTGCTCTGCTCCTTGGAAATTGAACGTAGTGGTCGTAGTGTGCCGAATAAACTGCTGAGTGCCATAGTCTGGGCTTTGTAATCTGTGTATGTGACAGACATGGTCAACATGTATGAGGACAAGGAGGCAGAACATGAAAAGAACAGCAGGAGTGTTCTAAAGCAAAACTTGAGTGAATTTGTATTGCTCTGACTGAAAAGGTATCTGAAACTAGTTCTTACTGAGAACGAATAGAACAGATTGATGGAAGAAGTATAAAAGATGCTGTATGTCTGCATACAGCTACAGGGTTGCTTTCTGCTCTGTCTTAGTATTGATTTCTTTCATTCTTTGATTTTAAAAAGCAGAGAGGATTAGTCAGAGGCTCTTTAAATTGCTTTTAGGCAGCTTTCCTGACTATTTCCTATTACCTGACTTTATTCATAACCTTTATACTTTTGGTCTCATTGAAATTTGTGAGGGCTCTTTAATATATCTGAGTTTAGCTTGAGGTGTTTCCTCGTTACCTCAGACTGAGTGGGCTGACGCTATGCTGAGGCAGAGGAGTAGCTCACATAAACTGTCTGAGAGCCGGAACAGTAGCTTCCAGCAGCAGAAGTGTTGAAGTCCTGCTCCAGTTCTTAGCATAGTAAATGTGACTTATCTTTGTAAGTCAATCCAAACAAGTCACCCTGACTTCTCCAAAAGCCAAGCATAGCTAAAAAGAGAACAAATCCCTAAAGACACATAAAAAGTGTGCACTGTTTTTTTTTTTTAAATAATAGTAAAACGAGTGAAATGAAAGTAATCTTGGAACTACAATTTTCCTGAAAGTCAAATGTGGAATCCAGTTTTATGAGGCTGTTACCCGTGGTAGGAAGGAATACAATGGGGGACATTCTGTGATTCTGGGTGGGTGTTTCACATTTGGGAAAGGTTAATAATGTAAAATTATTGCCTAAGTAATTTCTTTGTACTAGGTAATTTATATTACTTCTGTTTTCAAATATGTCCTGAAAATACAGTGACTTGAAGATTCTGTGGCAATCCAGAAGATGACAATATAAATTTGTGACGTGACTGTCAGAATACTAATACCCTCCACCATTTGAAGCAAAATGATCTAACTTGTTTAAGAATTTTCTCCTTCTAGTTGGGATAGCATGCAATTCCCCCACACTTCTGGCTACTCACTTGGGCCAAAAGAGTAATGGTGTGCTTTGTCTGCCTGGATTTTCAAAGATATAACTGTTTTCAGTTGTACATGGAAATTCTCTTTCTGGGTTCTCCTGGGGGAAGCAGACACTGTCAGCCTTCCCTACATGCCTGGTTCTGCTATCTCTCTACACAGGAGCACCAAAGTAGAAAGGAGGTTTGCTGTGCAGTTGAAATAATTTTGTCCTTGTTCATAAGTTACAATTTAGCTCCAGAACCTTGCTGGCTTCACCTTTTATCTAATGTTTTTGGCATGCAGCTGCCTCATTTCTGCTCATCTTTGTCCTGGATGGTTTCCTCTTGCTGTGAAGTGGCTTCCTCACTCTACTTTCTTAGTGGTTTGGCTGCATTTTTCGCTCCTGTAGACGGTATTTCCCCCTAGCACTCTTGCCTTGCAGCCCACTATTCCCACACTTTATAAATATGCTTGCAATGGTGCCATAAGCTGTGCCTTCTTATTTATGGATAGAATTGCAAATTTGATCCAGATGGTGCTGTTTTCTAAAGTCTACTTCTGAAATCTGTTTGCAAGATATGATCTGCCTGAACATATGCCTGATCGTCTGTTTTTGGGAGATGTCTTTTCAGGATTCCTGGGTCATTTTTGTTATATTGAAGTTGTGCTTCATTAAATGCCTTGAGTTGGTGGGACTGGATCCTTTTGCTTGCCACAGCAGCACAGGTAGTGTCTAAAATCTTCTTAGACTTACTTGCTATTTTGTCATAATTGTTTCTGAGAGACTTAGTGCCTCAAGTCATCTTCAGGCCAGTGGAGTGCCAAGGCAGTTTTTTAGGATGCGGACTTGTCTTTTGTATCTTTTGCTTTGTACTGCTGAACAAACTTTGCAAAGGTTTGTTTTAAATCACATAGATTACTGAAATCAGGGAGGGTTTTGTAATTCCATGTCAATACTGACTCAAACAGCCCATTCAAAATATAAACCACTATGTTTTCTCACAGCAGAGCACTCACTATTGTGCTGACTCTTGCTGAGAAGGCCTCCTCCCTTCTGCACCACTTTTTAACTAACCGGAATAAAATACAGCAAAAAGATAGCTTAAATAACTTTTGTTCTTATTAGGGAAGTCATAGCTGGTTTTCACGCTTCTGTTCCCCCTAGTTTCCATTTTTGCATAAAATCGTGGCATTGTAGGTGTCTGGGGAGCTTGGAAAAAGGGGAGAGGGAAGAAAGAGGTGAAATTTTGCTTATCGTATGGCTCCATTAACTCTGGAGGTTTGTGTCTCAGGTTTCACTGGGCAATGGTGGTTTTACTATGGCTCTTGGTTTTGGCACCAGATTTCCCCCTTTTTGGCACGGTAACTGTCAAAAAACAGGGCAGCGCAGGCTATAGGTCCTTTTGAGCTGACATCTGTTGCCATGTTTATTTCCTTTTTTTTTTTTTTTTTTTGCACACTACAATGTTAGTAAACTACTTTTGCCCAGTGTCTGAGAACAGGTGACATCAGTGCAGTCAGAATTCATGTTGTAATGGGGAACTCAAGTGCATTGTTTATCTGTGCTGCTGCTTCCTCCCAGTTAACTGGTGCAGAAGTTACTTCAGTGTGTAGATTTTCCCTTGAAACTTGCCGTACAACACAGCGGATCTCCCACCTTTGCAGAGGTTTCGTTATCAGAGCTCTGTTCTCACACAAACTGTCTGCCCACGCGTTTGGCACGAGGGGCAGCAGGGGCTGTTCTGTTCTGCCACAGACCATGACACAGACTAGAAATGGCTGCAGGAGCCTGGGAGCCATTTTAAGTACAGGTGCCAGTGTTTGAGAGCTTTGCCTTCCCTTCCCTGCACACGTCAGCACCTCTGGGAAGTGTCAACTTGATTTAGAGGGAGACACAGAAAGAAATACAGGATGGGAAAGGAAACAGGAAAGAGAAAAATTGCTGGGGTAGAGGGGGAAGGGGAGAAGTGGCCAAGGAAAGGGAAATGAAGACAGAAAGACAGAGAAAGAACTGTTTCCCCTTTTATGAGGAAAGGAAGCCTTCAAATCAGGATGACTTAGTTCAGCTGTTCAGGCCACTTTATACCCATGAACTTGCAATTAAATGCGGAAGTGACAAACAAAAGGCGAGCTAAAAGAAGATATTGTTAAATAGTCGGCACTGGAGGATGTAGGGGGAAACTCAGAAAATGGACAGAGCCCAAGTCATGAATAAGCACTCAGTTTCCTGGGATTCTGCTGTGGGTGGGAGGAGTGCTGGAGGTGCTGGAGGCCTCTGTCATATAGAAGCTCTGCAGTGGCAGGGACCCTTTGTTCTTCTCCCCTGGATGCTGCCACAAAGAGAGATTTTATTCAATTTCATGGTGCTGAGTCAACAGGCCTCTTTCTACTAAGCAAGGGGTTTATTCCCCAGGCCAAGCTCTCAGTGTGCTTTGCAGAGAGGCTCTCTGAACCGTGATTGTTGTTTGGCTTGGAAGTACATTGTTTGCTGCTTGAATTTTTCCTGATTTTTTGCCTAGATAATGTCAACTGGTTCCTGTTTTGCTTTGGAAAATCATAGGTGCCTGATCAGTTTTTCCTGGATTATTTCACAGTATGGAGACACCCAAAAGGAGTCTGGACTGTTA
Organism: Atrichornis clamosus; assembly: GCA_013400975.1. Lineage (NCBI taxonomy): Eukaryota > Metazoa > Chordata > Aves > Passeriformes > Menuridae > Atrichornis > Atrichornis clamosus. The sequence goes on from WBMZ01005103.1 coordinate 22,285, forward strand.
CCTTGTGGGCTGTCCAGATGGTTCTGAAGTTTTTTTGGTGGGTTTTTTTTAGCAGTACTCCTTTTAGGTAGTACTCCACAGTACTGTTCTCTCTCCTAATGGCAGTTCGCACATAATTGTGAATTTCTAGTAATCTGTGCTGGGGAGAGGTAATCCCCATTTACTCCTGTGAGTCCATTTGCCTCTTGCTTCTGGTCAGAAGGTAAACTAGTATAGTTGAAAATTAGAGCTTTGAATGCATTTTGGAATTCTTTAGGTTGAAAGATGGTGTGTGTGTGTGTGTTTCCTGGAAACCAGGAGCAAACTGATTTGACAGGTTAGGATAAAGCTGTCACATTTATTCCCTTGTCATATACCTTTTGAGTATTGGAATGGAAATAGATTTTCTTAATGTTTATGAAGATCTTAGTGGAACACAAAGGATACTTTGTTGAATTTAACAACATCAGATCTACAAAATTCATAACCTGTGAGAACAGAACGGGGATTCTTGTGCCATAATCTGCCAAATTCACTGAAGTAAAAAAGATTTAACTTCAGTAAGGAGTCAACAGAAAGGAAGCACATTCTTTGGGATCAAGCCTCATCTCATGAGTCTGTGGCAAGCATTGAAATGCTCATGTATTAAAGACGATTCTGTAAATTAGGTTTTTGAGTTTTTTATTGCTCTAAGGACTAAAGCAATGTTCAGATTATAGCACATGATTTTAACTGAAGCGTGTATATTATTTGTAGGGACTACAATGTGTCTTAGCCTGTAGAGAGTGAAAGTAGGTCATTCTGAGTCCTCTGTAGCATTTAAACTCCAACACCAATTTGCCTCAGCATATGAAATCAGGCTGAGGGAAGCCCTTAATGGGGTGGTTATTTTGATAGCCTCTCTGACTGATACTGTCATAACATTCTGCTAGTTCCTTTTAACTTGGTTCTCTTTCCAAGGCTGTGTCTGTTTTGATTATTTTGAAGGTTATTTTATTTCTTTCACATGTACAGGTTTGGATTTGAGACACTGACCCATGTTGGTGCTACTATGGAAGGGACAACAATCAGTGTTTTCTGTTAGCATTTGGCAGAAGAGATACAGAATGCTGATGCAAAGCTTGTAGTTCCTTTTGTTGCCATAGTGCTGTGTGGATTAGGCATTGTTGTAAAGGAGACTTTTGGCTGCCTCATGCCCATTGTCTGCAAATTGTCTCTTCAAGGCAAATGTAGCTGTTGCATTTATAACTTATCACAGTCAAGTATGCTGGCACTGGATGCCGGGCTGCACTACCCACTGTCAGCTAGGGATTTTTACAGGCGTGTGGTGGGATCAGCATTGTGTGGATTCTGGGTTCTGTGCCCAACAACCCTGCTATCCACATAACATGCTCCCTCACACTGCAAGGTATGCCCAGGCGTGATGGTGAAAACCCATTGCAAATTTCAGCTCTTGCTGATATCAATATAAGAAACTGCTTTGATGACAAGGTATGAAATGATTGGAAGTCTGGGAGTGACATGCAGCATTTAAGCATGTTATGGCATTTTCTTTGGATTGGAGGAGCCCCCTAAAAGTTTTGTGGAACTTTCCAAGTTTGCAGAAGAACTAGATTAGCAATCACAGAATAGGATCTGTCCTAAATACATGATATCAGGCCTGCTGCTTGTAGTGAACATTGTCAGGTTTGGATGGAATGTGAAATAAAGCATCTCCCCAAATTGAGACTGCTTACGTCTCCCAAAGTTTCATTGGTGGTTAGGGAAAGCACTACCATGAGTTTTACTCGCAGTAGATAATTTCTGTCATCATTTCCATCTTTCAGTAGTTCTGGCTAATTTGGTGATTTGGCCTTTGTGCAGAGATTCCTGTGTAAGGGAAGAAGTGCCTGCTTATAATTTTATTTCCTTCCTCTCTATTTTGTAGCATATGGAAAAACTGTGGAAAAAGCAATGTTGATTAAATTTACTCTGTACTATCATCTACGTGATTTAATCAAAAACTCTGGATTTTGCTTTGCTGGTGTGAACATTCTATCTCATGAGGCCTTTCAGGCTGCTGCATAACCCAAATCCCTGGAAGGACTGTTGTCCTGTGGCAGACAGCCATTTCCCTGTTTCTGAAAACACTCAGTTCCAGTGGCTTTTTTGGTCCTGTCACTGTGACCAGTGGGCCAGCACATAACCTGTGATTCTTTGCTTGAGCAGAGATGGGTGGAAATGGACAGCAGATTGATGGGAGGACAGGATGAACAGTGGGGAAAAAAGACAAGACTTTAGCTTTAGCTGGAAATTGAAGTCAACTAGAGGAAATAAGCCATTCTACTCCTAGCAAGATTGATTGCACATTAGCAGCTGGAATTGACATGCATCAAAGATCTCTCTTGTTGCAGTCCTGCACTCACAGCCATATGATGCACTGTAAAGGAGTTAGACATCAGAAAAACTCCAGCTGTCCCTGGCTTCAGATGAACTCTCATACTCTTGCCTCAGTGTAAAAAGATGCCCCTTCCCACTCTCATTCAGGTTTCACCAGGGTTTCAAAATAAGGAGAGAGAAATTACTTTCTTGGTTTAGGTAATATTTCTTCTTTTCTCTGCAAACCATAAAGCTAGTAAGGACCCAATGTAAAGAAAGGGTATCACAGTAACAGCTTACATTGTGTGTTAGCAGAACTCTTGAGTAATGTAACACGGATTACAAACAGATGCAGTGGCTACAATGTCCTTGGTAGCAGGACCAGCATTTTAAAAACATGTGTGCATGGGGAAGTAAGAAAAGAGGGCAAGGAAAGCAGAGTAATATCAGCCATCATCTTGGTAGGGGTTAGGACTAGCTCTCAGAGTTGATTTGTGTGAAGGGAGGTAATGGAGACAGACTGTCCTCTGCTATAAACTGGCTGACTTGTCTCTTGGGTGCAGTGCAGAGAGGTGATGCTGGTCCGTGCCTTTCAGGAAGGAGCCATTTCTGTCAGAGGCCGAAGCACAGTCACGGTATACAAGGAGAGAGATCCAGCACTGCACGTTACCATGGCTGAGTGTGAGGGGCAGTGCTACAGAGGAAATCCTGTCAGTTCGTGGAACACATCTGCCTCCTAACTCAGTGTATCTGAGGTGGCATGAGGGACATGCTGGGCCTTGTGTGTAGCTTGAGTGCAGTTCAGTGGAGCTCAGTAACAAGCGCTGTGGTGCGTGTTATGTCTTTGCTGCGCTCTTTGTGTTTCATGGCTGCTGTGACTCCTTCATTTTCTCCTGGAAGTTTTCATCCTTTTGCGTATGTACACCTGACCAGCCTCACCAATGTGAGATGACGGTGTGTGGGAGTAAAATCTTCAAGTTGAAACACATTAACCTGGTTCTCTCTAGAAAGTAGACTCCCTTCAGTGATTCCTCTGACTAGTAGTTCTTTTAGTACTGGTACAAGCTCAAGCTAGTGTGAGACAGATACATAACACCTTTCCCTCTGCCTGAAGAATGCAGGGCTGCTGTGAACTGACTGGGCAGTCCTGACAGCTCAAGTGTAAGTGGAATTAATCTTGTGTTCCCCTTTTGATGGATTTAATTTTCTAAAGTGTAAATCCAGCTTTTCTATCAACACTTGAACCCTATTAAAAAAAACCAGACAAAACCAACTCATTAAATTTGTCACCAGAGTTTTCACTAAGGATGAAGTAACCAAGGGTAGTAGAGTGGTATAGAAAAGTCAGGAAAAATAATTTATTTACTTTGTAATGTCTGGTGCAAGTTCTGGAGTTACCTGGATTTTGCTTGTGGAAACTGTGAGCAGAATGTGGTTTGGGAATTTTGTTTCAATCCTCAGTGAACTCTCGGGTGTTCTTTGTTCTTGTAGCACATGCATTTTTTAACAAGCTGAATCTTTCTGGACTAAATGTGTGTTGTTCCTGTTCCCTTAGAGTGCTTGTGGAAGCTGGGGCACAGCAGTGAACTCACTGAGCTGCTGTTGGCTGGAGCTCCCCTGGCACTCACTGTTGCTCATCTGTTGTTTTACATTATTCAGAAGCAGTCGAGTGGAGACAGTTTTATACAAGTTCACAGGAAGAAAATGAGGGCAAATCTCCAGGAGACGGTTCTGCCTGGTGGTGCATTCTCCCAGATGAGGCCACTGCAGAGCGGCGCTGCGCAGTGATGACATTTCCTTCTCACCAGTCCCTTGTCACGGACGCCAAATCAAAGTGAGCTCAGAAACAATGCAGAGGTGTTTTAAAATTCTCCTATATTCCTTACATCTTAAAGACCTTTTGTAGTTGTTCAATGCAGCATTTACATGGTTTAAAGCTGTGTCTGTGAAGGTAATGATAAATAATAAAAATACTTTGCAAGATCCCAGAGTTTGGAAGTGAATCACTGCTGCTCACAGGATTTATCTATTTGAAGTCTAAAGAAGCAGCCCTGATTACATTATGAGATCGCCAGGGTATTTTGGCAATAATTCTCAAGGCAACTGTAGGAAATCTGAAAGTGATATGTGCATTATATCCTGGTCTAAAGACGTCACACGTGGGTTGGGTCTCTTTATGTGGTGTTATTTCAGTATTTTTTAATGTATTGTCTTTATTAATGCATATAGTTTTTTGGTGAGGTGCCATAGTCTCAACAGCAACTACTTTGGTGTGAAAAAAAAGATGATTTTGTCTTAGTAGTCCTCCTGAAGAAGGTTTGTCAACTATTGAATTAAATGTAATTTCATCCTTAGCCCTTTCCATGAATGGTATATGGCATCTGAGTTCAGTGAGGGACCTAAAGATCTTATCTAACAGTCATGAATAGTGAGGGGGTTGTTTTGTTTAATAGACTGGCTCTGACCTCTCACTGACATTCCCAGGTTTTCTGCTTTCTCTTGTAGTCACTTGGCGAGAGAATGGTTTCCTATCCACAGTCGTCTTCTGCATGCGAGGCAGTGTAGCTGTAGTGATTGGCCTGTGCAAATAGACCTAACTTGTATCACTGTCGTTATATTATGTAGTCCCTATATTTTAAAGTTGTACTGTTTGCAGTTGAATTAATTCCACTGAATGTTATTTCATTGGGTCAAATGAAGTCTAGCAAACTGGATGCTGCCCACAGTTATTCTGGAGCCTTTTTAGACTTCCCTTTTTCCTTTTTCCTGTATTCATGTATCTTACCGGGATAATTTCTGCATCAATCGGGTGTTTCTGGGGGCAGAATCAAAAAAAGTGTTTTGAATTCTAAATCGTATTGTGGCCCACAGGTTGGTTTTGTAGATAGCTTTGATTTCCTGGGTGTTGCTGTTCAGCACTTGTTTTGATTGCTGTATGTTATTGCTAGAGATGACTGAGATGTGTTCTTTGGCACCTGGTAGCTAGGGGAGAGACAGACAAAAGTGGGCCCTTCCCATCTGTGATGTTTAGCAGAGAGCTCTGAGTTACTGGAAAGGGGATGTGATCTTGTGGTTACTGCAACAAAAGGAAGAGCCTGCACTTGATGTACTCTGTGGTTCCTCAAGAGAATTACAGTGTAGTGTGGGTCATTCTTCTGTGCAGAAAAAAATACTTTTTTCACCTCTTGGGGTTTCATCACTTCTGGAGAAAAGCTTATTTTTTTCCTGCTTTTCTGTATTCCTTTAATTGGATCAGATGGGGTTCCCCAGAAGACTGCAAATAATTCCTTTAGAAGGAGCTAGATGTGGCAGTTTTGGCCCACTGTGTGTAACCAAATGGGCTGTGCCAAAGTACTGACTTTGAGTATTTCCTTCTGCAGTGTAGATGCGTGCTTGCAAATGGCTGCAATAACAGTGAAAATACACTAAGGTGTTAGGAGGAAGAAGCAATAGAGAAGGTGAACCAGTAAGAAGTGTACTGGGAACATTCTCCCTTTTTCATACACAGCATTAGGAATTGTGCAAGCCAAGAGATGTGGCCACCCAGAAACATCAAGTTTTTGGTACAGATGCATCACAGCCAGTGAATCCAGCCTGGGAAGCGATGGGTTCTCATGCTGGTCCTTGGCTTTGAAAAGGAAATCCTATGCTTCCAAATACAGAAAAAAGATAGCCTACCTATCAGGTTGAATATGTCTAACTTAGAGCATCAATAAGTGCAAGGGTTTTGCAGACAATCCCTTCAGGAGCTGCTGTCCCAGCTACTGGCCAGCTGAAGGCTTTCTGTTGCCACAGCAGATTTGGAATTGCTTTCTTGCACCTTTCCCTCCTCTTTTGTGTTACTAATTACTGCAGTAAATCTCAGTCCTCTCGCCCTGAAAGGCTAAAAGTGATTTCTCAAGAACTGCTTTGTCTCTCTGCTTGGGGGCATCTGTCTTTGTGATTTCTTGCACCAGTATCTCAATTCAGATGAAAACCAGGCCTGAAATTCAGGGCCCCACACCTATCAGATAAGTGTTACGATCTCCCACGGAGCTCTGTTGGAAATTATTCACAACTTGGCCAAACTCTGCATGCAGGGAACCAGCTATCCCTGAATTAGTGTCTCGGCAGTGTCTAGCAGTCTAGATCTCTGTGTCATCTCTGATGGCTCGAAATGTCCTTATAGATACTCGTCACTTCACTGGCATTGCACGTTTCCTGCCAAGGCTTCTACATCACTTCACAGGGGGTGAAGTAGGTTGGAGTGTGCAATGGGGGAGTGCTGCCCATCAGAGCTCCTTAGCTTGTCCTCCTTTCCTGGTACCCCGTAGATGTCACGGTGCTGAACGGCTGAAGCAGATGACTGGGTGGAACTGGCTCAGCATGCCAGCTCTATAGACCTACTTGCATGTATCTAATGCCACATCATAGACTGTGGTATAAATAGAAGAGCTGTGGTGCTGGAGTATCTTGAAAAACTAACCCTAAATTAGAGGTGTGGTTCTGAAGCTGTTCTCAGAGGTGGGAAGAATAGGGAAAGGAGTGACTTCCTTCCTATGCGCTTTCCTGTTTAACCCTCACAGCACTGGTTAATGTGTTACACTGGAGGAAATGGAGTGCAGAGTGAAGTAGCAGCAGTTTGAGGGAGCAGGAAAAGAGGAAGATTTAAATGACATTGATCAGTGGCTATAAATCACAGGTATCCATAATTGTGAAAGGAGGAGCACAGTGCTGACTTCTGAGGCCTACAACTGACTGTATGGCTGGGGCATCTTCGAAAGGAGTCAGACTCAAGCAGTGCTTTATCCTTTTGCAAAAGAATCTAAACTTTAAAGAGCCTAGATCAGTTTCTCCAGTGTGCTATGGAAGAATCCAGAGTAGTTATACCGGCTGAGTAGAAATTCTCTTCAGGGAAGTCAAGTGCAGAAGTTAGTTCAGAATTGTTTGCTTAGAGAGATTTAATCTTTTCTCTGTTGGGGCAAATCGAGGTGGTTATTCCATTGTGCTTTGGCAAAAGAGAAACTGTCATGGTGGCCATTTGCTTGTGTCCGTGCTAACTAGCAGATGCACACACAGTCACAGGGTAGACCATACTTTTTTCCTGTATGGCTCCCCTGGGATCCCTGAAGATCCCATGGGCAGAATGGAGTGACATACAGAAAATCAGGCCTAGTGATTTACTGCATATTACAAGAAAATTGAAATCCTCCCTGTCTTGTTTGGTTCAGAGGAATGATTGTGGCTGCAGTGGAAAAATTTGGGGTCTCTCGCAGTGAGTGCTGTTACTCATTTTTGGAGGCCTTGAGAGTCTTTGCTCACTGCTAATGCATTTAGGACTGGGATGCGTTACAGGCTGAACATCTGGCTTGGTTTTTAAAGGCATCACCAGAGTGCCATCTTCTCCTGAAGTGTTAAATTTTACAGAATACTGTCATTCTAGCCAAGCCCAGAAGTTAACCTCTACAGCATCATGAAGCTTCCTGTGTCTGCTTTCATAACACTGGGAAGGAAACACAATATTAATTGTGATACTGTTAGGAATTGTAGAGGACTTAAGTCAGGTACATAGCAACTCTCCCTCACTGCCTTCCTTAGTAATGTTTTATATGTATCTGAAAATAAGTTCCCTATCAGACATTGTTGTTGGTATCTCACTTGTTTTGCTTCCATGCAGTGAGGCTGATGGGCTTGACACTTCCCGAGACAGGCTTTGTGTTGCAGCAAGGCACGCTTTAATGTTTGGTGAAGTACACCTAATCTGTGTTTGAGAAGAAAATTACATTTCTCTCTACTTAGACTACCACCAAGATTGCAGATGCGTGCCTACAGCAGTGGTGATTTTGGAAGAATTAATTTGTGAGCCACAGAACTTTTTTGACACAGTTGTCAAATGAGAAAAGTGCTAGGACATTACTAGAGAGAGCTAAATTCAACAGAACCAAATTTTTATATAATCATATAATACTTAGGTGGATGGATTTTAAATGTTCTTTACCAGCTCCAAGCACCTATGCCCTGTCTACTCTTGCTGATACTGTAATTGATTAACAGCTCTAGAGCAGCAGGATGTATCAGCTTGTGTATTGTAGCCACATGTGTCTTGCCCCAGGTGAGAATTACAATTGCCTGGCTGCTGAGATGGTAAGTAACCAAAGTAAAAAGGAGTCCCTACTCCAGAAAGAGCAGGAAGATCAAAGTAGAGCCTTGGACAAATGATGGTGCAAAATATACCTGAAGGTTTGCTGTACTTAGTGCCAAGGAGATGAGCTGATTGTTCTGGTACAAGGTTTTTTGGCTACTGGAACATGACAGAGTCCTTGACAAAAGATGACACTTTTCAGGTATGAAGTCCATCAGTTTTACATGAAAAGCTTGCAATTACTACTTTGGCCATGCTGCTCATGGAATTCCAATTCTCATTGAGACAACTCATAACCTCATGTTAGCTTTTTCTAGATAATCTCGCTTGTTTTTTATTCCTGACTGAATAAAAGGGAAGTTTCATCTTCTTAAAAGGAAGTGAAGACCCTTTCAGAGTAAAACAATATGTATTGGAAAAGTTTGTACTAGTTTCAAAGTTATTAAAGTATCTTGTGAAACATGTGGCCTGAAAATGTTTTTAAATATGTAAGTATTCTGTAGCATTTACTGAGGGATGAGAGACTCTATGGGTTTTTATGCAGATCCTATACAAAATATTGTGTCCTCCACTGCTTGTTAACTTCATTATACAATCCTTATCTCCTCCCCAGAGACTCGTCCATTGTCACTTGCAGCTGCACTTGCTTATTACAAGAATCATGGTCATTAGTCACATTAATACAAAGCAAAGCTCTTAATAGTATCCCAGATTATAACTATAAATCAATGCAAATTTGTTTTTGATTGCAGTTACAATATATAGTTTTGGATGCATTCACCCTAAGGGCTTCTGCTTATGTATATCTTTAATTGGTTGTCTCCTGAAATTGTCTTCTCTAGTAGGCAGAAGAATAAGTAGAGTTTTGTGCCTAGACAAGTCAGATCTTACTTATTTTCAAGAGGAATGGATAAAACTGAGAATCCTGCATCTGTGGAAATCTGTGTCTCTCTAAGCTGCTTTCAGACCTGTTCCAGTGCATTGCTAGGAAGCTGTCTGAGTATCCTACATGCAGAGCTAGTTGAAATTCAGATTGATCCTCTTATGTGATAACTTAAAATATTTCAGAAAGTCCTCTCATCCCAAATCAAGACTAATTGGCTAGCTCCAATTATGAGAGGAGTGAGTTCTAACATAAGGGATTAATCAGCATTCCTTTTGCTCAGTGTGGAGATGGATTACAGGTTGAGGTTGTCCAGGAGCTACAGCTCTTAAGGCTTTTGTAACGTGATTCGATATCTGAGTCCCTAGTGTTTTTTTAAATCGTAGTATTTATGGTTTGCAAAATCAGAGTTACTGCTACAGATAATCAATGCCCAGAACTAACGCGCTGTGTAGTAACCAGGCCAGCAGAACGTGAAGCAAGCCGTGGTCAGGGTCCAGGACAGCGAACTGCTGTGTTAAGGGAAAGCCTGAAGCCTCTCGCTATTGCACTGTCACCCTTGGGTCGGAGGGGCTTTGCTTCTGGCCCACTGTGGAAGGAGGTGACAGAGTGTCTCCAGTCCTCTCCTTTTGGTACAATGTCCTGACAGTGCCCTGAAATTCCTTGGGCACTGAAATTCCTTGTGTACAGGCAAATCTGAAATCTCCAGGGAAGGAGACCCCTCACATCAGAACCGGATTCAACTTTCTAGGCATGTTTCCAGGAGTCAATTGCTGAATGTTTTGCAAAGGGCTTGGAGCTGACATTTTTCTGTGAGATGTTAATGAAAAGGGGGGAGTGAGAGGCAGCTGGCTTCCTTAGGAACACAAAGACGGTAATCATTCCAATTCTGCATTCTTGTATTGGTTGTCTGTAACATTGTATCTTGGTTTCAATATTCTTTTGCATTCACTGTTCTGCAATAATTAAGAGATTTGTAAGCATTTGACTAATGTTCTGTCATCTGATCCATGTTATCATTAAAAATCCCTGGACTGTTTTGCATGTCTCCGTTTGATTATCAGAATGGTTTATAACAGTTGATTTTTCTAGAGTCACCTGTGCTGATCAGTTACTCATTTATAACAAAATTTAAATAGCATGCACACTTGTTCTTTTAAGTACTCACAGCACTGGTAGTTTTGCTTGCGTTTAATAGTTAGATTTCCTGTGGCTTCTTTTGTGGGTACAGAAGTTATAAGTGCATTTTTGTTGGTAAGACTTCAGAATTAGAGAGAAATGCAAGCTGTCAGGGAAAGCCTGCTGTGTGCAGAAATGCTGCTAGGTGTATCACTTGTGATGGGAGACTTAGCTCAGCCTCAGTGACTGCCTTGCTGTACTTACTGCAATGTAAAATTGATGCTTCTGGGTCAGTGACAGCTTATGTTGCCATGTGACATTTTGGTAACTGAGCCTATTTCTCCTTGTGAGGGAGGCTTTCAGCTCCTCATATTTCATCTTACTGGGTGATACTGAAGAGAGCATCCTTAGTAGGGCAACAGAGAGGCTCTTGAGAGTCTTGGAGTTAGTCTTATGGTGCCACCATTCCTCTAGCTTGCAGAAGGGAGAGTTGCTGAACTATCAGGCACACTGATGAGACCTTTGGTACGTTCAGGTTATACACCAACGTCCAAAGTTGATCAGGCACGTCTGATTGCTGTGATCTTGTTAGTTAAATCCCCCAAATCCTGAAAATGCTGGAGATTCGGGAGTGAGAGTTTCATGAATTTCATGAATCTTCAGATTTTAGAAATGGAGCAACATCCTTTTTTCCCTGAGTATGTGATCCTTAATGAATAACAGAAGAGCCTTGGAACAAAGAGAAGGCAGCTGTATTTTTTCTGAGAGGTTCATAGGTAGTGTCAGTTGTAATGGTTGCTGTCTAAGAGCAAGGGCTGGAATCCATCCTTGTGTTGCTATGTGACATCAGTGTCACACTTATACCTCAGCAGTAAAATCACATATCCTATTGAAAATGCCCTTCCAGATTTCACCCTATAAATAGAACCTTCATGGGGCCTTTTAGAGTTGGCGTTCCTGGGGAGCAATCAGCATACACAAATAGGTTACTCTAAGCCATGAAACTGGGCCTTGAGCAGAAGCTTGACTCAAAGGAACTGCTGGCAATGTTATGCAAATGTCAGCCTGACAAAGGCTTATACTTCTTGTGTTCTCATTGTGGCTTGAGGCTGGTGTTGAAAGGATGGATAGAGCTGGGCTGTGACTTCTTTCATTATTTTTGTATAGCTCTGTGTGAAAAAGTACTCATTTCTTCCTTTAGTTGCTTCCTCCCAACCTCAACTGCTGCTCTTTCTCCTTTATGTGCACACTGTCACTTTTGTCCTTGTTTACACAAACAAGGTTTACTTGGTTTTGGTTTTTCTTTTTTTTTGTCACATTGTAGTGTTTCTGTAGTTATATTTTCAGCACTGAAACTCAGAGGTATGTGAACTAAAGAGTTTCCCACTAAGAGTGGGAAAAACAACTGAACATCGTGCAGTCAAAAATAATGTTGACCAGAGGCTCCATCTTGAAGTTTAGGTCTAGTGGCTTTTTCGGTCATTGACCTTAATTTAATTCTCATGCAGCTTTTGGTTTCTAAGAAGCCTATCCTGTATCTGTTTGTTGAAGGTGCAGCTGTTCAATAAACAGGCTTCACTGGAATACTAGTTCCTCTCTGTCATTGTCAGTGGAAATTTCCCTGGATTTGCATTATTTAAAAAGCTTCTTCACAAAGATGTTGTGAAAATTCACTGCTGGAGGAAGATACACTGAACAAATTGCAAAATTGTGCTTTGTCTTTGATTCTACTTTCTTTCCTTTTTGATTCTTCCTTATTTTTAACAAGTGACATCTTTCCAGAAAGTTTATTGGAAATGTCATCTGTCCATCAGGTCTTCCTGCAGGAGATGCATTTGTCTGAGCAGAATTTTCACCAAATTATTTCAGCTATATTTTTTGCATTCTAGAAATACTGAAGTTGATGTCTGTTCCCTTCTTTTCCTCCCCACCCTATTTTTCTTTTTTGTTTTTGCATTGTCAGGGAATTTAAGTAATTCCCTGAGTGTACATGCAAAGCACAGTCATTCCAGCAGCTGGTATCACCTCTGAGTAATAATACCTGTTTTTATCTCTTCTGTTCTCCACCGAGATTGTAGATAAGATGTTTCTGTCTTTATTACAATGGAACAAGATGTGAATGGAGCTTGGTACTACATCATTCTACCACTGGCATACTTCATGGAGACAAGAATATGGTTTTAGCAGCTAGCATGTTGATAATCAAGATCATGCATCAATAAGAGCCCAGCGATATTAGTGGGTTTTTTAAGAGCACCTGCTCTATGTAAAGAAGCTGCAAATCTCTGTAAGAGCTTGTCCTTTCTGGTGTACATTGGGTAAAGTGTTTGGGTGTTTTGCAGAAAAAATGCCACTTCCCTGCCCACGCAGACGGTTCAGACGTAGTCTGTCAGTCCTCAAAGATGATTTACAAAAGCCAACTCTTAAGTGTATGTTCTACAAAACCTATCAAAAAACATAATGTGATGGACTACAGGGCATAGAAACAATAGCTTGTGAGATATTCAGCCAGTGCAGAATTGTCTCTGAAGCATGCTTCAGTAGGACAGGATGTTGTTATGATGGTTGAAGTTTTAGCTGGTGTGTTTGAACATTTAAAACATCCTTGCATAGCTCACTAGTGTTACCTGTCATAAACCTTCCCAGAGTTAATGGTTACCTTGATGAGCCTTTGGAAAATAGAGTATATCTTTTAAACATTTGTTCTGTGACTTATGTGATAGAGGCTAGTTTATGCTACTGTATGTGAATGAATCTTTAAAAAATCTGGTAACGTAAAAGTTTAAGGAAAACAGTTGGAAAGTCTTGTTCTTCTTGTACTACTTTTTTACTGAATTTGGAGGGTATCAGTGACTGCTGTGATGACTCAAAAGGAAGAAGCACATAGGAGAGGCTTTTTTTTATGAACTGTGCTCAATCACCTCTGATTGGCAGGTGAGAGTCAGCAAAGAAGGTTCACCCTTCAGCAAAGTAGTAACTCCCTGGACATTTTAGGCAGGTAGCTTCTATTACCTTGCAGTTCAACCGTATCACCTTCTATCATGTAGTTCAGTCATATCACTTTTATCTCTAAGAGCTTTTCTTTCCAGTCTGAGGATATTGCAATGGAAAAACAATGATGCAACTCAGACTTAATTGCTCTTGGTGAGTGGAGTGGTAAATAGAAAGAATTAAAGTATATTTGCCAGTGTCTTTGTATGTTTTTGTGGTATATGTCTCAGTGATATATCATAAGGTATATGCTGATTAATTTAATCCTTTGCTGAATAGTTTTGAAGAACTTGACTTCCACATTGTGCTCAAGAAGCTTTCTGGTATCTGCTTTCCTAAGGAGTGCTTAAGCTGCTCGATGCAAAACTGGTGGTGGCTGTCATAAATAGGAGGTGGTCATGTACAGGAGAGCCCCATTAACAGGAGATGTACATTGTTGTGTCCATTTGGGAAGGTAAGAGTAGCTCTGTGTTGTTTTTCATTTGGTTCCATTACATTACCCTGGAAGCATTCGTTAACTCCCCGCAACTAAAATCTGGTGCTTTATCCATAGCGATGATGTGAGTTTTCTCTTCTGCTCTCCTGAGACCCCACCTGGAGCACTTTGTCAAGTTCTGTGGCCCCCAACATAAGAAGGAGGTGGAGCTGCTGCTCTCTTACGTTTTTTTCTTGAGAACTATGCCTTACCACTCTAAGAAATAGGATGGATAGGCTTTGTCTAAATCTGTACATTTTTTATGTTGTCACAGCAAGGATACAGACAAATGATGCTGTTTCTGTTTTGCAAATGAAGAAATGCCAGTGGGGAAGTTGAAAGGATTTATTGTGGGCTGTAGGTGGATTTCTTCAGGTTATAAGTGGCAACATTTTATTGGTGGTATTTCAATTCAGCCAATGCTAGTTTTGTCATTCTGTCTTTAAATTTAACAACAGTGAATGGATTGTGACTAGAGAAAAGTAAAAAATTAACCCTTGACACTGAAAGACAATTACTTTTCATCAGTGCAAAAATATTTTCCTCTACACAATCTCATGTATTCTGGAAGGGGATGAAGTAGTTCCCTTCTGTTGGGCTATTAATATTGATTTAAGAAAGCTGAAGTCTCTAGAAACAATATACAAGAAATACAAAGAGTAAGAATAAGCTGGACTCTCAGGAGAGAAGCAAGTAAGAAAAGTCTCTTCGTACTTCCTGTGAAATTCTTTGTCCAAACAAGTGCTGAGAGGAAAGGGTTAAAACCAGTAGATTGGGTGAGGAGAGAATTGTTTAGCTCAAAGTGACCTTGCAGCTGGGAGTGCTAAGAGTATCGGTGTGGGGAAACTCCATTTATTATGCCTAGTGTTATACATCCTCTGCCTGTTTTGAGAAGTAGAATTCCTGTGTAGAGATAACACGCTCTCACAGACGTGCTTGAGCCTCCTGCTGGGAGAGAGAGATCATAAAAACACAGCCTTGTGATAAACTGTGCATGTGTGAAGCCCTTTGATATACTGGGGCAGGCTGGGCCTCCCCCTGCTGCTGTCCACTGGGATGAGCTGAGCCTGACAGAGCCTGTGTGCCCCTGTGTCTCTGATGTCCAGTGTTGTTCACAATGTAACGAAATAAATCTGCTCTTTACGTTTTGGCTGTGATTTGGTGGTTGCCTTCGTTACTTGCATGTGTCAGTTCACACATCTTGGACACTCAAGAGAGGGAAAGTGTAGAGAGGGTTAGAGGAACTGAAGATGTGTACTTTTTTATATAAAAAATTAAGCCTTGGTAAAAACTACAGATAGTTTCTATAAAATTAAAATCCTTTTTAACCAGCTCTAAGTTGCACTGATGGTCTGACAAGCAAGTTGTGTCCCATGGGGTCTTACTGATAGGGAGTTCCCATATTAAATATCTTTCTAAGAAAGAGGTAGGTGGTGAGTACCTAGTATCAAACTTGGAGATCCGAATGCAGAGGCAGCAAGACTAGGAGTCTTAGTGCTCTTACGATCCTAAACCTAAGTGCATGTCTTGAAGTAATATGAACCAAAAGGCACAGAGCAGTCAAGCATGTTTGCTGTCTTTAGCAAGATCTCCATGAATTGACAGCACAGAGCTGGGATGGGTTATGTTTCCTGTCCTTGTGAGGCCTGGGTGAAGACTGTCCCCTTAGGAGAAAAACCACCTTCTGATACAGAAGTGATACATTTGCTTTCCTTTTGCCACTAAACTGGAATAAAACATTCAATTACACGTTATAGCCTAAAAGCAAGGATATTATATCTGGTTTTATCAAAGAGTGAGAAAAGAAACAAAGGAGCGTAGAAATCTTGGCAAGGTGTGTCAGCGTGTTCCTGGGCAGTGCTCATATTGTTGCCATCACTTATTTTATCATGTCAAAGACAGCATTTAATTCTGGCTTAGGTCAAAATTGATTAATAATTTCAGAGACAGCATTTAGGCATATTCTAAATTTTAAGCAAGGAACCTCTGCAGTCACTCCCTAGAGGTGCAGGCTCGTTAGCACTCCAGTGCTGTTTGCACCAGGGCAGCATGTGAAAACTTGTAAGGAAAAGTTGGCCTTCTGTTCACACACCTCACTTCTTCATAGGTCTTCCTGTCTCCTTCACCCAGATTCTCTATTGTTCCTTCTGCTGTTTCTGGAAAAGGCTGAAGGAAAGAAGTTTGAATTCTGGGAAGAAAATTGTCACTTGTGCTGTACCTCATTTTATCAGACTCTTTTGGATAATTGTGAAACATGTATATAGGTACCATGAAGCTATTTTGATGAGAACAGTGGGCTCAGTATCTATAGTGTGTCTTGTCCATGGCCAGATTTCTTTTTACTTTGTTACCCAGTTTCTGATCAAAGTTCCTGTCATAATTACCTCAAAAGACTTAGTTTTTACCTATTTTAATATGATCAATGTTTTATTTTTTTTGCAGAGGGGTTTGAAATATTCTAATGTTTTGCAGAGTTTGCTTGAGCTCTCATCAGTGGTGATTTATTAAGCTTTTGTATGGAAGATAACAAATCCAAGTAGCACTCAAAGCAGATTTTCCTGACATAAGCCTGTGCTTATTTTGTTGCTTCAGCATTCAGACATTAAAAATTAAATAAAATACTTAGAAAACAAAAAGTGTCAACATCTTCTATGATGGAAGAATGGCATTTCTTATGAATTACTTCATTTGAGTAATAAGGCTTATTAGTGTTTGTTAGAGTTGTGATGTTGTTTAATTAAAAGCAATGGATTTTGAAGGGAATGCTGGGATAATGGAAAGGTTTTGTAAGTATGGGACTGTAATTAATCATCTAGATTCTGAATAGTTGTTGCTATTAGCTTCCTGCCTCCTGTATAAAGTGTTGGCAGCACTATAATGCACAGGAGGGCCTTGGATCCAGGGCCACTGGTTACATCTCAGAAGATTTCTGGCATCCCTTCATGTGTGGTTCATTCTTGTAAGTGTTCTACCCTAAAGACGGAGTTTGGTTTATGACAGTTTTGTAATTAGAAGCATTGCTGGCAGCCCTAGGGCAAGGGGTAAGGTAAAGATGAGGCACCAGCCTGCTTCTCCAATCAGTCATTGACCAGGCATCAGAAGTGATCGTGTAAATTAGCACTATGATAATGAGCCAGAAATCCCATCAATAGCAAGAGACCTGTCACCTTTAAGGCTGAGATCAGCACTTCCTAATTCTGTAGAATTGTGCCCATTCAGTCAGCGTGTGCATTTGAAACAGAGATTGGTGCTTTATTATATGGTGCCAGTGATGAAAGAGTAACCAGCTGAGAGTCAATACAGGGAGCAGGGAGTAATTTGTGTGGTCTGTTTCAAACCATAAGGTCATGCATAGCTTTACAGTGGTATTCGATAAAGAAAGAGGCTCTGTACAGGTTCTGTATCTCGCAAGCAGTAAATGCTTTGCTTTTACTGTCTTCTACTCCATTTGCTAGAAGTAATAAAGCAAGAAGTAGCATATAGACTTCTGGGTAATCGCGTCTTGCCTTATGTTGCTTTTTAGAGCAGTAAGGGAAGCCAAAAAATGTTTGGATTGCTAGCTGGAGAGAGCCTGGAGTCATGGAAAAGGTCTTAGAGGAGGCAGCAGCCCTTTCCCACTGAGGTGTCTTGCGTGGCCTTGAGGACTGTCCTGCTAGGGGAGGAAAAAACAGTCAAAACAAAATATCCAGCCACCTTGCCAGGTGTATATATGTAAAGAGATTGCAGTGCTCACAGTTTCCACTCAAATCTAGAGGCACTAATAGCATGACAAACTATGTTTTCTGTTAAAACTGAAAAGATAGCAAGCATCAGAATAAAATCATACACAGACACCTAGCTATAGTGGTGATGTGTTCCCAGTTGTGAGGCATTTTCAGTAAGGGATTGCCCTGAAGAAAGTTTTAGTTTTTTTAGAGGGAAATAAAGAATAAGTAAAATATAAATACTTCTTGTGACATCCTATGCTTATTACTTCCTGCTGTGGTTTCTCTGTGTTTTGCATGGGTGTTTTTTATTACCTACAAAGGTCCCTAGTGGCTGACAGCAAGAGCAAGGCCCTGTGCTTTGGCATAGCTGTTTTTGTGTTGTCAGGGATGTTGGTGTCAGAGCTTTGTATTGGTTTTTCAAAGTTCAGCTAAGTGCCCTGGAGATTTTTTTGTTATTTCTTGTTTTGCTTCTCTTTTACTTCATGCTGGAAGACTGGCAGAGAGTCCTCTAAATTTTCTTCCCAAGAAAACCACAGGACAGCTTTCAGTGTCAGTAGATTGAAAAGGGAGATGGGCTCTTCCTAGTTCAGAAGAGTGATTGACAGTGTGGAGAGCAGGCACTTTGCTTGGGCTGTTAGCAGAGAAGGAAGTGTTGCAGTTCCAGTTTTCCTCCTGTTTTTGCTTTGTCCACCATCAGTAGTGCATTTGAACACAGTTCCTTAATTTGGTACATGGCTCAAATAAAAAAGGTTTTGATAAAGAATCCTGTATTGTCATGACAGTTGATGGAGCATCCAGAATTCATTTCTTGGAACCTTCACTGTACAAAAAAGACTGAAACAGTTCACTACAAAAGATGTTGCCTCTATAAACTTATAAACACTTATTTCTAAAAGCTTTTAGATCTATTATATTTTCTATGGGAATGACGAACTCTGATGTCTAAGTGTAATTTTGTGTGTGTGTTTTGCCTTTAAGTTGGCTTATGTGGTTGTGCTTAGGTATGCAAATTGGGTGGGGTTTTTTTCTCTGAACAGTCAGCTATTTAGGCAGAGTAACTGTGAAAAGAGATCCACAAATGGAGCCTATTTACAATCCAGGACTTCACACTTTATTTTGTATAAATAAAATTGGTTGCTGTATTAATACAAAACTGGGTTGAAACAGACATTTATTTAATTGGTAGAACTTTAAATTCCAGCTTTATTTATGTAGGGAATTCCAAACATCTGAATAGAAGCACCACAAGGCACTGGCAGTCTGAGAGTGTTTCTTTTATTAAATTCTGTGGTGTCTTTCCACTCTAAATATTTTATTACAAATGAAAGCCCTACTATGTGTGATCACTCGGTAACTGGCAATCATCTGAGTTCACAGATGCGCTTGGGACTCTTGCAAAGATTAAATTCAATCCAGTGTGTAAATGTGGTAAGTGAGGTTTAAACAAGCTATTTGCTTTGGCCCAGCATGGACCTGGGCTTTGGCAGCATATTTAGAGTTTTGTTCTTGGGACTGATAGAGGTGGGTCCTTGGGGGAAGTAGTGCCAGCAGTGTCTGAGGTGACTGGCGATGCACTTGGATTGGGAGCTGTTGCACTGGGACATAGGATGAATGGTAGGAGTATTGGCTCCAAAGGGAACTCCTTGTGTGGATTTCTTTGCTAGACAGTAGGTGCTACTATTCAGGCTCTAATGAAAAGGCAGCTGAAGGATATTGGAGAAGATGGCAGCCTGAATGAATGGCCTGTTACGTGCACCAGCCAGTGCACTGGCACGTGGTTGATGGCCTTTTTTCAGCAGGGACAATTCCTGTGGCTGGATGGGAGTGGTGAACAAAGTCATACCTTATCCTAGCTGCAGCTCTGCATATAGGAGGTGCCTACATTAAAAATAGTTGTTCCAATTTCCAGAGGACTGTCCTGCTGATGGGTCCCCAAGCTGCTTTAATAATTGTTATTGTAGTTGTAATGCAGGGCAGAAAGCTGTGGCAGTACTGAGAAAAGGGCAGGTTGCAGAAACAGATTTAGGATTGGAGAGAGATGCTTCATGTTTCCTAGCAATGTAGTGCGGTTGATTTTAGATGCAGGGAGCTCAAATTTTATCTGGTTTTCATTTAAAAACATCATAATACTTTGAACAAACTTCTGCTATAAAATAAAAAGGTTAGTAATTCCTTACAATATTTCCCATCTATTTGCATCTCTGTAAAGAAAGAGCAAACGTGTACCAAAGCTACATTCTTAGCTTTGCTCTTGAGTATGCATAGAATAGAAGCACAACTTCCAGCACTGCCTCCTAACACAACCCAGAACACTGGGCCCATCAGTTCCGAACAGCTCCCAGTGAAGCTGGCCTGTGGCTGCAGCCTGTGCTTATGCGAGCCCTGCCCATCCTTCAACGTGCCTGGGCAGTACCAGCACGGCCTGGCAACCGCTCCAATCCATGGGAAGGCTGGGGAGGGCAGCCTGCCTGCTGGAGCCTTGCAGTTCAGGGACTGCAGCAAGCTTCACTCACTCAGCTTCCCCTTTATGTTTAAAATATAATGGTCTAATTCTTTGCTCTCTTTCACAGGAAGCTGGAGTTTAAGACTGTGTGTGATATGATTGTGTTCTGCAAGAACATGTGTGCAGAGAAGGAATGCCACAATGAGAGGGAGGTTTTCTTCAGCCTGTCACAATAAAACTAATGTATTTGAAGGGAACTATGAACGCTGGCTCTGGACTGGCTTGGGGCAGTGGGACAGGCGGTATTTTTAGACTCTTTGACCTGACAAAATGGCATAATTTTCCACTTGTCCAAGAGGAAATGTGACTGTTTACTATTGAGTATTGGGTGCACTGAAGAGTTTGTCTGTCTGGGCACCCCAAATGAGTGTGTTTTTGAATAGTCCAAATACTCTATGTAAAACTGGGCAGGAACCAGGCCACTCTGCAGTGGACTTTAGGGCTGTAATGCTGTTTCTGAAAGAGAAGGAAAAAACCTGAGGCCCATAAATGACATTGTCTGTCTTCAGGGAGTTTTCTGATTTTGCTAAAATTTTGGCATTATATTTCATAATTAATTAAGGATTTTCTCCTGCCTGTTTTTCCCTGTGCTTACTACTGTATTCCAGTATAGGAAAGCTGGTGGGAAAACTCCATGCCATTCCTATGAGCACTCAGGTGGTGTACACTTTAAAACAGTAGACTGGTTAGGAAAACCAGCTCAGATCAGCTGTTGTACCTTCAGCAAGCAGCTCCTCATCAGCCAAACCATTTGTTCCTGCTCCAGAGTAGTAACAAAAATATGCTTGTCAGGTTAATTTATCTAATTTATCTTTTAAAGCTACATGTGAAAGACGCTCTTCCTTTTTTTTTTCTTTCTTTTTTTCCTGTGTAAATACTTGCAAATACATCAAGGCAGATTCTGCAAGGTGCAGCTGTGTGTGTAACCCATCTGTGCGTGCAAGTGCAGTCAGTGCGTGAGAGTAAAGCACAGGGAAAAGAAAGTGACAGCTCAGAAGCTGTGTTCCTTTCTTTCTTGTGGTAGGAAGTATAGATGCATTGATTCTTTGAAAAAAATCAACCAAACACAACTCTAAAGTAGCAGCTTTTTTGACTAGTTGGATTAAAAAAATGTTGAAATCATGGTTTAGCTGAAACCAGACAAAATTCCCTGGGCTTCTTTGGAAATCAAAGTAGAGCAAAAAAGCCTGAAGCTTGGATAGAAAAGATGCATTAAGTGCTGAGTTTCCAACCCAGCAAACTTTTTGCAAACTTGTTCCCTGTATTTATAGGGAGGTTGGTGGTCTGATCAGACACCAGGGACCTTTCATTCTTGTTTACATCATTATTCTTTTGTGACTTAACCAAACTGCAATACAGACAAATATTTACTATGTAGTCAAAATATAAAAATTGATGTTTCAGTAAACAGCTGCTTTCTTTTCTGAGAAGACATATAGCATGGCCTATCCTGCAGTTTGTATAAAGACAATAATTTGGGGACTAAACTTTCATTTCAGGAGGTGGGGGGTATGATATGTCGCATCGCCTTGTGGCCTTTGTGTGGGGAAGATGAAAATTGAGCTTATTGTCCTTCTTGAGATTAATTTCCTTCCCATTTACTTGTACCAGGTTAATCCTTTCTCTCACAAATAGACCTGCCCTCACTGCTGGTTTTATGAGGTGGGAGGATTCATAGTCAGGAGAATTTTCACTTCATAAAAGCAGCGCAAATTGCACGAACCACACGTTACCCAGTGCACAGCAGGACAGGGAGAGACTCAATTCCACAAACATCAGCCCACCCTGCCTTTAAAAGAAAAGGTTTGGAGGAGTCAGAGTTCCCTCACTCAATGGTGAGAACCCAAAAACATCATGGCCTTTTGTGGCCTTAGCACTGCTTCCATGGAGAGCTGCCCTCCTCATTGTCAGACCGCAGGCACTTCAGCAGATTTCTCCCAGCAGGAAGTGTCAGGCTCCAAAGGCTGGGAATGCCAAGGCTTGTGTGTTGCACCAGAGCCCCAGCTGCTGCTGGCGGAGGAGGAGATGTTCTGGGAGAATGCACAGCCCCAGCCTGTGCAGACACTGCTGCACTTGAGGGGAGCCAGCTGCGGCTGCTGCATGGGCAGGATATTTACCTAAATATGTACCAGGATAGTCTCCTAAACTAGAAAAAATTTGAGAATTTAAGTCACTTGACCCTTGACTGCACCTGTCTGGTATAACTGCATGGAGATTCCCAAAGGCAGTTATTACTACTTGCTGCCTAAAATCTGGTGGCTAATATGCTTAAAATTGAGAGATTCGCTGATGTTGCTAGTGGTTCCTGCCAATTCCGAGACTAGTTTTCTGGGTAAGGTACCTACAGATTTTAATGCTCCCCATATTACCTCAGTTATGAAGACTAATTAATAGGAATCCTTTGAGTGCATGAAGAGATCTGATGCAAATAGTTCTGAGGCCCTCTCTAAGGTGAAATGTTTAGTTTTGACATTTTGATTGGTTCTTTTGTAGCCCTGATTCTTATCAGTGGAGGAGGTTCAACTCGAGTCATCTTGCACTCTTGGGTCCTTTTAAACTCAAGAATCAAACACAAATATTTATACATTGTATGTACTTTGGAGAGTTTGGTTTGATCCTAAACCTGACAGAAACCCAGCGATGTATATGTTGGCACATGGAATGCTGTTGGCTCAGCTTGTTAGCCACTTGTATCCATGTGAAATGATGCCAGATACACATGGCCTTGAAAAGATACCTCTGGAAGCAATCTCAATATTTGGATACAAAGTCTGATGCTAAACTGGCTTAAGAGACTCTTAAGTACTTACCATCAGGGCATAGACTGTGTTCCTAGGGAAATAAGATCCTGGGATTTTGTTACATGTTTGCAATGTAGATCAAGTTTATGGGTCACCTGAGATCATGCTACTTGGGTCCAGTGTAGAGTCACATGGAATTGAGAGCAAGTGTCAGTGAACCTGATGGCAGTCAGCTGAACTGGTCTGCTTCAGTTAGCTCAGAGATTCAGCCTAAGCTTCAAAGTCGATATTATTCAAGATCACCACATAAATCCAGTTGGAAGTCTTGGGGCCAAGTTGTCAGGTGGGTCTGCTCACATCAGTGAAGCTGTGTGGATTTACACCCCTGCACATTTTGGCAGTTCTGTTTGCCTGACGGTTCAGTTAAAGGAAAACTGTTAACTTTGGGATTCTGACATGATCAGCTCATTACGTGTATTCTAAAACTGAGTATGCAAGACAAGATTCAACATTTTTTAAGCTTTTCTCTGTGATCTTTACCTATTGAAAGAATAGCACTGGTGAAGTCTTACACTGTGTTGCAACTAATGAAGAATATTCCATGGACTTTAATGGTACTAGATTTAATTTTAAAGTTTTCCTCTGTCTATTTAGTGTTTGATGTGTTAAGACACCATCACTGGAAAAAGAAAGAAAAAGGGAGAGAATAATCTTTCTGATATCAAAGTTCTTCAGCTTAGATTGTTATCTTGAAATATTAATTGAAGAAATTCTAATATTTGCTACAATTACATTCATCATCTTGATTTTACTTTTTTTGGAGAGCACTTGATGTTTCTAGTCACTCTGATGCTTCTACTTCCCTCTTGAAAAAGGAGTAGCTGTGTAGAGCCTGAAACCTGAGTAAATATCCCCTGGTGCTGATAGGATCTTAGTAGCTGGAGCCACGTCTAATCTAGAACTGGTTGCAGTGTGCAGACTGCAGTGCAGTCTCCACTTTGAACACAGTGAATTTAAGTAATACGAGTCAAATCCTGAAAAACTTACGTGTTATTTACTGGGCCCTTACTTCTGAAACAAACTTTTGTTAAAGTACTGTAAAGACTGAGCAGACACAGACTTGTCAGGATTTATTTCTCTACGTAAAAGCAGAATGAAGTAAACCACATTGTTCAACAGTCTGTGTCATGAAAGCATTTTGAAGAGTGCCACGGTGCAGTAAGATGTTGAAAATCATCTCATGATTGTAGAACAGGGAAAATGACATGAAGAGGCCAGTAAAAGGGAGAATATTCTAAAGGCTTGAGAGAATTAGGCACATAGCATTCTTAAGCTCCTTTGAAAATCCAAACAAATACATTTTCTGTTGATATTAGAATGGGCTGGAATCTTCCAGGGATAGATGTTCACAGAAGGGCATGCTTAAGCAAAAAAGACCAGGGATTTTTTTTGTAAGTCTACAGTAATGAGATTATTCAAAGTGATGTAGAGGTAGCATTGTATAGGAGGGAGAGCATGAAGAGGAGTCAAGATATGAAGAAATTAAAGGCAATGAATCCTGAAGGATTTCAAGGGTGAGGAATGTACCTTTTTGGGCCCTGAAGTGAATCTGAAGGGTCTTCAGACCTGCTTGAGAATACATATATTGGTGTCTGAGGGGAGGAGGGGCTAGCAGAGGTCAGGGCAATGGTAGAGAGGAGAAAATGGCCCCTCTGCAGCACCAGCCTGTCTTTCACTTCACAAAAGGTTTTTTGTAATTCAAATGAAAACAATGCCTCCTTAAAAAAGGAGCGAGAAACACTGCAGCAAATTTCTCTATTACTTCTCTTCGGTTACATCTCCCTCCATCAGTCAGTGCATGAATGGATTTGGTTTGACCTTTTTTTTTTAATTGCAGAATTCCAGTGTAACAGCAGTACACTGGAAATGCCAATAACAGTCCGGGGTCTTTTCAGAGCTTTCTTCGTAAATGACTTTTTCTGGGGAGTGCTGCAAGATCAATTCATTTGTGATTAGTGCCAGAATACCACCGTGCTGAGAATGTCCGTGCCTGTGAATTTTGCATGTGTCAGCTTGCAGTGCCCCCATGTCTGTAAGCATCCCTGAGTGACTGAGAGGCAGTCCTGGTTCACTCCTAGAGATGTGTTAATGACACACTCATTGCCCTGGAATTTGTTTGGAGATGCTGTGAAAGTGGTACAGGCAAGGAGAGTGATCTGAGCTAAATTTGTCACCCAGGCTCACTCTTGATGGAAAGAGAAAGCCTTTCTAGATGGTAATTCAGCCTCTCTTATACATCCTCCTAAAGTGCAGTGACTCATCCTCTAAGTTGCCTGTCCTTGGCTCTGTTGTAGTGGGAACCTGAATCACGAATTCAGGGAATGCTTCAGCTTTCAGGGGCTTGGAGCAGATGAGGTGAATCCTCATCTAAGCCCCAGGGATTTGTAGGCAGAAACCATTTTGTGCTGGACCCCTGTCAAGAAAGTCAAAGTGAGAAGAAGGCAATTGGAATGTCTGACTCCCTTGAGAACAGCTGAAAATCCCAGATAAATCAGCCGAGTGTGGTCATAACTGTATGAACCTTAAAATTCAGGATTGACTAAGGGCAAATCAATTTTTGGAAGCATCTCAGGCATATGCTTTATATTAGCAGTGGCTGTTTCTCTTATCTAGTACTTAAAGAAATAGTCAAGTTTATTTATTCAAACGTTTTATTCATACATATACTCACATAGTTTTAAATAGCTGAGTTTCTGAATGCTTCCCTCTATTCATTTAGTATTTGTCATTGTTCACTGTATGTCCGCTAAAAAGTGGGGGAAAACTTGCAAACTGCTGTCATCAGTCCTTAGTTCATGTTTACTAAATTGCCAGTATGAGTGGAGGCTTTGTAATATGTGTACATATATTTATTGCTTATGTATCTATAGAATTATAAAAAATACCCATTGAAAGTATGCTTCAGGTCAAAGGGCCTCTCCCTTTTAATACATCTGAATTTTGTAACTGAAGCTGCACTTCTTTTCTGAGGGTCTTTACAGTTTTACCTGAAATGGAATCTGCTATTTTTGCAAATGGTCAGGGAGTCTGCTATGGGAAGAGATGGTGCCTGCTGTAACACCCATGTTTTTGTGTGTGTTAAATGATTGTGTTTCTAAATGACAACACTGGAATGAAAAAAAACACTTGAAAAGAAGGAAGTGAAGGGGTGGGAGTGGTTTTGGGGCATATGAGTGAGAAAGACTGTCCCCAGGAATATGCGAGTCATAGTTCTGAAGCAAAAGATACTCATATTTGTTTTCAAAAATAGTGAAATGAATCTTCTAGAGCATAGGTGATCTGTATAAGTAGTTTACCTCACTTTGTTTAACATAGCTCAAGATTATGAGAGGTCTGTTACCTTTGTAACCTTTTACCTTTGTAAAAGAAGTGTCTTTTAAAAAACTGTGCAGTAGAATCTCTTTGACCTTGTGCTTAGTAGTAGCACTGGTGCAGCTTCTTCAGCTCAGACTGCCCTGAGCTGTTTGCAGAGACTGTATTTGATACTCCATGATGTGCGAGACTTTTTTCTTTGTTTTTCTTTTTCTTTTTAATCATCTTGGTTAGCTAATAGTTTAGTTCCTCTTCAGGGTATAGATAAAAAAATAAATATGTACCAATAAGCTTTGAGGCTTTAAAGCCGATTTGATACACAGGAAGCCTGAAATTAGGGCAATAAAAGGTATTTCTGGTGCTATTTCCTCTTACTGAACACCTCTGCATATCACACAAGTTCCCGTTCAGCTGTTTGCTGATGAATTAATTTGCCAGTAGATCTCGGCTACTTTTTGCAGGGTTTCTTTCTCTCACAGCTGTGGCTCTTTATTGTTTTAAGAGACTATAGAGAAAATACTCTTCATAGGTGAAATCCTCTGCATGGGAATTTTAGTATAACACACTCATCTGATGCTTAAGTTCTTCTTTTCTTCTCCAGTCACAGATAATTCAAAATGTTTTTCTAGAAATGTTAATATAGCAGTAATTGAGCAATGAGGGAATACTGGATTGCCAGTAAGAGATACAGGGAATATGCTCTTTAAAAGTAGTACAGTTGCTTCAGTCTTGCTTCATTTTACACATATAATGCTAGTAATGTCAAAGAGGTTGCTTCTGACTTCCAATATTCTAACTTAATTTTCACAACTGGAAAACCTTAATCAGGCCCAGTATTCTACATTGTCTGCTGGTGTTTGCACAGGACAGCAAGAGATATTGGAAAACCAGTCACCTGTATTTGCTCAAGAATTACTTCATCTGTCTTTAAAATCCACCTGTCTCTAGGATGGACGTCAGTAGATCTTGGTTAACAGTGCACAGCACTGCAGACCACACGGAGAGCAACACAACTGCTGCAGGTTCACCCCTAGTTGAGGTGCCTCAATTCCCAGCCGAGTGGGGACCCAAAGCTGTGAGCAGTCAGTCTGAGAGTCCTGCAGTCAGGTAGTTACAACATGCTTGAAGAGAAATGCTGAAAGGTTTAGTTACCTGTACAAATGCAAACTTAGTTATTATGAAGGGGTGAAAAAAAGTTGTGATGGGATTTATTTTGTATTAATAGCCCTGTGTGGTCATTGTTATGTTATTTGGAAATTACTAATTGCATTCTCTTTTAGACTTAGTGCAGGTGAGAACTGCAGTTCTCATGTGGGACAGGGTGCAGGACATTTCTTTCCTGTCGTTTGTGTAGAGCTTTAGCTTATAAACTGTGAATCTGATAGAAAGCAAAAGAACATGATCAGGATGGCAATGTTCAAAGCTAACAATTGGGTAACATGAGCAAGGATGCACCTGCTCTTAAACCATGAACTGCAGCAAACATTCATTTTAAATTGTCACACTATTTCAGTAGAGCTGTGTTCCCACAGGACATTTGATCTGCTTTGCTAAAGACAATGGGGTTTTTTGGTGTGGAGGCAAAGATTTACCTAACAGCCACATTAAGTGGCAACACTAATTCAAGTGATGAAAAAAAAAGAGAGATTGAAGTTACACTTGCAAATTCTTGTTCATATGTATGGCCCCTCTGCTGTAGTTGCAAGGTGAAGGTGCTAGTGATAGTCAAATATTGGAATTCATTGTTCATGTCACCTCTTAATTTGTCACTGTGAGCACATTTTCTTGAAAACAAGATATCTGCACTTGCAAGAAGCTTTAAACAATTGATCGAACAAGCATAAAGCAATTTTTTAGTTTTAACACTGAAAATATGAAGCTCATCTCTATCCCTAGATCCTTGCTCTGAATCAGTCCCGATCACTGATGAGTTTAACAAATTCTCTCACTTGTCTCTTAAGAGCAATGTGACATGCAGTCAGCTGTTCAGAAAACATGTTTTATGGGATTGTGCTTTAAGTTCTTGCTTCTCCAGCAATATGGGGACCAGTTGCCTCATTGCTGTTTCTGTTCTCCTTTTCGTTTCCCTCAGGGCAGGCACAGTTTGCCTGCCTTGTTGTTTGGTAAGAAATCTCTTGCTATTTCTGAACGTTTGAGGAAGTATCTGCCTTAAACATGAGTTTGGAGAAGGGCATGAGCAAACTGTCATTGCCTTGTCCCTAGTGTTTGCCTTGTGTTATGCCACTATTCCGAAGATGGAAAACACTCCTTTTCCCTAATGAAGTTAAGGCTATAAGTTGAGTTCAATAAGGCCCCTTTGAAAAGCATTTGAGAGAAATCCCAGTTGCTTCGTGTGTTTCATGTGACAACAACTCACAATTAGGAGATTCTTTCCTTAAAATATGCTCTCTGCCTCTGTGATTCAGAGGTGCTGCAAAGATACTCACAACAAGGAGGTTGCGTTGAAACAGTGGATTGTGAGGATCGTGAATGGAAGAACAAAACACCTTCATACGAAAGGGGAATATAAATAAGATATGGGCACAGCAAGTTTTCTAATATTCATCCACCACCACCTGTTCTCTTTTGGTATCACTTTTGTCATGTCTTGGTCCAAATAACTCTCTGATTTTTCAGCTAAATCAATAGGTCTAATAAAAGATTTTAGCACTCGGTTCCCCAAAAGAGTTGCACACTACTTGTGTAATAGATTTTGGAGTCTGCATCACCAGGTGATTAGAGGGATGGTGCTGGTACAGATGAGCTTAGACTCTAATAAAACAAATAGTACCAAAAAAATCACTTGATAAATTGGGGAAACACTGACCTGAATGTCAGAATAGCATCTCTGGGAAAAGGGTTGCTTTTTCCAAGTAGGAAATGGTTTGAAAAGAAAGTGGTGTTGCCATGTGAACAGGGCATGCAGCATTATCTCCACAAGCTGCTGTTTAATAGCTTGTGTTTTTCATACTTTTTATTTGAATTACTATGTTGTAAAGGAGTCTTCTTGCACCTGAGTAGGTATTGAAAAACGGGGAACAAATTTGTTCTGCATCCACTACATTTTGATAATTTGGGGGTAATTGGTTTTTGGAAAGTAGACTACTTCTAGGACCAAAAGCTCTTGTAACTCTTGTTTTATTATTACTAGAGAGACTGCTGTCCAAGCACATCAAGGCAAATCAGAGGCTGTAGGAGATTTGAAAGACTACCTACAAAGTTGATTGTCTGTTTCACTCCTAGGTCTTTCATTCTTCCTCCTCTCTCTGCCTCTATGCCTTTCTTATTTTTTGTTTGATTTTCCTCTCTCTTCTCCCTTTCTCATGCTCACATTAAGTGATCTTTTCAGATAAGCATTACAGAAAAGCTGTTTTTTAGATTAATACAGTCTCCACATGTTTATTGACTGGCCTGTAGCAGCTGGTGTGATTTGCACTTCTGTATACAGCTCAGTCTTATTAGACCCACCATACTGGGACTGATGCACAGGTAACTGTTAGTCACCAGTGGAACTACTAATTGTGTTGATTATTTGATCATTTCTTGAGTTTGTTGTCTCCGAACAGATGTGAGATTAAAGCAAGGAAAGATCTCTGCCTGACTTACTGTTTGAGAGTGACTTTAGTGTGATGTGCTGCCTTGTGTAACTCAGATGCCTGATTACTAATGCTCAGCTATCACACCTGACACTGAAGTGGGTGGGTAGCAGCTATTCCTGTCAGCCCTCCTGTCACTTGTCATCATGCTGAACACTTCATCTCAGTTCCCTGACTGCTGCCAAGGTGCTGAGCACTACAATTCCTGGCCACATTACTGGCGAGGTGGACTGGCTGGTTCTTAAAAAATGCTGCTTCTGACACTGGCACATGTGTCCTGTTCCCTTTGATGCAGGAATCTATCCTTCAGACTTCTTAGTCCACACAAACTCCTCCAAGCTCTCCATATTTAGCTGGAATCTAGCCAAGATCTCCTTCCTGCTTAGCAGTACAAGAGAAACAATGTGGTTATAGTCCTTGAAATTTGTTCAAAAGCAAGTTGAAAATTCAGGGCTAAAAACAAATGTAGGGTCTCTGTGCCTCATTAATGAATCTCTTTTTTATTGGTGTCTGTCCTGTAAAGTATGAATGGCTGATGAGGGACAGAGAGCCACGTCTAAGCCGGAACAGAGATGTGCCCCTTTTAGAGCTCAAAGTCGGGCACATGGACATGTTCACTGTCTTCCAAGCAGAACACCAGAGATGAAGGCATTCTGTAAGCTGTAAGTTTGGTTCAGTGACATTGCTTCTTACCAGGTGGTAAGCTGCTGCCGATCCCAGCAGGCAAAAGGGAAAAAGCAAAAGCCAAGTACGCACCAGCTGACATGGACATTGCTGAGGAATAGTTCAGCTTTTAAAAGCTTTTTATTATTGAGCTGTAACAAAGATGCTTTGTGTCCTAAGTACAATGACATGACCCGCTTCTTCTCACTGTCTCAGGTGGGTAGAAGTTCCTTTCATCCTTATTCCCTGCACTCACCAGGGCTCACTCCTTTGTGTGGGAGACAAGTTAGAAGCCACTGGCAAGAATAGAGAGGAAAACCCTCTGCCCTCCTTTGCACAGGTCATGTAGTTTATTGCAGCAGATTCTGTCCTCCCTGGCATCCCTTCAGTCTCACCTGCAGGTATTTCCATCTCTCCTGATGCCTGTGGATAGGAAAAATCTCTGCTCTCGGTTCAGAAGTGCCCTTTAGCAAATAGCTGCTAAACCAGTGGAGCCTTGAGGTAGAAATCCCATGCAGTGTTCTTTGCTAAACCCTTCCCACTGCATAAAATAGGTTGTATGTTCAGTGCAAATGCAAGTAGCCAGAGGTATGCTTTTCAGGCTGATATTCAGATCACTGTCCATTTGTATCTGGCCTGGAGTTTTTTACTGATTTGGCTGTTAAAGCCAAAGTTGTGCGGAGCTGAAGGAAGGGGAAACCTGACCTAAGCAAAAAGTCCCAGCATTGCTTCTTCTGCGTTTAACCAAATAAAATAGAGTGAACAGGATAATGTATCCCAGGCACTGTCTGGTGATTTCCATTTCCCTTCCCTGCATATTGAGTCCGTTGAAGTTGGCCCTAACCCCAGCCTAGGGCTCTGACATGCCTCAGCTCCAGCAGTGACTGCCCCTGTGTTGTTCGTGGCAGTCCTTAGCTGGCACACATCTTGCTGTGGGTCAGGCACGGTGTCAGAACAACTGCATCCTAGGGACAGGGAAACTTTCAAAGGGGGAGTGAATGGATCCTGCTGTAGCATACTGGTTGTAACAGATAATTAAAGCTAAAAGCTTCAACAAGGGGAAAACAATTGTTGTCAAAAAGTCCAACAGTGTTGTAGGAAATGTCTTTGGTAGTGCCTGCATGCAGCCCTGACATCTGTGGTGGGGAGTTCATTAATGTGTCTGTTCTTTCAGTCTTAAAGGTAATCAGCCACACTGTGTTGATGGGAACCTAGAGGAAATAAAAGAGTGAAATCTATTATCAAACTATTTGAACATAAATCTTTTTTCATCTCTGCAGGCATTTCTTCACCGTATCCGACAGAATGCAGTGGACAAAGCTGAGAAGTACATAACAGAGGAGAATGTTAAGGTATTTCTTCCGTCTTCCTTGTTTTCTTGGTAGGGAAAATGATATGCAATGAAAGGCTAGGTTCAGGGATATGAATATCAAATATCCTCTTGTCATATTGATGCTTATTATTAAGCTGGTTCCCTAAGGAAAAGAGCTCATGTTGACAGTTTATCTGTCAATCTGTTTGCCCATTCTTATACCTGTCATCTTCCAGCAATTTTTTCATCTCACCAGCTAATTTTAGTAAAATTTGACAACAGTGTAGTGTTGTCAGAGATACTAATTTTTGGCAAGATTTGTGAAATGGTGTGTAGAGGACAGAGGGGCCATTTCAATGTCTTTCGGAGGAAAGGCAGGGAATTCACAGCCCTTGTCTATTTTGACAGTGTTCAATTAGCTAGTTTGCATCTGCAGTCTTCTACTAAGATATTGATAGGGCTTATGAGAAGGAGGCAGGAATATTCCTTTGTGTTCTTGTGGAAAGAAATTTGTGTTCTTGTGGGAGGACCATGTATTGCGAGACCCTTGCGTGAGGAGGTTCCTGAATGAATTTTGCACTGGAAGGAGTTAAGGGACATAGAGGAACTGTGAGGTACTGGTTTCTCTGGTGCTTGTGGTCACAGGGGTGCGTGTTGTTCATTAAAGTCATAAATACATGCAACACTTTCTTCTAGTAATTTGGCTTGTACACGTGCATGTGAAACCAAAGCCCTCTTTGTACACGTAGGCAAGTGAAACCTGCTGATGAGTGGGACAGAGTGTGGGTTATTTGCCCCTGAACAGTGATTGACTGCGCTTGTGTTTGGTCCAAGAGCTCCTGAACCAGCAGCAGCTTTGCCCTGTCCCCTGTGGGAGCAGGGCAGCAGCAGGAGGTGTGTTACACCTGGCAGTGCTGCTGCAGCTGGCCTGTGGTTCCTCCAGTTCCTGTCTCAGGTTTCCTGCACACCCAGGTGCTGAGCTGGGTTCCAGCCCTGCTTGGCTCTCAGTTCTACAGGTCAGCAAGGTGTGGTATTGACTGGCTGGCATCAGAAGGGGCTGCAAACAAGACTGATAGCAGCTTTGTGGAGCTCAACCTCTTGCTGTCTCCAAATTTGAAAATCCCCACTCTTCAAAAACTCACCATCCAGTGTCTGAAGTTTGGGGCTAGCTGAAGAAAAAGTAGACAGGTGATTAGTGACAATAGATCTTGAGTACATAGAAATGTGCAAAAAGTAAGCTCTGCCTGGAAACAAACCTACACAATATGATAAGCAACTGCAGATGTTGATGAAAATTATTATTCTATCATTACTCATATATAATCAAAATGAATATTAATTATGACTGCCACATAATCAGATGTGGTGTCCACAAAGTCTGTGCAGAATTCATATTTTCTCTGCTGATTCTGCCACATAATCAGATGTGGTGTCCACAAAGTCTGTGCAGAATTCATATTTTCTCTGCTGATTTAAATGTATTTGTATCTGAAGTTTCTTCACGTTGCTCTGGGGAAGTACCCTTTTATTTTTGTGTCATGCTTGAAGTGCTTGGGGGGTCTCTTTGAAGCCACTGAGACCTCATTTATTCCTGTTATTACAATACCCATCTTTCAATAACAGAGCTTCTCTTCAGAAATAAAGGGCTTATGCCTATTTCTAGTGAAATAGATTCACAAAGGCACAGTTTTCCTGTGTGCATAGTTTCCAGAGTCAATATTATCTTCTTCCACCCTCCTCTCCTGCTGTGCCAAATAATTTGTCTTTCCCGCAGTTGAAATATACTTGTTTTTTCTTTCTCCCTCCTTGCTAGTAGAGCCAGGAAAAGCAGGGTGATGCTGGGACTTGTGATGATCTGCCTGCTGATATTATGTGTCTTGAGTCACCAGGGAGCTGTGAGATGGCTGATGGTAGAAGAGACTATAAAAATGCTTTTGTGGCTTATGTAAGGGGAAGCCTCTGTTTACTCTCTTCCTTCATGTGGCAGAAATGTCTGGAGGAAAATACAGGGTATTCTGGCAGTCACTCACCTCTGAGCAAAAGGAGAAAGTGCTTTGTAAGATAATTTGTGTTATTGCCCCCAGTATTACAGCTGGTGCTAAGCACTGGAGATTTCAGTCATCTTTGGCCACTGTAGCCCCTTCCAGAAAGGCCACATTGAATCCTGTGCCAGGCCCAGATTTTACAAGTGCTCCAGTGGCTAACAGCTGCAGAAACATCATAAAAATTGTTTTCAGTTTATTCACTGCCTCATGTGGGAATAACTCTCCTGATCTGTTAATATTATGCTCTGCTCACAGCAGGCACTGCTGTCACTTCACAGGCAGTACCACTTGAGGGTGTGCACAAGGGTGGTAATTGCATTTGATACAGGAGCACGTGCAGTCAAGGTCTGTCTGCTGCCTTGATTTTCAAGTGACTCTTAACCTGCAAATTCTGCTGTAAGCAGAGCTTTACTGATCACCACAGAATTCATTAGATTGCACAGATATTCCTTGGATCAAAAAGCACCCCCTGGAGATGGCTCCTGAAGGATAAAATCATCCCTGACAGATGTTTTCCTCTTGCTTGTTAATCCCCTTTTGGCACGCTCCTGGCAAAGCAATGCATGCAGAGGCTACTGTGCCATCACATCACTTTCAGCCATCTGACAGAGCCATCACAGGCTCGGCTTGGATTAGCACAGGAAGTTTTTTGGAAGCAAAGGATCCTAGCTCCCTGGCCTTTTCTTGGGTTCAGAGCCAATCAGTGCAAATTCAGTGTGTTGGGATCTTTCAGTTTATTGAGAACTAGAAAGGAGCTGTCAGGCACTAGTGTGCATTAATGATGGTGCACACTACTATGTCTCAGAATTCCTGAAGCGAGAGGGGAGCAAAGACCAGGAAGATGTAACAGGCTCTGCTCTGCACATGCAGACAGCTTGCAGGAGGAGTTTGAGAGAAATACGCTGCCCATCCTTGAATAACAAAAGGTATAGAGTTGAACCTGGGTACCTGCACAGAGGAAGGCTCCTTGAATTCCTGATCGTGTCTGCCCCTGCTAAACCAGAGAGAAACTGATTTTAAACCAGGAATTGAGGGTTCGTTCCTATCTTTAATGATTAGACTTAGTTTACAGATTATTGTTTCTCTGAATTGCTGCCACATCACCAGCCGCCATGCTGAATCAGTGCCACGTCTGGTGAGTAAATTCCACTGCATAAAGTTGAAAAGTTTAGTGTTACAGTAAGGCATTTTGGGAAGTGTTTGGAGATGTTAGGCATGAGCACTTCCTGCACGAAATGCCAGGAAGATGAGGGCTGACTCTGTCAAGCTGCATACTTCGGGGCTCAGAGGAGTGTCACCCACTCAGTTAGCCAGACCTGGGAGGCTTCTTCCAGTGTGAAAGCTGGTTTAACTGCACTGCAGATCTTCTCTTTCTAAGTGTTAAAGCAGAGTGATAGATAGTGCAACATGTATGTCACTGCAGACTCCAGGATTTACTCTGCCCATTTAGGTTTCTCTCCAGTGGCTGTCAGTACTGATGGCTGTCACCATGCATCAGAATTTCTTCCCCTCTCTAGGTAGCATTCCATCTCCTACGTGTGGATTCACACTTCCTTCTCATATTTTGTATTAAAAGAATTAAGACTTACAGTGTGTGTATAGGATCTTTCACTCTGGCAGTTTATTCCCCTTAGCACATGTATTTACTAATCACAGGGATCATTTAACTGTTACCTTTACCTTTTAATGCGAGGCTGAATGAGGGACCTCTTACCCTCTGCATGTGCCTTTTGGAGCCACTGAGGTCAGTGAAAGGGAAGTCTAAAGTGCTGCTCTTGAGGTTTTTGAGAATTGTACGGTATTCTATACTCTGGGCAGTGAAAGGCTAGATCCCATATGGCAGGGATTTCATCTCCTATTTATGGGAACACCTTTGTGCATAATAGCTTCAAGTTCTTTCTTCCAGAAAGGGATTTCTAATGCATGGGAAGGAAAGGCAAACGAATCCCTGCTTCTGTCTCCTGCAAAGTGAGTTTGGTCCTTGTGGTTCCATTTACCTGGCTGTCCTTATAGGAAATTTTTGCAAGACTTAAAAGAGGTTGCTTGCATTTATCATGCTCAGGGATCTGGAAAGATAACCTTAATTTACAGCAGTTACTTCAGTAGCAATAAAGATTTTCATAGGGGGCTGGTAGAGGGGCAAATTCAGCATAATTCATTTTGTACAAGTCCCTAACTGAGCTTTGGATCCTATCATGCTAAGTCTAGAGCTCCACAGTATTTTGGTGCTATTACTTAACAAAAAACTCTGAGATGTATTAAAAGCTTGCAATGTTTTTCTCCTTGTATTTCAGATCTTATTTTCTAACATTGAAGACATTCTTGGTGTTCACAAGGAGTTCCTGGCTGCCCTGGAATTTTGTTTGCAACCAGAACCTCAGTCTCAGCATGAACTGGGAAATGTTTTCTTAAAATTTGTGAGTACAATGACTTAATGATATCTGAAAATGCAGTTTCCTGCCATAAGCTCTCCTGCCCCTTAGCAAGCCCTAATCTCTAGGCTTGTAGCAATACCGTGACAATGTGTGTCTTCTATGAAAGTTGTAGGTAGGGTGGGAAAAACTTGTGAATGAGATTAGAACAATGGATACCACATCAAACTCAGCTAAACAATGACATACTTTTAGAAACTCTTTTCCCGTTGAATTTTTTTCCTTTTTTTCTCACCCATCTGATTGCTTTTTGTTGCTGAGAATTTGTCTGCTTTTGTTCCAAAAGTTTCAAAAAAGCAGCACAATTTTTAGTGCCTCAGAAACAGTACTTCTGAGGGTGCTTCTGTGGTGTTGAAAGCAGGGATTGAAGTGGTGTGCTGTGTTCTGCTGCCACAAGAAGCCGTTGCAGCACCCTTGGGTTCCTGGAGCAGAAGCAGCTACTCGCTGCCAGCCGCGTGAGTTTTTCGCAGCACTTGCTGTCGCTGTTTTACCCCGGGAAAACACTGGTAACATTTCTTTGGTCTTTCATTTTGAGCAAGGTTCTCTTGCTGTAATGTGCTTCCAAGAAGTGCTAGAACACCCTCAGAGCTGCTTTTTCATTATCATCAAATCACAGTGAATCCTCTGGGGAGTTTGCAGGGAGAAAGTGGCACAAAGCCCTGAATCTTGAGTGTACTGGTGTGTCTGTTGTGATCACCTGGTAAGGTCATTCTTAGTACTGATTATGAATCCAGTACTTGTCAGCAGCCAGATGTTAGCAGAGGTGCTTTTCTTTAGAAACTCAATGTTAAAAATACTTACAGATTTGGTGACTAGCTTGAGAATTCTTAAAGCACTGTTTTTTCCAGGCACCGCATTTTTTTTAGTGGACCATATCTTCTGTAACCATGTCCTCAAGTGCCACACTGACACATTTTTGGGATACATCAAGGGTTGGTAGTTGTCATGGGCCTGACATTCTTCCAGGGACCTCTGGTTCAGAAGGATTCAAATCTTGAGTAACACCTAAAGCAAGCAAGCAGATTTGCAGGAACTCCTAAAAAGCAATTACTGCACATTGTCTCTTTGAAGTGTTTTAAGAGATCATGAAGTGCACTTGCTCTGATACTCGGGTGTGAAAAATTGTATTCCTTCAGAAGACAAACATTGTCTGCCCTAATGTACTCCCTTTGGTCAGATGATCAGAAGTTCATTGTCTCATGGTAGGTGCTAGAGTTTATTCTGGAGCTGTGGTTCAGTGTGGGACTATAACAGATAGTAAAGAACAGCCTTAAATATTCAAAATCTAGTCTACAGCCTTACACAAAACAGCATGTAGAACAAGTCTGCAACGTCAGAGGGGGCGCATCCACCAGCCGTGGAGTGACCACACCTCAGGAGCACAGGGCCCACTTGTGCAGGACAGGAAAACCTGGGACTGTGCAGAGCAGAAGGGCACAGAATTGTCAGATCCTTTGTTTCTGATATTGCCACATTGGTAGAGATTTGATCACGTAATAGCTAGAAATTTGTCCTAGGGAAACGTGTGTTATGCTCATTTTTAGGAGCAGTGTTGCATGAGTGATGAGTGTTACTGTCTAAGTCATCAGGGATATTGTTTTGTTCAGAATTATGTCTTCTGTTAAGGTTTTTCATGTTGACAAACTTGGCTTCAGCCTACTTTGAAACAGGCAAATGCCATGCCTTGTTAAAAATATGTCCAAATAAAATGGTTGCAGTTTTCCAAATGTCTTACTTGCTTTTTTCTAGTTCAAGTTGTTTTCAAAATTGCACTAATTTGTAGGCAGTTCTAATGAATCCAGAATAACTTACTTGGAGAATAAACTGTTGATTCAAGATTTATTTTAACCAAACTGAGAACAGTACAGACTTCTGTCACCAAAACAAAAGGTCTAGCTGTGTATCCAGCAGATTTGATGAGTAAGAAGGTGCCATTTTTATGTGGTCACATCTCTGACCATAATGACACTTTAATCTGGAGTAACTGCAGGTTCAGAATTCCTGGGCTAACATCTGTAATTATGTAACTGATAATTTCCTCACCAGGCTATGGGAGAGCCCAGGATGGAATGTCACCCAGAGAGGAAATGAAACACTTCAGACACTGAGTAATTTAAAGCATAGTTCTCATATTTGTGGGTCACCAGCATGGGGGACAGCTGGGAAAGACTTGAGGAAGGCGTTCTGGTCTGTGTGTAATTATTGCACTGTCTTGAGCTTTAGCAAAGGGATTTTGTCATGATCTAAATATAACCTCCAAAACTCCAGGCACTCAAAGCTGCAGTCAGAAACCTGAGCAGTGCCATTTTGTGTGCACTGATGTAACGCAGGATCTTGTGTTAATGGCTGCTATTTTTAGTTTCAAGCATGGTGCTTGTGTGCATCCAGGGAGCTGCGGAGAAGTGGGAGGAGGAAATGTGGGAAAAACATCTATATCTGTCTCACTCTGGAACTCCCCAGTTTTTATGGTTGACAACAATCCTATTGCCTTTTGTCTGCTGTGCTATGGACCCTGCCCCGCCTTTTCCTGCATCTGGTGGTCAGAAGCCTTTGTTTCTTTGCAGCTTCCCGGTATAACACCCCAGTAGCAGCATGAACAGCTGCTGATGAAGGGTAAAAGTCTTGAACATCTGCATTCCAGCTCTTTGCTTCATACCCTTTGTGGCTGTTGTTTTATTTGCTTTCTACCATTGTTCTTGTGTTTGGACATACAGCTATTTATTCTCAGTTGTTTCTTCTGAAGTACAAGGAGGGAAAAAAATTCATCAGATTAGTGATAAAACAAACCCCAAAGCATTTTACAGACTCGTACATCTACCATTGAACATTTGACCAAAATGTCAAATTCTCCTAAACTTAACATTAATGCAATTTCTTTTCCATGTGACAATAGCAAAGGGAATACCCAGTGACTGCAGCTATATTCCCATGGATTCATGTTAGTGAACTCCTTCAGGTGGCAGTAGTTTTTTGCTTGGATCGCTATGAGCTGTCTTAAAAGTAGCTAGATGCTGCAGATATCTTCAGCTAACACAGGAAGCTCTAACAGCGCTAGTAGTCCAATCGAAACTCAAAAAAATTAACTTCCAGGTTCTGGGGAGATGAAAAGGTTCAAATGGAGTGTTTTCAGACCAGGATCCTACTGTGAATGCAACAGCAAACTCTGGAGGGCCTTGGTTGCATGGCTTGATGCCGTGAGATGCTAGCTCTGGAAAGCCTCACACATCACCCGACAGAGTACCTCACTAATGCATCACAATTACTTCTGATATGCAAAGTAGCTTGTCTGGTGCTGCTGCATGGCACTGCTTTATGGCATAGAAGCCAACCTGAACCAGGAAAGAAACTACTCTTGTGAGAAGCACCAAAAAAGGATTGGTTTTTTGGCTTCTGAATCATTTAGCCTGCCTAAAGCCTAATACAATCTCATTACTCACCTTTAATGATGATGGTGATGATGATGATTTATTATTTTTATTATTATTAATTATTATGGGGAATGCAGTACAGGAATCTCTGAACATAGCTGCTGAAAGCTCAGCCCTTCCCACCATCTTTGAGAGGATCAACTCGCTGCTTGCCTGATCTGCTTGAGCATGGAAATAGTTGTTCCTGCTTCTTTAGTGAATCATTCCAGTGTTACCAGATAGCTGGTGTTTGCAATGGGTTCCGCATCTCTGATTGTTTTAGATAGAAGGAGTTGCACTCTTTGAATCTGGAGATCAACAGAGCAGAACTTTCTGACCCTGACTTGCCAGCTGACCCTCATTTCTTAATAGGGGATTTCATTCCAGCATATGCTGGTGGGTGTGATATATCCCAGTGTTAGTGCCTCAATCTATTTGTGATGGTACCTTCTCCTTCCTTTAATTTCTGTAATATGGTGGGTTATTTTGTGTGTATTTGATGAAATTCTTTCCGTTACAGAAACTATTATGGACAGCTGTTTGGTGTTGTCTGCTTGTCTGGTGTTGTTTCAGAACACAAAGTAAACCAGCCAACCCACTGGGGCCTGGCCCTCACCCCTGAAAGGCAGGGAGTTTCCAGCTGCCTGCTTTGTGTTACACTTCTGCTCCAGATCTCTGAGCTTCTTTCAGGCCTTGGTTCTTCCCAGCCACCTGTGTTTCTTCGTTCTGCAGGAGTGGTCAGCCCGCTTGCTCCTGGCTTTACTTTGCTCCTGGCTACTCTCATGAGATAACCTGACACACATGCAAGTATCCCCAAGATAGCAAAATCCCTCCTTTCAGCAAAGAATATCTGTGATCTCAGCAAAGCGTTAAGAGGAAAAGTGCTGGAAGTCTCAGTGCTCAGAAAAGCTTCTGTTAACTTACAACAGAGTAAGTCAGGAATTAGTGGAACACCTGTATATGTTATTCACATACACACCTGTATATCATATTCACATTCACACTTCCTGGAAACTCCAGTGCTAATGCCATTTGGAGTGCACCTCTCTTTGTAAAGCATTTGGTAACAGACTGCGGCTAAATAATCTCTCTAGTGGTGTCTGAGTCAATAAGTTACTTTGTTTTTCCTTTCAGAAAGACAAATTCTTTGTGTACGAGGAGTACTGTAGCAACCACGAGAAAGCACTCAGACTGCTGATGGAATTGAACAAGATCCCAACAGTGAGAGCATTCCTTCTGGTAAGCACCTTCTCTAGCACTCTTGACTGAATGATCTGACTTTGCCCAGTGCTCATAATAACTCTTTGGTATCCCAGGAATGCTGGGCATTTTGCAGGTATTACCATTCCAGGTATGGAGGACTCAGAGTGGATGGGTACTGAAATCACTGATGAGTTGAGGCACAGAACTGAACACCACTGACGTGAGTGATTGCAGTGGAAACAAGGAGGATTTTTTTTTTTTTTTAAGGAGCAACAGAAGAAGTGAGGATAGATTATGAATGGTGTAATGCAATAAGTCAGCAGCGAGACGGAGGCTAGTTCCCATTGGATTTGATTCCCTGCTCAGTTCTCTGACCAGTTCACTATCTGCAGGCTCACCAGGGAAAATGTGGCCTGCTTTTGACACCCTTTTCCCCATGAGTCCAATTGTGGGCAAGAAATGTAGTCTGGATTAATTGTTTTGACTGCATCATTGCTGCTTGTATCAAAAGTAGCCTAACTCCCCATCTAACCTGTGATGGGTCTATGTTGGGAGGGACTGTGGCCATATGGCCTTCAAATGCCTCTTAGAGGCGGGGCTGGGAGGAGAAACAATCAGTGGGCCTTGTACCCAACATTCCTTATTCTTCTTTCCTTTCTTGGTTGTTTCTCCTCCTTACTTTCACCCCAATTCTGCTTGATTTTTGAATGTCTTGTTTTCTTGGCCATGGATGTATGGCATTTGTCATGGGATTGGCTCATAGATGAGGGAATAATTCAGCACACCAGCTTTTTTTCTAGTAAATTCTATGAAGTAAAAGGAAGGCTGTATTTCTTGTAAAGAACCTGCTCTTCTTTCTGCTCTTCTTTTTTTCCTTTCTGCAAAAGGTCTGCTCTTTCCCAGTGTAGTACAGCAAAAGAAAACTTGTGCATAAATGTCAGTCACAAACAAGGCCAGAGCCTTCCTTTAGCCATAAAATACAGGCCTCAGGGAGCAGCAGGGACAAACCCTCATGCTGTTGTGTAGGCATAGTGTCTTTGTCATGTCTGAGTTTTAATTAACCTTATTAAACCATTACTTTGGATCACTAAATGACCCTTTCCTTGTTCATGAGTTTCTCGGGTGCTTCTGGTGAGGGAAACTAATGAGAAAGAGGAGGGAAAGATGCATGTAAACACCATCCTTCCCAACATTCAGAATGTTCGCCCCTTCCACTGGATTAACAAAGCCTCCTGCTTATGTTAGAGGCAGCAGCTGGCAAACTGATTATGAGGTACATCAAAGATGTCACCCTGTCTGCTGTGGCTTGCTGTAGCACCCAAATCCAGGAGACTATTAAAATAGCAGTGAGTATGGGAGGAGAGGCACTGAAGTGTCTACTTTGCTGTGGCTGCTGTAATTTCTTCCAGACTTCCCTTCTCCACTGCCTCCTAAAGCCAGTGCTATAATGCTACCATGCAGAGAAGGCAGCATTAAAATACAAAGCTTTGCTTGTGAGGCTAGATTTGGCCTGATTGCCCCCTCACAGCTGCTGAAATATAGAATGTGGGAATGTGTTTGAAAAATCAGTAAGTGTTAAAGGGCAATTTTGAGCCCCGAGCTAGAGACAGGGCTGAAAGAAGAGATGGGAAGGACTGAATCGCTTGAGACTTGGAAAACTGGACAGGGAGCATTGTGAGCTGGGTAGCCAATGCTGCAGATCTAGAAGAGCCTGGGGAAGGGTTATTTTACAGACAATTGTCTGTAAAAATGCCAGTTAGAACTAATGTATGTATGGTGTCTGTGAACATTCCTTGAAGAGAAGAATTGTTGAACTACAGCCGAAAAATCCACTAAATTTCAGAGTGTGTCTGAGCCACAGCACATATTTCACAGGGGAAAATGTTACTGGTGATGCCCCAAAG
Source organism: Atrichornis clamosus (assembly GCA_013400975.1). Taxonomy (NCBI): domain Eukaryota; kingdom Metazoa; phylum Chordata; class Aves; order Passeriformes; family Menuridae; genus Atrichornis; species Atrichornis clamosus. The sequence continues at coordinate 65,096 of WBMZ01005103.1, forward strand.
CAGGCACCTCTTGGCTGAACTGCATTTAAACTTCAGCTTCTGTGGACAGGACAGGTTTGCAATTGCAGTGACTTTTGGAGCAAAGCCCATACTCATGGCTGAACATAGGAATGTGGACTAGTTTATTTGAAGTCCACCCAAATCTACTACCTGTCTCTGGCAGCAGCCAATAGTAGAATCTAAGGGAAATGTATAAAAAGGTCACTGTACATTTATCACACAGATTACAGATTATTGTAACCAGTTGCAGACAGATCAAGACTATAACGTTGGTTTTATTTTTCTCCCAGTGCCATACCCAATTCTTATACTCCCCTTCTGTGTCAGTCCTAAGAAATAAATTTCCATAATTTATTGAAATGTTCACGTGCGCTGGTTAGCCAGCCAGTGTGCCCAGGCTGTTCGTCCATCTGTGCTCAGGCATAATGTTTTGCCAGAGAATTGGTGGATGTTACGCAGATGACTCACTTGTTTCAATTTCCTTTAGACATAAGGATTGGACTAGAGTTAATTATATGATTGCTTAGTAGGCTTTATTTTAGCCTTCAAGAGTTTTCTGGACAACAGTATGCAACTTTACATAGTGAACAAAGACAACTGGTCATATCAGTAAATTGGATTCTTTTAGGTAATAGTGCATCTAGGTTTGCTGTTTGCTCTTGTATTGTTAGGATGTTTTTTGAGTCAGCAGCTGTGTAATATTTCTCTGAGAAGATACTTTCTGCACAGCCATCACTATCCACAGATTTTCTTCTGCTGATGCCTGCAGAACTTCGCAGGGTTGATGGCTCTGTGTCAGTGGTGAATGAAGTGCCATTTCCTGTACCTTAGCTGCGGTAAAGTGCTTTCTGACCATAATGCATGTTTTAGAAATACAAAATTGTGTCAAAAATCATCTGGAACATTTGTGTCTGAGGTAACATTTGTTTCCCTTTTTTGATTATAGGGTTGCATGCTTTTGGGAGGCAGAAAGACAACAGACATTCCACTGGAGGGTTATCTACTGACACCAATTCAGAGAATTTGCAAATACCCACTTCTGCTCAAGGTAAACCAAAGAAAGTATTTCTCCAGATGGTTGTTTTATTCTTGGAATGATTCTGCATTCTTTTAGCCCTGACTTTTGTTGCCACTGTTGCCTTTCTGATTTGCACTTCTGAAAGTTCTATCTTCTCTGAAGAAAATGGCTTTTTACAGGTACAGGCAAACAGTTCCCTGATGCTGGCAGGCTGCTAAATCCTGTAGTGGTCTGGGTAGATCAGACAGGGTGACTTACTGACTAACCAAAGCCTTTTGACTTCAGTTCTCTTCAGATGTTTACTAAGGCTTGTGAGGGCTGTTTTAGCCACTTTCTGTAAAGCTGTGTTCAGCTAGAATTGTGGCAGTATTCTGAGGGACTAGATGGCTCTGGGGGCTCTAAATGGGATGCATTTTTCATTACAGAGTCTCTAATTTGACGGTATTTAGGTCAGTAATGATCAAAATCCTTTATCTTCTGACAGCTGTTTGAGAGCTTATTTGAAAACTCCGTGGTTGTCTCAGATAGCACCTCATATTTCTTATCTTTGCTCTGTGTCCTTGATAAACTGGGATCAGCTCTGAAGTCAGTGTGGTTTCACACCAGGTCTGCTGCTGCAGTGTGGGGACCAGCAGTCGTCTCCTGAGCCACACATGGCTGTCTTAGAGAACTTCCTGCATTACTTCTGCACCTCAGTGCCTCTGCTTTTTTCCTTCTTAGCCGCACTGTGTTGTGAAATCACTCGTTGCTAATTAGGCCTGCTTAATTTCTAAGTTTTTTGGGAAACATGATTATGAGTGCTAGGATTCTATCAGTTTGCATAAGCAGTAGACCTTTTTAGCTACTGACAGCAACTTGACTTGTGAATTAAAATTTCTTTGCTGTTTTAAAAGTTCTTCAAAATATTAGAATGGCAAAAGCTGGCAATACTACAAAATCCCCTGAAATACCAGGGCTTTCAATTAAATCCTACAAAGATGCTGGCTCAAGAAACACATCAAAAAGAAACTCACACCTTTGATTACAAGGCAGCAGCATTACTGATGCAATGACATTTTGATATTTTTCACCTTGAATTTTTCCATTCCTCAGCACCATTCTAGGGCAGGTCTTTCAGGAAGTGTGAGGTTCTGTATTGGAGATTGGAGGAACTACAAAAGACTAGGGAAAAAAAAAGGTATTTCCAAGCCAAAATTCAAATATTTTGGTGTTAAATGGCAACTGAAGTCATTGGGCTCTGGGGATCAATCAAATATTGGTGGAACTGACCTGGTGGTTCCCACATTCCCTCACTTGTATAGCTGTATATGTCAAAAGTCCTGAGGGCCAGACATCCCTTCTTTGAAAGCCAAAGCCAAGACTAGCCAGGTGAAGGCTGAAATAATGTTTCCTGCCTTCAAGCCACAGTGAGGTAAAGATTAGTTTGCCCTTCCTTGTCCCTATGCTTGACTCCGGGGCAGCTGACCCAGACCCACGTGTACCTGTTGAACAAACAGCCTTGCAGGGAGGGGCTGTGACTGGGTGTCCCGTGGTGCTGCATTCCATTTTTCTGTGGATTTCTTTTTGTATACAGACTGATATAAATCATACACTGTTCGCTACTTGAAACTTTCTGGACAGGAAATAAAAGTTTTAAGAAGAAGCAAAGAGTAATTAGGTTCTTATTAGGCAACAAATCTGCCTCAGCCAGTGAGATTATACCATAACTAAAGTTGTTCAGCTCAGAAAATATCAGTGACCATTATAAAGTGTAGTTGATTCTGATTCTCAAAGGTAGCGAATTCATAGCAAATAAGTTGTGTCCCATTCAAGACTTACTTGATAGTTGCTAGCACAGAATTACCAGAGTGAACACAAATGTCTCAGACATGAGGAGAATTAAGGGAAAACACAGGCAGGTTCTGTTCGTGCTGACCAGGAAAATGGAGCTCTCCAAGCAAGGAAAAAAAAGATTTAAAAATAGCACAGCCCTCAAATTAAGTGTTTGCTCTCCCTTTTCTACTGAACTGCAGTTATTGCTCCTGAAATAGCTCTTTTGTATTCATGGGGATTGTATCTTATTTTATCTAATTCCCAGGGCAAACATATACTATTGTATTCCAACTGATGAGAAAAGTCATAGACCACAGCTAGCCTACTTTCCTCTTTTACTTTGTTTTTAGCAAGAGTTTGTGAACATTCAGATTTTCTGGTGACTTTGATATGACCTTGTTTAATGTAAGTATTTAGTGTAGCTAAGTAGGTGGGTTTGATAAAGCTAGTATGCACAAGGTAATTCAGACTTGTTTGTGTTTGAAAGTCAACTGAAGTAGTAGTGTAAGACACATATTTTAAATACTGTAACTATTTTTTATTAATATCATACAGATATATATATATAAATATTCTTCAGAATAATAGCAACTGGTATGGAGTTGATTTTGGTTACTTAATTAAGAATAATATACTGAAATATCTCCAAGTGCAGATACACTTTAAGCATATATTGCAATAATTTCCAGTAAAATATGGCATCCTGCAACTAGTGACCTTATGTTTTTTCATCCTCTGATGAAGCTGTTTGGGTATGTTTAACTATCAAATGATAGAGACAGAACACTGTTTCAGATGATGGTGGTTGATAAATTTCAATTTAATTTATAGTTTTCCAATTTTTGTAATGCTAGCATTGCAGGTTTGAAGTGGCTGACAGTAAACAGGTTTTTGGTTGGGTTTTTGGTTGTGTTTTTTTGGGGTTTTTTTTTTGGGATTTGGAGTGTTTCTTTGAATTTTAACATTCTGGTTGCCTTTTTCTTGTCTAATTAGCAAGCCTTTTTTGTGGTTTGAAGGATGGGACTCAAACCCAGCTATGGCGTTTCATAATCTCTGTACAAATACAGAAGTAATGATATTAATATTTTTACCCCTAATGCAGTTCTTGTCTACTTCAGACAGCACGCAAGAAAACGGGTGTAGAATTTGTCAGTCAGTAAATTAGTTCCTTATAATTGAGAAAGGGGCTTGGACTAGACTCAAACAAAACAAAACTGTGTTGGCTGTGATGGGCAGTGGGATTTGGGGAGAAGAAAGGAAGCAGAGGCAGACAGACACACAGACCCTGAGAGCATAAACTGGGTGAGCCACTGGGAGGCCGCACTGCAGGGGCACTGAGGGCTTGCCTGGCAAGTGTTGCCAGCAGAAGGGTTTCAGTGGAGGCAGCTCCGCCTCACCCGTGAGTGGGACTCCATTAAGTGCTCTGAACTCTGCTGCTTAAGAGTAGGAGCAGCGGTTGTGTAAACCAGTCTCTGAACAAAAGATCGTCTTTTTTCCCTGATAAAGAGCATTTATGTAGCAAGAGGCAAACCGGGAGCAGTGGGGATCATGAGTTAATCCCACCATCGGTGGGGATTAGGCTCAGTCACTTCTGTCTCCTGCCTCTGGTGCAGAACGAATGTGCAGCACATGACAGCCGCACCCTGAACTCCTGAGAGCCCAGAGTCACAGGGCTTGGGCTTTGGCTGAAGTCTGTTCTGTTAGGGAATTGCTCAGACTCCAGGCAGAAATGCACATTCTACCTCTGATCTTCAAAAATACCTGAGTGTACACAACTCCACGGACAATTAGGGCAGTAATTGTGTATTACTTCATGTGGGGAGGTCGTTGGCCCTAGGAGGGGAAGAAAAACCTGTATGCAAAGAGCAGTCACCAGAGTCAGAATCCCCTTGGAAAGGAGGCCCAGCAGTGGGGCACACACAGGCCTTCATGAACCACTGCCTGCACTTGGAAAGGGAAAGGTGAGAAGCCAGTGGTGTGGATGCATAACGGGATGAATGAAGGTTAACTTACTGTCTCCCTCCTCTCTCTCTCTCCAGTCCTCTTGTAGCTGTTCAAGAAACAGAACCTTCTACTTGGCTGTAGTTGAGTTTATTTATCTTTGGGTTTTGGGGGGCTTTTTTCTTCCCCCCGCCTCCAAAAAGTTGTTACTCTTAGGTTCATGATGTGATGTGGTTGAAATCCAACTCTATGTAGGATAAACCTATCGAGCTGTAAGGAGCACTGCCAATTTATAAATCATACTCTGTCTTATACACATATATAGTCACAAATAATTGCTGATATTTATAAAACTGGACATTTTTGTTGTGTTTTAATTCAGGATGTGTTGTAAGTTTGATGTCACATTGAAGCTAATCTGTTTTATGTGATCTACCATTGTTTGTAAAGTATTTACCCTGCGGAGACATTGACATAAATTACAAATTTTAACAATATACGGAATAAAAAACCTATTGTGATTGGCAGGTACACAGATAAAGCCTGATATAACATTTATTTTTTGGTTAGTTTAAGTGGAAAATGAATTTTATCCAGGCCAGTATTACAAACTTGCTGCCCAGCAGGTCACCAAGGGCTGCAGCTCTGAAGCTCTGGTCGGTGCATGCTCTGTCTGTGGTGCAGAGCAAGGCAGCCTGGCAGCAGTGCTTTGCACCAGTCAGTGCAGTGTCAGCATCCACTGTACAAAATCCATGGTAAGCCATGTCTGAGTGTCCTCAGGAGAATGAAGATAGGAGGAAGGAATTTTTAAAGTAAAGGAACTTGTAACTTTCAGCCGCAAAGTGTGTTTGCTGTCAGTTTGAAATACAGATGTACAGAAACAGTCAGTGTTATGTGGCAAGGGAGGACATGGGAAAGGATGACAGAGGCTTCTTTAAAAAGGTTAGTTAAGCAGAAGAACATCCTTTTTTCCTAGGAAATATTAAAATTGTGTTTGCATTTAAAAACCCTCTATTTTTCTCTGCCCGCCTGTACTGTTTGCTCATCATTACTCCTGCCACCTCTTGGCATCTTTCTCTTTGAGGCTCTTCAGCACAATCAGTGAGTAGACAAATGTAGGAGCAGCTGATGTGTCTTACTTCTTGTGTGGCTTAGTTCTTATCTTTAGATTCTGTAACGTTTGAAACTCTTTTAGCCTTAAGCTATTTAAATCGGCATCTGAGATGGAAATACTTAAGTTGAAAATCTTTTTATTCCATTGTATAATTCAAAACTGGCATTTCTGAGAAGTCGGCTGCAGATGTCCTGCCCTCCTTCCTGCACACAGTTCAGGAGGATACCACAGCTGGATGGAGCACTCCCTTACTGGCTTTGTAAAATGAGTGTTCTGTGTGTGGGTGTTGTGAGTGATGCAATGTCAATCTTCACAGCTATGAGAAGCATGAAATAAAGGGAAAATTCTGTGCCTAGAGGTCACAGTTCCCATTTCTTAGTTCTTTAAAGAACAGAGATAATCTATTTTTTCCAGCTTATGATAGAATACCTTTCCAATTTTTTCCCCCAACAAAGAAGAGAGAAAAGTGTGTTTTATGAATTAAGAAACTCTTTCCAAGAAGTAGTTTTCTGCAAGTGTCAGCAACTTCATTTCCTGGCCCTATTAGTGCACAAGTTGCAATGTGTGAGATGGTAATTCCAGGCAGCAATGTCTCAGAGCTTTGTGGAGGACAGGGCAGTCATACCCAGGGTTTACCATCTGGGCTGTCTTTCAGCTGCCTTTCAAAATGTTGTCAAATGCTCTTAGAGTTGACACATCATAAATGTGTCACTAAAAGAAATAAGTACCCAGAACTCCCTGCCTGTGTTTCGGACATGCCAAGCTCTGCTCTTTTGGGAAGTGGCAGTGTCAGGGAAGAAGAGCTTTTCCCCGGATGGCTTCAGACCAGGCTGTGGAGGGACACGTTCTCTGACTGCCTTTGAGCTTTGCTGTTGGGGCAAGTGCCAGCCCCAGTCAGCACCCTCCCTGCCCTTCCTGGCCTCCTGTCCTGCTCCTGGGCAGGGAGTGGCATGGGCAAGATGCTGTTTGTTGGGCAAGGCCTGCTGTGAATTAAGAGGTCTTTTTCTGTATTTTGGTGATATTTCTGAAAGGGATGTTTAGACCTTGCTAGTGTGTACATACCTGTTTCCAGTGCAGTGTGGGTGACACTGGAACTGCAGAACTTCATTGATTTTTTTTTTTTATTGAGAGTCATCTGTGTTGGATGCATGGAGCAGAGGGTAGTGTCACCAAAGTGCAGCACCTCTGTTCTGCCTTTGCTTTTTGAACATTTACTTTTCTTGGCCTTATTTCAGAAAGAGTAAAGACTTCCTCAAGGAATATCATTTGTGATACCAGCTGACATTTATAGCAGCGAGGCTCCTGTATGTGTTACTCTGTAAATCACAGATGGATTGAAGCAATCTAGTTATATTCAGATCACAGTGCTGTGCAGGCTCTCTGGCTGTATCCAAACTCATTCTTGTGTCTCCTGCAAAAGGATGTGCTTCAGCAGCACAGGACTTTCAAACAACCAAATAACATATTGAGGCAAAACATAGAGAGAAAGTTAAATATTTCAGTCTTAAACCCCATATTATGTATTGAGATAAAATTACCAGCCATATATTACATTTCTTTAATGTATTCTTATCCAATTGTGGCTGACTATGAAATACTGTTGGTCTAAAAAAATTACTAGTTGGGAGTTGGCGGTGGTTGCCACTTTTGCCACACTAGTTAATATTGTCAGGTCCTGAGTTTTTCCTCTGCTGTTTTTCAGTGGACAGGGTTTAAGTGGGCTGTTGTGCTTTGAAACAAGTGAAGCAGAGACTCTTAAGAACTCTCTCAGAGCAGAAATGTTTGTCTCTGTGTCAGAACATGTGCCCCAGCCTTCTAAACATGTAAACACATGACACAGCAAAACATACTTGTCTTGAGCTCTCTTAATTTAGCATATTTAACATGAGCAATTGCTTCATTTATTTAACAGCATTCATATTAACCCTGTGCACATGAAGAACAGAGAACCGCATCTACAGTAACATGCCCCAAATTCTCTTTAGTTTTGCAGTGGTTCTGGCATTTTTCTGTGGGATTGCTTGCTAATGCTTGTACCTTTCCATGAACCACTTCTCAGTTTCCATGTTCTCTCTTTTTTTTAAAGGAATTAGCTAAGAGGACTCCCTCTAAACATCCTGATCACCCAGCTGTTCAGAATGCACTGCAGGCAATGAAGACAGTCTGCACAAATATCAACGAGACCAAGAGACAGATGGAGAAACTGGAAGCCCTTGAACAGTTACAGTCCCACATTGAAGGATGGGAGGTAGGATGCAGGATCAGCAAGCTCTCTGGAGGCGGTTCAACGCAGAGTTTAATGGGCTGGAGCTTGGTGACTCATGCTGTGTACAGGGATTTATTTCTGTTTCTTATATGATGTGTAAACACTCTTGAAGGTGTGGGCAGCATCACTGAGGAGTTTAGAGTTTAATGTTTATTTGCATGTGCAGGCTGCTGGTGAATTGTAGCAGAATAAATGGATTATGAAAGAAAGGAAGGTACTAGAGCTAGAATGAACTGACATTTCAAATGGACAGATCTCACTTGAAAGGCAAATAGATCTGGATGAAATCTGGTTTGGTCTAAATAACAGAAGTTTCCATTCCTACAAGCCTTTAGTTTTTCTGCTAGCTTTGAAATTTATTTCACTTGGCTTCATATGGATTTCTTGTGTAAAAAGTAAAGGTTGGATTAGCAAGCATTGGATTAGAAAGCAACTGGTCTATTTGTGTTTGCTCCAGTTAAGTTCCTCAGGGATGTGTTTCTAGTGATGAGCTTTTCAGTAGGTGATTCTGTGTAGGTAAAAGCATTTACTATGGCAGGGAAATAAATAAGGAAGGGAGTAAACTAGAATGTGAAGCTTAGGGGAAGAGGAAGTCTGGAAAATTCAGTAGAAATACTGGGCAGTCAAGATGGTGTGCAGAGGGTTGGCAGCTTATCTTGTGATGGCTTTCAGTGAGGGTTTTGAATCAGTGCAGCTGGAAGCACCATGGGGGTCAGGGGTGTTAAATGGTCTCATGGAGAGTTCGGCGGTGGCATTCAGTGAGACTGACATTTAAAATGTCCAGGCTGATCACTGCCAGATGAGGATGTCTTAGCTGAGGCCATTCTGTTAGAGGTCATGTAAACTTCCTCATGATTGGACTCTTGGGTGCTCTCCATGACTTTCTTTTGGGTTGTTTTTTATTTTTTGTGTATGTTTTTAAACCTTGCTCATTTTCTCCCTGAAGAATGTTCTTGGCATCCAGTTAAAGATGTGATAACAACCCAGATATCCAGCTGTGTAATTTTTGGATAGCAAGCTCAGCAAGCAAAGTTGTATAATATTCTATATATCTATGTATCTTCTAGAAGCAGATAAATAATTTCAGGTTCAGTGCAACTCACAGGTGATCTGGGCAAGAGCCATGGTTTGAACACTGGAGTCTGAAGCATGACTGTTAAAGTGTCCATGATGCCATAAATGAAGTGATATCCAAACCTACTGGGGTTTTTTTAGGGTTTAACTTACCTACAGCATTGTTTTGGGGTTGAAAACCCTTCCATATTTGTTTCCATGCACTGTTTTGTAACACAGACATCTAGGTCACTCAGCTCAAAGTTTCAAAAAGGAAGAAGTGTTTTTCCCTCCCAATTTCTAAGCTTTTTCTAGTGGCGCGTTGAAAGGAAAACTTCCTTCATACATCACAGATACAGGCCAGTGTACACGATGGCATTGTTTTCTTCTGTAAATGTAAAGAAGTTTGAAACTGATTGACAGTGTCCAGTATTCACAGTAAGGGGTCTTAACAAACTCTGACTCTGGAATAAAGTGCTGTTTGTAAATAACTGCTTTTAGTGCTTTCAGATATATTTCACAGTTTATTCCTAATGAGAAGGGCTTTTAACTTCTATTCTGAAAAGGAGCAATTCTGAATTAAAGAAAGTTCTGGATTAACAATACAGTGCTGTAAGTCACAGAGCTGACTGTAGAAAGAAGTCTATAATGCAAATTTATACCTATTTTTAGTTAAGACTTTCCTCTTTATGAGTGCATTCACAGTTTAAGGTCATGCAGATAAAATAACAGCATGTTAGTCAAAAACCTTAATGTGCACTCATAAAAAAAGTTAAACAATACCTGTTTTTTATGTTTCAGGGCTCAAATCTGACAGATATTTGCACACAGCTCTTGCTGCAAGGGACTCTGTTAAAAATCTCAGCAGGAAACATCCAGGAGAGAATGTTCTTTCTATTTGATAATCTCCTGGTCTATTGCAAGAGGAAATCCAGGTGAGTCCCTCTGTATTTTCAGTTTTACCATTCAGAAGGTTTGTAAGTAGAAAGCATGATCAGTTACTGTGTTCCCTGGTGCACTGTAGGGTTGAGTCACAGGTTGGACTTTCCTCTGTTCTTGACTATTTCTATGACTTAGGCAATAGGAGAGAGAAGTCACTATGTGGTAGGATAAATATTCCAGGCAGTTAACAGAGAAGTGTGCAGTGCAAGGAGAAGTTAGTGCAGCAAAAGCACAGGGTGAGTTCTTACAGATGAAAAGCTTCCCAGGGCAGATGGGTCTCCAGGAATGACATGGAAGTGCCAGCTTTCATTGTGGGGTTATGCTAAGCAGAAGAAGGTGATGTTAAAAATTATATAAAGCCAAGAAGGGGAAAAGTGGAAGACTAAGCAAACATTGAATATATGTAGGGCCCAGGGGAGCGAGGAAGAGGTGAAGATTTCCAAGTTACTGTCAGCATTTGCAGCCCATGTGCTCTGTTTGTTGTCTTCCTTTCTTATCCTACTAATCTCTTTTTGCATCATCCCACCTAAGAAACCTTAATTATGATGAACACCTACTGCATGTTATTAAAATAGCATTATCAGAGTGGAACGCAACTTGCTTCTGCAGCAGTTATACTGTATTTCATTTCCTGAGCTTTTCAACTTCACAACTCCAGTCTCATTCTCATGTCTTGGTCTGTTCTGAATTTGCCAGGCATTCTCTACACTCCGTCTCCTCTCCCTCCCTCTCCTGTAGCATACTCCCTCTGCTTCAAGTTATACTTCCTGACTGGTGATGGCCAAATAGAATGGCCAACCCAGTTAGAAATTCTGTAAAACCAGAATGTTATCTCCAAAGAAAATTCTAATTTCTCAGAATTTGGGTGTTTTTATCCTTTTTTGTTTTGTTTCTTTGTTCAATGGAAATTTTGGAAGCATTAAGCAGGGAAAATTAATTTCAGTAATGTTGACATTTTTTGTGTGTATAATGCCAAATCTATACAACATAAACACCAATTATTAGGTGACATCTACGTTCAAAATTATTAGATGAGATATAAGTGTTTAAATTTTTAAAAATTTACACCATTAAATCTTATATGGCTTATAATGTTATCTACCTGAAGCATTCTGACTCTGAAATGACACAAGAGGAAACACTTCACTTGGACGTTCTACCAGATTTATCACAATCCAAAATTCTATATGAAACAGAGTTCAGAAATCTGTGTGTTTTCTAATGGAAACTATTCCTTAAAAAACCTGGTTACTTTCATACTAATCTTTTACTTCCTTAGAGGTCTTAGAAAGTGTTTTTCTAGTCCTGTTTGTAGTTGAGGTTAGCCTAGCTTTAGTGTAACTTCACCACTGTCCAGGCAGTTTTCCTGGAATACTGAGATTTAGAAAACAAAATGTTCTACTGCTTTTTAAGCAGAACTTTCTTTTTGTACAGGAGGCATTACCAAGCTCCTCTGTAGTTTGGCTTGATTTCCTAGGAAGTTGCTGGAACACTGGGATTTTCCCAAGGGATTGATACTATTTACGTTTGTGACAATGTAGCTTGAACTGATGGGATGTCCAGAATCTGATTTCCATTAAAAAGCATAATATTTCATTAAGTCTGCTGGGAAATGCCTAATGAAAAGATGTATTTTGATCACTGAGTGACTTTAATTTTGCATATTTCTGATGTCTAGCTGCTGGATATAATTAGTCCAGAATGGAAATCAATGTCTTTTCCTTTCTATTAGTGTGTCCATTTGGCCAGTTGCTCACCAAACAACTGACATGTTAGTGGGACACACCTTAAAAAACCCTCAAACCCCACCAAGAAACTGTCTCTGTCTCTTCCTGGTTTGAGATCTAATGACTCTGCATCTCTCTTGTGCTATGCTAACCTGTAGAAATCAACGGAGTATTTCTTGATTCAAAAATGCAATTAGAATTCAGGCCTCAATCTCTGATAAGTAGTCAGCAGTGCAGCATTCAAATCTGAACATCGTATTTTTTCACAATAGTATATATTAGGAGTAGTTTTGTTGAAACCAAAGTAAGCTGTGTTTATAATCTGAATTAGATCTGTGATTTTAGCTCTGCAGTGGCTTCTTTTGCAGAAGATTAAGTAAGTCTGGCAAACTGATGACATAGATTTTCAGGGCTGAGCATTGTTTTTTGGTTTTAGGAGGATCATAAACTGCTGTTTAAATTGAATCCTGATGTCAGGAACAATATGGTTCATGTAGGGAAATAGGCTGAATGTTTAAAGGGTTTCCCTAGGGCTGCCAGTGTTTCTTTTGACTTGAACAGTCATCTTTAGGAAATGCTCCAGTAGCTCAAAGATCTCAGTCCCTGTCAGTCTAATTGGATATACATATGTAGTCATCACCAAAAGTGTATTTGTCACTAAAGGTAATTCTAAAAGAAGAAAATATTCAGAAAAAATTGGTGGTTCTCCTCTCACCTCAGTTTATCATAGATAATTCACTATGACAAGAAATTTTCCCCCCAGCTGATTTTTACTGCAATATTCTTTGAATCTTACAAGCTCCTGGCAAGTTGCCACAGCAGAACCTTCACTGACTGGAATCTGGACACCTGCCACCTCTTAATGACCGTTTGACCAGTTGTGTTTTGGCTCAGATAGCTGGGTTGTTCTTGGATATTAAAGCATAGCAGGTGTCACTTGGATAGTTTTGAACCTATTCTAGAGATAAAAATCAGAACATAACTAGTAATGAAAAGTGCTTTTCTGAATTTTTTTGTAAGAAACTTCAGCAGAGGCACTGTAAGACTTATGGATAAGGATGTAAACTTGGGTGCCAAATTGCCACAGCAGCATTTTCCCATACAATGGCATGGAACACACATGACAGGCCATGTGACACTGGCCTCTTTACGTGGTTCATTTCATATGTGAGGCTTGGTACGTACCACAAATTGATCAAAACTTTAGGCAAACAAAGGAGTCAAGTGTAATGTTGTGCCAGGTGATACTGCAGTTGTCACCCCAAGGCCATGTGCTGTTCATGTATTGGCATTTCAGTCATCAAGAATGTAAATCTTGAAGGCACCCACATCTTCACATAATCTATCAGAATAAGCTTGTTATTGCTGTACTGGCACTAGTGCACACTTATCTTTGAGAGCTTGATGGGTATTTCAATTATTTAATATCAGAGATGTGGTCAGATACCACCGATTGCTATATTGGAATCCTCCTTTCATAGCCACATCTCAGATTGATTTGTTCATATATATGTTAGACCATTTGCTGATGTGCTGCTAACAGTCGTCATCCTAATTGCAGAGTTACTGGGAAAAAAGCATCTAAAAGGACAAAGTCAATCAACGGGTCCCTTTATATCTTCAGGGGCCGAATAAATACAGAAGTCATGGAAGTAGAGAATGTGGAAGATGGAACAGGTAAGAGACTAAATATTGTCCTTTAACAACATAGCAAGTTCAGAGTTTATGTTGGAAATTGGTGCTAAAGTACTTATCCATCTCCTTTAGTGAAATCTGAAGCAATCTGTGGAACTTGTAATACCTTCATTATTGGACCAACTTACATGGTTGGAAGACTTGAAATGCTTTCAGGCACTAATCCTTCATTCTGAAATGACCTTATGAAGAATTTGTGTACCCAGAAGCTTGTCTATTTTTTCTTCTAATCCAGATTAATTTAGTAAAAGATACTTTGTCTTTCCATCCTTTTTTTTAACATCTTAAGCCATTACAGCTAAAATAACAGAACCTCTGGATCTTTTTCTCATTTAGAATACTACTAAGTACTAGTCTTAGTATCCAGATTCCATGATACTTCATGGAATGTGGCCATGAGCAAAATATGAGAATGACAGTTCTGTTATGATTCTTCTATCCTGACACAGGCAAGAAGACTGGGTGGGTTCCTGATTTCATCTACAAAGGCCACACCAGCCCCTGCTCCTATTGTAATAAGTCAGGAATTAGTATTATGTCCTTTAAACACATAAAGAGTTCCCATGTCTTGTGGACAGAAATCCTTACAGTGCAAGATGATAGCGTGTCCTCAGAAAATTCAGAACAAATAACCCGAACAAACATCATAGACTTTTTCACTGATGTCACTGTATTTAAAAGACTTTAGTTCTTCTTCTGAGGTGAGATCAGCAAGTGTCACTCTTAAGACTGAAGCATTCAGTCAGTTTGAACAGCCTGTTGATGCTTGTACTTCCTGAGTGGTAAGTACAGCCAGTTCCTTGGGCAGTCAGTGAGAAACACCTCAGAAGTGAAGGTCTTTGAAGAAGACAGTTTTCCTGAAAGTGTGCCACAGTGGTTTGGTTAAGGGGGCAGCCTCCTGCTCACTGTGTGCTTTGTGCTTTGGCCCTTTGCAGCAGACTACCACAGCAATGGCTACACGGTGACAAACGGCTGGAAGATTCACAACACAGCCAAAAACAAGTGGTTTGTCTGCATGGCCAAGACGGCGGAGGACAAACAGAAGTGGCTGGATGCTATAATCAAGGAAAGGGAGCAGAGAGAGAGTAAGTGGATGCTGTATTTCTTACTGCACTGAATGAACCTGGAGGAGAAAAGTATTTGCATGTACACATATTTGAGAGAAAAAGAAAAGGTTGCACTTGTTCCTCCATGGGCAGAATTAAAATCTATCCTTCATGACAAAAGGGATTGAAACCAACTATTTTTCAATGTGTACCTTGGGGTTTTTATGGACTTGTGTCTGTAAATTTATCCAATATTTTTATTTACCAGAGCAAATTTCTTTGATGCATTGAATTGCTGTGAAAATATTACATTTGATCAATTTAATTTTTCGTTCTCTTATTTTTAAAGAAGATGAAATTGTATTGTATTTATCCGTAAAAGGAAAGAAGAAACTCGAGCTTGCAGCCTTTTTCCAGATGCAGTGAGACAAACACATTCTCACAAACTTGGCCTTCATGATCTTGAAATAAACAGGACAGTTCCTTGAGAAGAACTCAGAAATCCCATCCCTGGAGGTATTTAGGGCCAGGCTGGATGGAGCACTGAGCAACCTGGTCTAGTGGAAGGTGTCTCTGTCCCTGGCAGTGGTTGGAATGAGATGAGCTTTAAGGTCCCTTCCAACCCAAACCATTCTGTGATTCCATGGTTCTGTGTGATACTACACTTAGACTTGGAAAAGTGGCAAATGTAGGCAGATGCTTATTACTTTTTTCTGTTCTTGTGGAATGAAACTAAGCTTATCTTGAAACAGTGTTGTACAACAGAAGCAAGCTCACAAAGCTGCAAATGATGATGTGTGATTAAAGTTCTGGGTTCCTTTAAAAGTTGGAACTGTCTTTCACAAGTGAACCTGCTTCTCTGTTTGCTCAGTGAGAACAATAATAGTTCATTGCCAGAGAAAATTGAGGTTTTTAAAAAGCATTCTGTGCTTGACCTCTAAAAGTGGTTCCCCTCTCTGCACATGCAACTTCATTAAAGATGTAATTACTCATTTTTTGCTACAATACTTTTCATCTACTTTGCTAAACTCAATGCACATTTCAGTATCGTTGCCATAGAATATAAAACTTTCTTAACATGTATAAACATATATAAACTCCAATACACCTTTTGATAATAGCAAGAATACGACCTTCAGAGTGTAGCCTGGGCATGGTGTAAATTTGAAAGAACTACCTAAAGACAGCAGGGAGAATCAGTTTTGTTTTATCCTCATTGGTCTACTGAAAAGATCCTGATCTTCCACATGAGGTGTTTTTTCTAGTAAAATACATTGCTTGGCTCTTAATTTTAGCCTTAGAGTGCTAAATCATCTCTCTAAAAGATCCAGTGAGCCTACATTTCACAGTGAGTTTGTGCTTTGGGAGGTCACTGGTGTTCTGTGAGATTTCCCGTGCACCAAGTAAAATGTGTGAGTGGAGAGATGGTTCAGTAAGAAGTGAAAAGACAGGACTAACAGAACAAGCCATATATAAACATGGACCTTGCTTGACAATGTGGGGAGATGACTGAAGTAAATACTAGGAAGGGAAAAGAACTGTTCATTAATAGAAAGTTTCCCAAGGTTTTCCATGCAGCATTGGCTAGTAAGAGTGGTTCTTCTGATACTTCTTGTCATATAGTTTTATGATGTTGCAGCTGATGACAGGTACTTGGGACAAGCATAGGTATTCTGGCAGAGATTCCAGGCCATATTGGAAAATATCCTTTGTATCAGAGTACTTGCAAAGTCATACAGATATCAGTGTTTGGATTAGAAAACTTGGTGAGATTCTCAGTTCTGTAGGATGAATTGGTTAAAATGTGCATTCCAGTCTGCCATTTACTTTGGAGCCTGGGGAACTCAGTGATGTCAGAGCAGCAGGAAACGTGTATTGTCACACAGGCTGGTGTCAGTCCCAAGTTCCTGTTGTGAATTAGCCTCAGCTACATGTGCAACATTTGCACTGAATTGGACCACAGCGTTGAGGAAGAAGAGAATGGAAGACTAAGGGCAGTGAGCCAGGGGCTTTGTGGAGCAAAGACCTTTAGCCAGATATTGGACGCATGAAGGAAATACTGTATTTGAAAGACCAAATGTTGTGCAAGTTGAATTTCTGCAATGTGCATTTCAAGCCTCGAAAACAAATGTGTTAAGTGTTTTCAAAAAGCTAGAAAACAGCTCTGAGGACTCAGAAGATTTTTGATTTGTTGCAGTACCTTACCATAAAGCAACAGGATTTACATCCAGTTAGGATGAACTCCTCTTCCCAAAAAACGTACAGTTCTCCTTTTCTAGCCTTACACTGATCACTTAAATTCTGCCTAATGTCAATCTCTGTTAAAATACAGCATGTAAATACAGGATCACTTCAGGCTGCCTGTTCTCAAACTAGCCTTGGAGGTGTCTAAAATCTGTGTCTCTTTTTTGGACCCCAGAGTTGCCCAGATTTGCAAGTTTTAGAGTAACATACCAAGAAAATGATGTGTTCAGGCTAGAAGAGATAAAACATCTACAGCAGCAAAACAGCTTTGTCAGGTGCTGTCCTCCTAAAGCAATTTGCAAATCTAAAGGGAAGAGGGCCAGAAAATGACAGTTATGAGGATAGTTATAAGATAGCTGGGGATAGATATAAGAAACCTGCTGTTTTTGAGATCATCCTGCTGCCTGTAGGAATTTTCAAGTTAACACGAACTGTGTGGGAACTTGTACAAAGTGATTGTGAAACATTCTTTATATTCAATTATCTGTCATTCTTTAAATCATGCAGTATTTCTTGCATTGACTGGATAATATGATTGTCAAATGCTATTTTTAGCCTAAGGGTATTAGTAAATAGGCTAATTAATAAAGAACGAGAAAATAATGTGCCTGACTAGTTTTGATTTATTCATAGATGTGGATTTGATTTCACTAGTTTTGTATTTTTGGCTTCAAGTACTAGAACAGTCAAAAAGTCTTCTGCTCTTCCAAGCATTTAGATGACTTTAACAAGTCTTACGCTTGAAGTTATGTCAGGTTCATGAGTGAAATTGCTACAGGAAATCAGTTTCAGAAGGTTAAGAATAATAGAATCATAGAACACTTTGGATTGGAAGCGACCTTAAAGATCATTTAGGGCCATGGGCAGCGACACCTCCCATTATCCCGGGTTGCTCCAAGCCCCATCCAACCTGATATTGGACACTTTCAGGGATGGGGCAGCCACAGCTTCTCTGGGCAACCTGTGCCAGGGCCTTCTCATCCTCTTAGCCAGGAATTTGTTCCCAATATCCCATCTATCCCTACCCTCTGACAGTGGGAAGCCATTCCCCCTTGTCCTGTCCCTCCATCCCTTGCCCCAAGTCCCTCTCCAGCTCTCCTGGAGCCCCTTGAGGCACTGGCAGGAGCTCTCAGCTCTCCCTGGAGCCCTCTTTTCTCCAGGTGAGCACCCCCAGCTCTCCCAGCCTGGCTCCAGAGCACAGGGGCTTCAGCTCTTGGAGCATCTCATGGCCTCTTCCAGACTTGCTCCAGCAACTCCACATCCTTCCTATGTAGGGGGCCTCAGACTGAACATGGCACCCCAGATGGGGTCCCACAAGAGCAGAGCAGAGGGGCAGAATTCCCCTGCTGCCCACACTGGAGGCTCAGCCCAGCCCAAGGGGGGTTCTGAGTGCCAGCGCATGTGGCTGAGTCATGTCCAGCTTTTCATCTGCCTGCACCCCCAAGTCCTTCTCCCCAGGGTTGCTCTCAAGCCATTCTTGTCCCAGCCTGTATTTGTGCTTGGGATTGCCCTGCCCCATGTTCATGTTGGTTTGGATTTTCTCCATGTTCTGTAAACCATTCTGCTTTGTGTGGTATAAGTTTAAAGCTGCTTTTTAAAAGGGAGAAGAAAAGCTGCATCTCAGTGGTCCTAAACTCACCAATGACACTTTTGCACTCAGATTTAAAAAATATCCAATTTCCCCCTTAAATGGAAAATAAGTCAATCACTTTTTGTTTCTACCATTTTTGCTGTTTGGCCTCAGCTTTTTACTTTTAGCAAAGATTTTATCTGGTGTTAAAGATCTGAAGGAATTTCTGCTTTATATTCCAGGTTTGAAACTGGGAATGGAGAGGGATGCATATGTCATGATTGCAGAGAAAGGAGAGAAGCTGTACCAAATGATGATGAGCAAGAAAGTGAACCTTATCAAAGACAGGAGGAGAAAATTAAGTACTGTTCCCAAGTGCTTTCTTGGCAAGTAAGTGGCATTTGGATTGAAAAGGTCCTTTCATGTCAATTAAAATAATGGATTCTAGATTTTCTGGGGACGGCACTGTGGCATCAGATCAGTGTATACTTTGATGCAGCTTAATTAAAAATACCATAAGCCCCATTACAGTTGTGATTTATTAAAAATATTAATTTATTTCTGTTTCACAGCATATGCAGGCTGTACAGTGTGACAGCTCACTCTGTATTACAGTAAGTCATAACAGCTCCTTCAGATCAGCAAATAGAGTAAGAAAAAACACCCTAATTCCTCTAAGCTCAGGGCTGTTGGTGGTGTAACCTGTACCCTCTTTTGTATACAAGCAAATGCTTTCCAAGTGATGTTTAAATCCAGCAGAACTGTCCAAGTCTGAGGGTTGAATGTAGAGGTTTCCTGTTTGTCAGTGTAACAGACATAAATGAAATTTTGTGCATCATGAGACCTGATACGTTCGTTAAAAGTATACAGCTTTATTGGCTGGAAAAAAACTCTTTGATTCAAGCTAGATATTATAAAATAATCCCAAACTAATTCTGAAGGATGCCATGTGTGAGGCAGCAGAAGAGACCCCGTGGGCGCCCCGAGCCGGGATTGGACGGCAGCGCTGGGGAGGTGCCCTGTGGCACACGGCGGGAGGCAGGAGCTGACCTGAGAAGACTTTTCCACCTCAGCTGTTTATGATTGAAATGATCAGCTGTGGGAAGAAAAAGAGTCCTGAGAGGCAGATTATCCATTCATTTCCCTTCCCACCCGGTCTCTGTGGCAGCAGTTGGCAGGCAGCATTGCCTGTTCGTGGGGTGGAAATGTCTCTCTGCCTGGCAGAAGGCAGGCTGGTAGCACAGGTTGGTGATGCTTCAGCTAGAATAAAACTTTCTTGGTTTTTGAAGAATTAGTTCCTTTTTCCTTCTTCACACACATTCCCCACTGCCACAGTTGATCTTGTTGGATAAAAGCCGAAACCTTTCAGATCTGATATGGCATTTCCTATTTTCCATGCAACAAGAAGAACTGCATCAGAAACTTACGTTCTTCCAGTGCTGTTACATATGAGTCTGTTGTGGGTTTCCTGATATTTTGCTTAGTTTCAAATCTTATCCAGGATTTCCTACTTCTCTTTTTCCTTTTAAAATGTCTGTTTTCTTACAGTCTGTCCTGCTCATTACCCTCAGTTTCCTTGACAGCCACCTGACACTCCAGTAGTGAGGACTTGACCTAACTTTGCCAGTGGCTAACTGAGCCCAGACTCAGATACATACAGGTATCCTGATCTCTTACAAAAGGATTATTTCTCCTAATGTTTCTGATCTCTGACAAAAGGATTATTTCTCCTAATGTTCCAGCCTTTCCCACAGCAAATAACTTTGCTTATATTTTTTCAGCAGTCACTTGTTGGTACAGTCCTGGGAAACTCAGTTGAGTGCAACACAGTCAGTACATTCCAGTCATGACTGGCAGATTTGGTGTCATTCCCGGGGCTTTCCCTGAACAATGCATATTGGCTGTGAACTGTTTATTTTTGCAGATACTCCTGCCTAAGGGAATCACTAATAACTGTGCTGAGATGTATTTAGTCATTTTCTGTTATGTGCAGCTGAGAGCAACACCAAGGCCACAAAAATAATTTTTCTTTTGGCCTTTGAATATCAGATAGCATCTCATAATTCAAGAGATAAAATGTGTTTTTCAGGGGAGAAAAGCATGATCTAATCCTAATCTCTTCAGAGATACCACATATTTATAAGGCTGTTTATTGAACTTAAAGTGACTGACTTGAGTGCAAATCCATTTTTCTGATCCCTCCTCATGGCATTTAGGCCAGTAACAGGTGACACAGTTGGAAGGATGTGTGTTGGTGCCACTGTGTGTAAATGATATGCTGGCCATGCTTCTTTTCAGCACTGCAAAACCTTGAGTGTGTAATAGAGTGGATGACATTACTGGGAAGTGAGGATATTTTCCATTATCCTGGAGAACTGCTTCGGACAAGATGAAACCATCCAAGCTTTGCCGTCCAGTCTTTGAGTTGGTGACTTTTTAGAAACAGCCTAGCATATTCCTTAAGAACCTCTTGGAATATTTTTGGATCGTGCACTTTTCAGGGCTTATAAAGCCTTCAGATCAAATGATAACTGATTTTGCTCCTGAATCAAATGCCACAGAAATCTTAAAGTAGCTCTTAAGAAAACCATCCCACAGTTGGGAAGCTTCAGGGCTGTGAGGGCAGCATTCAGTTGTTTTCCTTTTTTCAGCTCACCATATCAACCTGTAAGAAGATTGCCTTACATTTACAATCCACATAAACTCCAGAGGCACAGTTGCAAATAAAAGAAGCAGGAAAGCTAACAGGGTAGCTTGCACTGAAGTTTTGGGAAACCATTTAAGTGCTGTAAAGTGCCACAGAGTCGTTGCTCTTGATGGGGGCCTCCAGAGTAACTGTGCCTCTCCGCCGGCTGCTTCCCGCAGTTGTGGTCGCTGGCAGCAGGCCCGGGACGGGCCCCGCACCCTGTGCCCGCCTTGGGTCCTCAGTACTGCGGGTGGAGGATCAGTCTTACTTCTCCTCCCTCTGCAGTTTTTGTATTCTGTTTCAGCTTTTAAATACTTGCAGAAACAGTTCAGAATCACTGGGAAATTGAGAATGAACTTTCCTTAGGAGATAGTCTGTCTCGTCACTACTCTGGCTTCAGGAGTTTTACAAAGCTCTCCTGGTTTCCATAGGATTCTTCTGGCATAGTTGAATAGATTCTGCTGCTTTTTCTACACTATGATAGCTACAGAATAGCCCCTCAGCAAACCAGAGTTTTCAGTCCTGAAGTTGTTTTTGTTATACTAAAGGCAAAATGCAAATAATACCTACAGCTTAGATGAGTCAGCACTGATAAATATGAAGAGACTAAAAATACTTCAGTTAGAGCCTGCAAGTGGAGACATGGATGCTGGCTTTGTTAAGCAGCAACCCTCTGCACATTGGCAAGCACCCAAGTGTTTTATTGAAGTCACATTTCCCATATGTTGCTCTACTTTCATATATTCCTTTTGTTCTTCTCTATGACTTTAGCACATTTCTAGTATAATTGCTAATTAACCTGGCAAACAGCTCAGTCCCCTGGGGCTCTGACAGGGCTGGATTCATCAGACTTGCCATGGCTGTTTTTTGTACTTACTGTTTCTAATGAGTAACATCCTACATATTTATCCATTTTTGACTTTTATTCTGTCCATATGTGCAGCTCTGTCCCTCACCAGAGAGGTTTTGTTTTGTGCTGCATGAGTAGACAGACTTAGCATCTTTTGTGTATAAATTAGAAGCATGATGTATGTATCTGCCAGGCACCACCTCTAGAAAATGACCTTAAATTAACCTGGCAGCAGGACTCTGTTACTGCCCTGTGCTTGAATTCAGTAGGTTGAGTCTTCTGTCTTGAGTGCTACTGTGATTCCATTAAAACCAATGCAATTACACCATGGGCCTGGGGCCAGAAATCAGACCCAGCGAAGAAAGATAAGCATGTGTAACCAGGTAAAAGCATGAGCACTACTTGGACGGGTAGCTTGGAAAGAAGTAGCTGGGAAGTGAGGATACCCTACTGTTGAACTTATTTTTAAGGTAATCATTTAATCTTGCTTCCCTTTTCCCCCACGGATGTCTGGGTTGCTCCATAAAATAGGGATTTGCATCATCCTTATAAATGCAGTCAGGTCATCTTTCCTTTTGTGCACACACTAACTCTGAGCTAAGGGAATGATGGGAAGAGCCTGGATTTTCTGCAGAGCATTTCCTCCAGGAATGTAGGAAATCAAGCTGCCGGGTAGAGGTACCATTGCTTACAGCAGTTCTCACACTTGCTTCAAGGAGAGAGTCTCCTGTGGTTGGCTGATGACTCGCAGAGGTGAGTGCCTGCTGACACTCAGAGCCAATTGTTTGTGTTCTGTTCCCCTTTGCAGCGAGTTTGTATCCTGGCTCACTGAGATCGGAGAGATAAGCAAACCAGAGGAAGGGGTCAACCTGGGACAGGCACTGTTGGAAAATGGAATAATTCATCATGGTGAGTGTGCCATGCCATAAAAAGATATCAGATTTCAATAATGCCCTGGAAATGAGGGTGGAAAACTTTTGGCAGCTGTTCCCATGATGTTCAAACACTTTCTTCTGCCATACCCATCAAGTCATCAAAATGTTTAGTGGTTTTTGGGATTAATGAGTGGGCCATGAAAATGAGTTATGAGTTAATGAGTTTATGCCCTGAAAACAGGACTTGTTTGGTATCCTGAAAGTGTTTATGTCTGCAGTTGCTTGATATCTCTGCAACGTCTTAGTTGGGGACTGTATCAGGTATATATTCCTTTGTACTGTGTGTGTTTGAAAATCTGTAGCAGTCTGTAAATACAGCTTTGCACATGAGGCATCAGCAATCCAGCGAAGAGTGGAGCAGTGCTCTTCTAGAATGGGGCACGGGTGATGGTCATTCAAATGACACTGCTTGTTGCAAAGGAAAGACGTGATGCAGGGTTTGTTGTGTTTCCAGCTCATTTGGCAAGAATGTCTCTCTTTAAAATAGTGAGGGACCATATTCCTTCATCTCACCCAGCTGATGACCTTGAAGTCTTGTGATGAAGGGTGTTTTAGAAGAGTCGGATAGCACATACAAAAATGCTGCATGACTGAAGTATATTTGTCCGAAAATTTTCTGTGATACCTGCATTTCTACTCAAAGGTCCTTTTACAGATTACAGTGTTTAAATTCAGATTTGTCCTGCTGTTTCCTACTGTTTTCATACCACGTTAAGCAGACAGAGCAACGTAATCCTATTCTACTTAAACAGCAAATACACCAATCTCAGCATTCAGGTGAGTTTAGCTGCAAAATGCACGTCAAAGGAATCCTGTAGATGGGTTTTAAGTCACCCCTGGTCTATATTTTCATACAGTCTCTTTGAAATCAGTTTAAATAAGGGAGCTATTTAATTAGGCTAGTGTTGCATTGATCTCTTGGTTACTCAGCACCAAACTTGTCTTTCAGGTGACAGTAACACTGTTAAGAAATTATGTATGTTAGCTTCTTTTAACTGGCATGTAGAGAAATATATTATAAGCAGTCCCATAGTCCTTCATGCACATACACTTCCACCCCCACGAAGCAAGATGTACTTTCAGGCACATTCAGACTTTGAAGAGTTTTGAGCACGAGCTCAAAAGCACTAAATGCTTTTGAGTACTTGGCCCTAACTGGGATTTTGAAGAACTGAAACACTCTGGCTCCATTGTGTAAGGATCCTTCCCTCGTTGGCATTTCTCTACTGTAAAATCTGGAAGATACTCTATTACTTATTTTTAGTTTGATAAATTCTTGGCAAATATATACTTAAAATTTGCACTTATTTACTAATCAGTGAAACAAATAACTTCTACTAGTTACTAAATTACCATCTTCAATATGAGGGTTTTCCACCTCCATGTTCTGTGGAAATAGTTTGCCTTAGAATAGAGACAGGATAAACCTACATGTGATTGGATATAGACTTCAGCCATCTTCCAGTCTGGTGCATTGAATAAATCTGAAACCGTGTATATTTTTTAACTCTTTTCTGATTTTGGCGAGTGCTTCTTTTGAAATGGTTCCTGATCACACTGAAACATCTTTTGTGTCCTTAACTTTAAAGCCCATCAGAATATAGCATTATCCAATAAGATTTTAACTGCCCTACTGTGGAATGGCTTTTCTGGGTGAAAAAACTTCTAGAAAGAAGTCGCTGGTAACTACGAGAACCTTGATAGAATACCTCTGACAGCTCTAGTTCCTCCCACTAGCATGCTTCTTCTTTTGGAGTTGCAGAGTTTTGGGCAACTGCAAAAATGGCTTTAAGTGCTGTGACAGCTCCTGTGGGAATTTGCAGCACTTTGTTCAAAATTCATCAGAAAAGGTCAGATGTTTCCAATTCCCTTCACTAGGACTATTTCCAAAGCCTTACATAAACTGAATCTGGTGTAGAATTGAAAAAATTCAATTTTACCAACTGCCTATAAATAACACGGTGGGGGGAAAAGACTACTTTTAATTATCATGCTGATGTTTTAGTTTCAGATAAGCACCAGTTTAAGAATGAACAGGTGATGTACAGATTTCGCTATGATGATGGAACATACAAGCCAAGAAGTGAACTGGAAGACATCATGTCCAAGGTTTGTATTACCATTCTTAGTTGGGACACTGTGATGTGCATCAAGAGGTTTGCTCTCCCTCTGAATGTCACTGACCTGTTGTCTGGGAGATTCCCAGGGCTGGTGATCTCTGTTGTATTAAGCTGTCCATCCTAATGCCATAGGAGACATTCACTTTAGGGAGAGGAAGCAGAGTTTAGCAATGAATAACAGCACAGTTGTGACTGCACCCAAGACTGCTGATTGCAATCCTAACAGTAGCAACAGCTCTGAAAACAGTAGGTGATAACATTTCTGCTGCAAATCTGGCCTAATGGTTCTGGGGGATATTCTGGTTCTAATGGTTCAGGGGGATAGAAGAGATCAGTATTTAACTGTTCCTAATAATTGTCTCTCAAATGAGTTCTGTTGATCCTATATTTGCCCACATACCTTTTAATAAATTTGATTTTTTTCTTAAAAACATTGGTTAATGGCTTAGTTGAGAGGAAGGATTTATGGAGAAAGTGTTGGAATGGAGGTGACGAGATAAAGGAACAGATTTTTGGCTGTTGGAAGAAGGGAAAGAAGAATGTTTGACAGCGAGGATAAGGGAACTGTTTTGAACATCAGTTAATCAATAGCTAATTCCAGCTGAGTAGAGACATCAGTGTCCAGGTTTCGCTAGCATTAGCAAAATTTTGGTTTTTTGAAAAGGAAGAAGATGCTAACACTGTGCATCTTCCCTTCTGCAGGGGGTGAGGCTCTACTGCCGACTGCACTGCCTGTATGCTCCAGTGGTAAAGTAAGTTCCCCTTCATGATCCCCTGGTATTTATTATCTGACTTTGTTAAAAGGGTGACATGTTATTTTTGAAATCTTCCTTATTTCTTATTATAAAGAGTAATTTTCTGAATTTTCTCATCTCTTTTACTGCCCTCACACCTCCACAGCTTAGCTCTGTAGTTGCACTGCTGCTGGAGGATGTTGGAACTGGGGAGTCCTGGGAGAGTGAGCAGCTGGGTGTGGTTAGAGTGACTGATTCAGGGCAGATTGTGTGGTGTGACTGTAGCTGCTGGGTTACTTGGGTTATAGCAAATGTCAACAGATACTGAAGTGCTGTAAACAGATTCCGGTGTGATGCTAGGATTCTGTCATTCAGAGCCCCCTAAACAAACAAAACCCAGTCTGAAGTGGAATAAAAACTGAAGCTGTAATGTGAAGAAACCCTGAAAGTTTTGTGTGGAGTATTAAGAACTTGGGACTGTATAAATAACTGCTGAAGAATTGAGATAGCCTGCAAGTGCTACATAACTCTCTTCCTAGATCCCAGGAGATGATTTTCAGATTATGTGACCTTACTGTGACATCAGGTGAACATTTCTGGCCCATAATGGAAACCACCCTGAACTGTGTATGTGTTCTGTTTCGGTCTTTATGATGGAAAATTAGGCATTTTCACTTAGGCAAACTTAATTTTTTACAAATAAAAAACTGATGAGGAAGAAAGAAACCTCTAGCAGAGATGGTTGAACTCCCAAATTCAACAAAACTGACTTCTTGTCTGAGAGTTGTAAAACAGAATTTTCACTGAGAGATTTGGTTGTCATGCTAAAAGGAGCTGCAGTGGTTTTTACAGTTCATCAGTCATAAATTTACGGTATTGGAGCTCTGAGTTTTTTCCCCAGCATAACTAGTGGCACAGATTTCACTCTAACCTGAAAGGTATGGAGAGAGCAGGAAAGCATGATGCTGCCAGTGATAGGCAAAAGGGTTATGCAGATGCATGTGTGTATTTACATGTACACAACTCACCCCTTAAGATGGCAGTTCACATCTTGTGGCAGTTCACATCTTTTCCTTCTAGAAAATTGGCAAAGCTGCTTGGAGTAGCAGGTACATGTGTCACAGGGATCTGGAGGAATCATAAAATCAAAATTAAATTATTTTATTGATATCCGTGGGATACCATTTTACTTAGTTTTATTTCCTGAAAACCTTGGAGTTTCCACATAGTTTTACCTTTGTATTTTTTATACTTTGAGGGTGAGATGATATACCCCACTGGAAACAAATCATGCTACTTTGGGGGTTGAAACATAGAAAGTAAGACATTTTGAAAATTCTTAGATGAGAGATGTTCTGAATACATCTGTGATGTACTTTGTGGAAGTTGTGAGGTGGGAGAACTTGTTCCCACTTAGGCACGTGATGGACAATACTTCAGCACAGTGTTGGGCCAGACCCTGTGAAGAACGTTCTATTCCCCTAGTTTCTGTGAGGCAGCAAGGTTCTGCCAACATGTCAATGGTTCCCACCTCTATATTTGACTATTCACCTGCAGCTCATGGTTTTGGATAACATTCTACAATTCATGCTCTGCTGCTGTTCGGGTTGGATTGAAATGGGGAGAAAAAGCCAGTGAACTAACACTGAAACATTGATCCTGACCAGCATTGACCTCCAAGGAGGGAAAGACTGGGCCTTGGACCAAGATTTGATGGCAGCTGATTCAAAACTCAGCATCTGTATGAAAGTTTTGGGAGTTGCTTCTCATCTGGAACCCCCTGCTCATTAGTGCTCAGTGTTTAAATGTTTTCCTTTATTGTGCTGACATTTCAAAAGCACATTTTCCCAAGATAAGAGTGTAAGAGAGAAAAACTGCCCAGAAAGCTCCTACACCTTTGTGCTGGATTTAGCACATTACTGGAAGACAAGTTGAAAACTGTGTGTAAGCAATATGAGGAAAGCTTTTGTTCTGAGGAGACACATTTCTGGAAATGTTGTCATGTTTTGTTGGTTTTTTTCCCAAGCTCTGAAAATCCTGCTTCTCTTTCTAATTTTTCACACCCTGCATTCTGCAAACACACAAGCATTTCTGCTGCATTTATTTACAACAGCCAGTCACAACATATTTGTATCTCTAGATGATTAGTAAAAGGAACGTGAGTAGGAGGGATTTTAGATGGTGTTTGGATATTAGATTTTTAGGAAAAAGGAAATATCAACTAGTGTGGTGCTAATGAAAGAGGTTGCTTTGACAGAACTGAAGAATAAAGTCTTCTGTTGAGCTGCCACATGGATACATCCAGACTGTAAAACAGTCACAGTGGCTGTGAAAGTTTTCTTCCACAGTCATGCCAGTGGAGCTCAAGCTTCAAATAGAAGGACCACCCCCAAGGGTGAGAGAGGAATTAATTCCTCATAGCCCATTCAACATTTGGCCTCTCTACTGAGACTCTCAACAAGAGGGAGCCAATTAATGCAAATTAATTATGGTAGTGGCTTTTGTGATGTGGAACTAGGAACTGGAGCAAGACCACAAAACTTATTTCACATGGGCCAGTAAACAGCCTTAAAATGGCTTTTATGTTCTTATGAGCTGGATTAAATCCAGTGACCTTGGAGGTGAAAGGTGTTAGAACCCAGTGTCCTGAGCCACATAGTCCTCTTGTATTTGTATCAAAATTCTTCAGAAGTATTTCACAAAAAACTGAAAACATCAATTATCTCCATGGCTTTGAGAAGAAGAATGGAAGAGAACTGCAAAAAGCATCAAGTTACAATGGGGTTCCTTTTCCTTCTTTCAGGAACAGTGCTGCTGTCTCAGGGGCTGGGTGTGAGCTGGTGCCAGTTGTGTTACAAGACCTGAACACAACACTTCTTATTTACAATGACTGAAATTATCTAATTCCATAAAAGGACACTCTGTACTCTATTTGTATCTGGCTACTCTATGATATTTTACTAAAGGAAATACAATCTGAACAAGTGTGGAGAATCAAGAAATCTCTCTTGACAAAACAGGCTAAAAGGTGCTTCATTTCATGAGCTTCACAAAAACGAGGCACAGAGTTCCTGTAGAGTTCCTGTCTGTGAACACATAAATGGGTAAACGCTAGAGAAGCACTACTGAGGCTTATAGATGGAATTAGCACTGAGCCAGAAGATGTAAGCTGAACATGAGTGGATTGTTGGATGGAAACTAGAAGATGATTTCCAGCCAGAAGTGTGTGATTTTTCGTGGAACTGATGGTGGCAATATTCTAACCTGAGTTAGCAGCAGCTCAGGACATCTGTGAAAAGAATCTTCTGGTTGCTTCTGGCAGGAATGTGAGCTCCCTGGAGATGGCTCTAAATAACCTCTAGAGAAATTTTAAATAACACTGCTTTATGCTGATCTGAAGTATCTTCCTAATTGCTAGGTTGTTAGAAAAGTTTAAAACCTAGGCCTTTATTCTAGAGAAAAAGGGTGTCTGCTTCTTATTAGTAGCAGGTCACAATAGTATATATAGATTTAGAGTGTAAAAGAAATGTATACATTTCTGTCCTGATTGTCCCTGAATTCTCTTAATTAGAGACCGTGACTACCACCTAAAGACCTACAAATCAGTAATCCCTGCAAGTAAACTAGTGGACTGGCTTATTGCACAGGTAAGAAAAGTTTAAGATTCTACTCTTTGTTAAGCTTAATTTTTCAGTACTGTTTAAAAGTAAATAAAATACATTTATCTAGAGAACATTGCAACAAAATTAAACATTTTTTGATTCTCTGAACTTAAAATCTTGTGCTTTCTGTTATTGTTCATGTGGTGAAAACCTGTTATTTGGCAACATAAAGAGGAAGCCCTTGGAGTGGTGATTGTCTGTTCTTGAGGCTGTTTTGTGTTTCTAGTGATTTTGGGAAGACATTTAAAACAATGTTGATCTCATTTAATCTAGTAAAATATTACTGCAAAATGAATCTAGTTTCACAACAACAGCTGCACCATTGTCTTTAGAAATTGTAGTTGCCCCACATTTGCCTTGTAATTACAGAGAAGAGCTTGCAGCTTGAGGAATTAAAAATTTAGCTTTGATAGCGTAAAGTTGTCTGAAGGGAGATTGGGCTGTGTTGCTCCTTCACCACAGTCAGCTGCACTGACTGGTTTTGTCTTAAATGATGGTCTGAGTCACAATCCCATGAAGCCCTGTTCTGTCAAAGTGGCATAGAGGAAGGTTAATTTGAGTGAGAATCAGGCATCTGACAGCCAGGGATGTTGTCCTTCAGAGTCATTTCCTGCAATTGCATTTGACATCCTTCTACATCAATAACATTGATAGGATTTAAGGTAATTCTGTGCCCAGTAACTGAATGAGAATGGAGAAATCAGTGTTTTCCTGTTGAGAGCATAGAGAAGAGCAAGTACTGAGGTTGTCATAGCAGTTTCATAAGACTTAACAGGACCAAAGAATAAGAACTTTTTTTTTTTTTAATAATCAAAGAATGGTGTCAATTCCATTTTATACCCTAAACCCCTGGAAATTGATGGCTATTACCCTTCAGACAAGAGCTAAGTTGTGTCCCCAATGAGGCTTAGCTTGTGTTCTTTTGAACAGCTGTATTCAAATGTGATGATACATGTTCCTGTGCTCTCTGTACTGCATGGACCCAGTCTGGCACTGGGCAGGTGTGCAGAGCTCTGTTATTATATCTCTGAGAGCTCTGTTATTCTGTGGGCAGTGCTTGTGTGGCTCTCAGGACATGGGGAGCCTGCAGGGAGCTGAGCAGCTCTGACATCAGGTGTACTAGTAAGTGCCCTGTGGTGTACTAAAGCAGATTACTCACCATAAGGGAGTTTTTGCATGTGAGAGAGCCTGGTCAAGGGATTTCCTAGTGACTTGGAGATTTAATGCCAAATTTGCTTGATGACTTTTTACTGCATATAGCTATTCACAGTAGCTGGATCCTATTGCAGGTATCCCCAGAGTGTGTCTTAGACAAATGGTGCATGAGACAGTAAAATAAAGTATTAAGCGTGATCCTGAAGGGAAACACATACGAGCAGAAGTGCTGACTGGAGATGTAAAATCCTGCTGATTTTTAACATTGAGAGATTGTATCTCTCCCCAGTCCTGGTCCCTTCTTCTCCTGGTTCCTGTAGGAGGGAGTGATGCTGTCTGTAAGAATGAACAGTGTTTGGACAATGGGATACCTATTTTAATGGCTTGCTGTGGTTCCCTACACAGATCATCCTGCTCATTTCAAGCCACAAGCTCTGGTGGGGAAGGGGGAATAATGTAGAAAATCTCTGAGATGTAATATTTATGCTCCTGTTTCTAGGGAGACTGTCAGACGCGGGAGGAAGCTGTTGCCCTGGGTGTGGGACTCTGCAATAACGGCTTCATGCATCACGGTAATGATCAATACTGCTTCCCCCAGCCAATTAAAGGAGCTCTTCAGTCAGATTAGCTTTTCTAGGCTGTGCCATACGTGCTGTATGCACAATTTGCAGGCATTCCTGCAGGTGTTTCTAGAGCAGTTTTTGAGCTTACACAACATGTCTAAGCCTGGTACCTTCCCAAGTGAAGCCCCTTGCTGAGAGTTATGGGATGTGCTGAAGGGATTAGACAAGCTAGAAGGGACATGTTTTTTTCACTGCATCTCTTCCAGAGCCATCAGACCAAAATGTCAGGTACAAAGTAAAATTGCCTGGTTCTTGACTCTTGGACAACAAGCACCATCCTCAGTGCTGAGGCTTCCTGTGTGAAGTGTCAAATTGCCAAGTCAGATATCATTCATCCTCAAATGGGGAAAGTAAACAGATCACATCTGTATCAGTATCAAATAGAACATACCAGTTCAAAGAGTAAACACAGTTTGTCAAATAAAACATTCAGTTTTAAGCATAGATAAAAGTTTACTCGTATTTTGAATAGTGTTTTTGAGAGCAGATTATTGTAGGTAACTAATGGAGAATTTGCATAGTACTTGATAATAGTGTAAGAATAATTGGGGTCTTTTTAAAAGAATTTGGTGTTTCTGAGCCCATGCAAACTCTTGGCATTACCATTGTATCCTTTACCAAGGAAGTCCTTTGAATAAATACATGTTAAATGAAGGCATTGCTCCTCACTAGCTGCTTTTATTTGAAACCCCCAGGTCTTGTATTTGAAAAAGTGGTAAAGAACTTTGTCATGCCTTCCATAATTTTATAGATCTCATTTCCCACACAATTTCTTTTTAAGGCTGAAGAGCCTTAGTCTATATGGACACCTTACATGCTTTTAAAGAGCCGCTTTTTACCCCTCTTTGCTTCTTTCACAGTTTTACCATATTCATTTTGATGTGGGAAAAGAGCATGAGGTTTTCAGTAGCATCTTCCTTCCAAGAGGATCTTTTACATTTTATATACATTCTGCTTGCCAGGAAGGTCACATCATATCAAGAAAATTATTGCCCTAAAATAAAGTATTAGCTTAAAAATACAGAGCTGAGTAGCTGACTGATAGGGATGCATCTGGTCTGTGTTCTGTAAAGACTGGGGAAATATTTAGGATTTCCTTTAACTTTTTGTTTCTCTCTTTCTTTCTCCATGTAAATGCGCATATGTATTTCATATATATCATTTCCAGTCCTGGAGAAAAGTGAATTTAAGGATGAATCCTTATATTTCCGTTTTTATGCTGATGAGGAGATGGAGGGCACCAGTTGCAAGAGCAAACAATTACGTAATGACTTCAAGCTCGTGGAAAACATCCTGGGAAAGAGTCTTCTGGTAAGAAATATGTTACTGTAAACCTTGATGTTTCTGTGAAAATTGTATTGTTTTATAGTAGAGGAGAAGAAGAAGGAAAATTATGATAGGGTAGAATTAAAATGGGCAGTTGTACCTGTAGCTAGGTTTTTCTTGACTGCATAAATGTTGCTAATTATTGAACTACTTTGCTGTGTAGCTCTGACTTTCCTAGCTAGGCAGATTGCATAACTTACTCCTCCAGTAGCAAGGGAAATCCTTACATTGCAGGCCCCTTGCTGTAGCACGACCACCCTGCTGTGTGGGAGCTCTGGATTTACAGTTCTCGTGCACAGACGAGCACATGCATGGAAGTTCCTGTTTCTCTTAGGTCTTAAGAAAAGAGGAGACTCAGAGACACAGCCATTTTATCCAGTGCACAGCCCAAGCCCTTTCTATTCCCAAGAAGCCCTTGTGAGAGTCTGGAAGTGAGCTGGGAGATGGAAATGTCTTAGCAGGCATCACAGTGTTGACACGGTGGAGGAGAAAGTAATGGGCTCTGCTCTCTTGGAAGTGGTCTGCCATCAAGTTTAAACACAGTTTAAATTCAAACACAGTTCAAACACCCTTATATGTGAAGTAAATTCAGACGCAAGTTAAAAGACTGATAAGAACACAGATATTTCAGGGCATCATTCTCTAAGCCATATGAATATGCCCTGGATTATTTGATCAAGTATTAGCTTCACTTTGTTTATGGAAATCATTTTCCAAAAAATACTGGGTTTTATAGTCATGCTATTGCAATATTACTCTTATCTCCAGATTCCCACCTCACTAAGTGCCATTCCAGCCCTTACTGCACTGGGACTACTCTGGTGGGATTTGTTGGTCAGATTGGGGCAGACTTTTTCTTCTGAGATACATGTTTAGTGCCAGGGGCTCCAGGCCCATCCTTTTCTCCCACTGAGCACTGGCAGAATGCAGGAGCAGGATAAAAGCTTAGGTCAGAAACAACAAAGGCAGAATTGCTGGAAAAAGATCCATTATGTGGGGAAAATTCTTCCTGTGGTTCACAGAAATTTCACATCTCTGATGTTTTGTCTCCCTGGAGACCAAGCTGTGTTTGTCTCAATGACCAGAAGTAATATTTAAAGCACCGTAGTTCTTCAAAATTATTCCTCCATGCATCCAGTGCCAGAGACTTGAGTGTCAGGTTAATCTGATAATCTTCTCGGAGAGGAGTTGGATATAGGGGAACAGTTAGAAGATTATGTACTTTATGGGCTGTTTTTATTGTGATTCGGAAAGCATGCAGAGATCAGCTTTGTGTAAGTTGGTGGGAACTGCTGTTGAAGTACTTTTAATACCTGATCAAGACAAGGCATTTTGAAGAAACAGATTGACCAGTACGCCTCTTCCACTTTTTTCTGTTGTTTCAAGGCACTTCTGTTAAAATGCCAAAACTTAGTGGTCACTCCATAATTTGGTAACTGAAATCTATGCAACAGGAAAAATGCTAATGTTGCTATTATTGTAGTTCTGTAGTACCTCAGTCACCCTCTGTCAAAATGCAGTTCCATCTCAAATAGAAAACAGATGAACATCACATGCTGAGGAAAAAATCTCCTACAGATTTGTGTCAAATGTGTAGTAGTTGTGCTAAAGTTATGAGTTTGCATGCATAAATAAGCAGTCCCTTGAGTGAAGGGACTTGTGAAGACCCCACAAAAGCAACGTAGTAAATGCGTGACACCCACAAAAAAACTGTGCCTGACTTCTGGCTTATGCTGTGTTTAGCAGTTATGAGCAGCTGGAATCCTGAGGCTTTTCTGTCTGTGGAACATCAGTGCTTGCCTCTACTCTCATGATATGCATTGATCCTTGCCATCCTATGATCCCACCATAGGAAGTTTATTGAAATTTCCTCAGCACTGGTTTTTTAAACATGCTGTTCTACTGCCATGAAATCCTAGCTGTTTAGTGGATAGGTTTACCCACCCCTTCATCTAAGTTTGCTCTATCACCGGAGAGCTTGCCCTTGAAAACAGAATACAACAGAAACTCTGGCAAATATTTGTTAGAAATGCCAAGGAACAAAGTGCTTTCAGTCTGGAACAACACACTTCAAACAAAATCTAGTATTTATTTGCTTAATTATTTCTCATTGAAGGACATAAATCTTGACAAACTGAAAAAATATACAACATTCTTTGCATAGTTGAAGAAAACTTGGGTTTTGGCCTGACTCCAAGCATTGTGATTTGGTTACTGCAGTGAACTTGTGATCAGCACCTCTACTTGTTAGCCCAAACCAACCACATCACAAATCACACCTGTCTGCTTGGAGCTGAATATCAGACAAGGAGAGTTACCTGTAGAGATTGGCCACCATCCAAGTTGTGTGAGCGGTTTAATGCACACATGATGCATTATTTTAACACAGCTGTATGGCTCTTACAGGACAGAATTATTCTAGTTCTTTATTTTTTTTCCCTAAGGTAATTTCCTGTAAAAGGATAAAGCTTATAAACTGATGGAATTAACTTCAAAAGAAAAACTACTGTATTTTAAAATGGTGCAGAAATCATCAGAAGCCAGGAAACAATTCTGACTAATTTGTTTTCCCCAGTGGCATGCTAGATTACATGTAGCTTTGTTTTTCTTCTTAACTCAGTTCTGTTTTATCAGATGGTTCTCAAATATGAAATATTTTCTCAAATGCAAGATGCTTATCTTGTAGAATTTCTACTTGTCCATTTACCAGTGGCCAGGCTTGGTTTATTTTTCTATAATGGAAAGTGAATTGTTAAGCTTTTTACTCAATGTTAATAAACCACTAGAAAAGGGTGAGTGAAATGTATATTTGCCATGATTGATCTAATTTTAAAGAATATGTATAAGGCAGGTCTGTATGACCTCAGTGCAAATAAGAGGAAGCAGAAATTCTGGAGGAAGAATTACAAAGGCTGCTGTCAACCATAAAAGGTACAAACTGAGCACAGGGTATGGGGCTTGTGGTTTTTCCCTAACGAAAAGCTTACGTGCCTGGTCTCTAGAGGAAGGATTTATGGATATCAGGAATTGTTCTCTCACTGGTCAGATAGCATTTTAGCCATCAGACTACCACTATGATGAAGATTTCTGTAGGGTGTAGTTCTATCTATAACAGGTAGGCTTGAGATCTGCAATTTATCTGAAACTGATAGCTGAGAAGCACTCCGATCATTCATTATCAGGTATGTCTTCTAAAAGATAAATTACTAAACTCAATCTGTAATACATTCACCAATGGAAAATACTGAATAATGATGACTTCTGTAATCTAAAAGTGAAAGATCTAATGAAGGGTGAAGGGCTCAGAGTTAAAACTAAATGCAGTTTCTAATAAAAGAGTTGATTACCCATTGGAGCAAACTCTCAAGGGTGGGAATAGATCCTTCACTTTTTAAAGACTGCAGATCATACCTGAGTAACCCTGGAAAATCTGCTTTAGTATATATTAAGCGCTCAATGCAGAAATAACTAGATTAAATTTTATGGCTCATGTTATGTAGGAGATCAGACCAAATGGTCTGGTAGTCTCTTTCAGTCTTAAGACACAGAAGTCCAGATCAGTTGTGGCTTGCAGTGAAAAGCTCAATTTCTCATCTCCGTTCTTCAGCTTTTCTGCAAACCCCATATTTATGATATGTGCAACTGTTGTTCTCTCTTTAAGATTCTACCAGAAGAGGATGACTATGGATTTGACATAGAAGAAAAGAACAAAGCAATTGTGGTGAAGTCAGTTCGACGAGGGTCTTCTGCGGAGGTAGGACCTGACATTCATATTCTGGTATCCAAGACTGTTTCAATACCTAGAGAAGGTACACACCATCCTTTTAAAATCTGTTTCCTTTTAAAGGCAGCTAATAGAAGTTGTCTTCTACAATTCCTGTGGTAATAAGCTGTTTCTGTAAATTGGCAAGTGTTTTGGAATTACTGGGTGACTTGAGTGTTATTGGTAAGTGATAGGACGACAGCAGTATCTCTGTGTAATGGTAGCATACCTCAGGCTCATTAGCAACTTCAACTTGAGGGAGGGAAAGTAATGCTCTTTTGGGATAACAAGGTGTTCAGTGGGAAACACATTTATTTGTGTGAAACCTGTACGTTTTTCTTAAAAAGCACGCAGTCATTTCTCTCCATGGTATTTTTTTTTAAGAGTTCCACCAAATTTGTTTGCTTTGTTTCTTTGAGGCACATAGATGCCCCCAATGTCATAGGATCTGAGTATTTCTTAATCACGGGTTTATCCCTTCAGAATCTTTGTGTGGATAACACAGTGTGATTTTCCACTTACCAAAAAAAGGCACAGATAGACCAATGAAGGTAAGAGAGGGCTAAATGACTCGTCCAGGGTTTCACAGTAAATTGTGGCAGCACACAGGCAGGGCTTCTAATTAAAAGTCCAGGACAACCATTACAGTATTTTGAATGTCCACGTTCCATTTGTGGGTTACTCCTTTAGACTACAAATAACTCCTGGATAACCTGCTCGATTGAAACAGCAGAAGTGAACAGACTGATTTTTAGCAAGTTGGGAATGTGAAATGAGAAGGAATTTTGAACTGAAGTTTAGTGTTAGAATTATATTATTTCAGTATTTCTGATTCTTGTTTGATTTATGGTCACCAAAGAAACCAATCCTATGCTTTATCTACTGCTCAAAATCAACATGGGTTGGCCAAAATTTTTTTGAATCTAAGCCTGTGCTGTGAACCATTACCTACCAGATAATCCCTCTGCCCTTTCTTTGGCTGGAAGCTTGGGGAATAGCCTGCAAAGCTGTTGTGTTTTAAGACAACAGAGGCACACAATTTTCTAAGGAATGCTTTTCTTGATCTTCCAAGACAAACTGTGACCATGAGCCCAGCTTTTGAAACTGATCTTACAATTCTGCTCCAGCAAAGAACTAAATCTGCATCTCTCTGAGCCAGAAGGTGAGAGTAGTGCTGTGTGGACCTCCTTTTTCAAGTCAAGAAACTTGTCAGTGGATTTCAGGCAGAATACAAAAGGGTTTGCCACATTTAGAAGGAAACCCAGCTGCTGAACACTGAGGCGATAGGAAGTAATTCTAATCTTGGAAGGCTTAATAATATTCTAATTTTTTTTTTTATTTTTACTCCATTAAGGGGCATTTTATAATTCCTTGATACTTAACACCTAGTCCAAATGTTGCTATGTGACATTTTAGCTGGTATTCCATATGAAAGTAATCCTAGGAATGTCCATAAGTAGGGAACAGTTGAACCTTGAAGCCTGAGCTTTCAGGGTTGCTGCCAGTAACCCAGAGTGGTCTGTGGTGTTTGTCCATTTGCAGATGGCTGGCCTGCAGGCAGGAAGAAAAATCTATTCCATCAATGAGGATTTAGTATTCCTACGCCCGTTTTCAGAAGTGGAAACCATCTTATCCCAGTCCTTCTGCTCACGAAGGCCACTTAGGCTTCTGGTAGCCACCAGATCAAAAGAGTAAGTGCCAAGATGGGCAGACTGAGAAGAGTATTGAGAAAGGTCAGTTACTAAGTGGCATTTCTACAGCTATAGTGAAACCTGGGTGAGCACTTTGCTGTGCAGAAGCTGCTCAATGGGGAAACAAATGACAGAAATGAGAGACACAAGATTCATGGCTTGTTTTTAGTGATGACCCTCGGACTGCTAGAAGAGGTCGGGATGTGTTCTCTTTATACTGCAGATATCTTTTGGCTTCCTTGTGCACAAACAACAGAATCACAAGGTTTGTCATTCTCTCTTAGGTGTGAAGCTTCTCAGACTCTATTATTAATGTGCAAGGGAAAACAATTTCCACCCCATTAAAGCTTGGCTTATTTTTGGATGACTCTTTAACAATACCAGCCCTTACAGTTTTTCCGTCTATTATCATTTCTTATAATGAGACTTGATCCTGTTAGTGTCTTGTGTTAGATTCTGTAATCCCAGAATGTGCCATAGAACTGAACATCTCAATGAGCATTTGTTGCTGAATTCTAGTCCAGAATGTCTTGTCCAGTCTACTTCTTAAAAATTTTATAATGGAAAAGATCCTCTGCTGGTATAAGTCAGCACAGCTGCACCGAAGTGTGCCTTGAAATAGAAATGAATATAAATGCCTTAGAAAGTTTCTGTCAAGTGTTATCACTTAAAGATGTAATAAATTAAAGAAATGCCAAATTTTAATTAACAAATAGAATCTCCCATCTGCCTTGGAGGTTGAAGATGGAGTGGATAATTTCTTCAGGTCTGCTTATTTGTTATTTATTACTTATTTTTAAACACTGTGGGTTCTTTCTTTCATTCAAACCCAGTTGTGAATGCCAGGGAAAGATGCTGTTAGAGCTGCCCAGAGCTCTGGCAGCTTAACTTAAAATCCTGCTTTCTCTTCTCCTCGATTTATCTGCAGGATTATTAAAATACCAGATTGTCCTGAGGCACTTTGCTTTCAGATACGGGGAGCAGCACCACCATACGTTCACGCAGTAGGAAGAGGTAAGTAGAAAGTCTGTGGTACACTTAAGCTGGGAGTACAGCTGAATATATATGCATGTGTTTAGAAGGTGTATGTGGTGTGTGTGTGTATATATATCAATCAAGACAGATCCAGGTTTCATTTCCAGCTTGTCCATACAAGTTCTGACAGGTTTAGTGACCACAGTGATGGGAACCCATGATAGAGCAGAATCACACTCATATAAAGTACCTCTCATCTAAATGCCTTCTAGGACAGCAGTATCATTCTTATCAACTGAGCGTCGGGTCTCTAGTCCCATCAACACAATACAAGGAATAATTTAATTCTACAGTGGAATAAACTTAAATACTGCAGTGCACAGTACCATGAAAAGACTCTTAAGAAAGCATTATCACTTGAGCTCTTGCAAACCAGAAATGAGCTTGCTTAATGACCCTACCCTTGTTTCTTCTGAGACTGCTAAGGTAAAGCTTAACAGCCACAGGGAATAAAAACTGAGGTGGTTGAGAAGAAGCTGAGGGTTAATGATGTCTATTGCTTCCTCAATACTTTTGCCTGTAGTCAGCCACGATTTGGATCACTGGGTTCTGAAGGTGCTGTGAGATCAGCAGGTTGGTAGACAAGTTGTAACACGATCTGGACATCACAAAGTATGACATTAGACTTGGAGACCGCTTCTCCCTTTACATAGGCATACAAATTACCAGTACAAGATAGAGGCAAACTGCTCTCCTTTGATCTTTTTAAAAGGAGAAAACACAATTTGATAGCAATGTTTACTACTTCTATACCTGACACGTTAACTGAGCTACAAGCAAAGCACAGCTTTAACCTTTATTTTAAGCAGATGCAGAAAATACAACCTTTTAGACATATCTTCCACTTGTTCCTTCAGAACCAATGTGTGTCTCCAGCCAAGTGCAGTTAGCTTAGGCAGCACCCACACATGGTGTTCCCAGGGACACACATTTATTACACCCTTTCTTAGCAGCACCTATAACCACTTTTTCACATTCTGGAGTGCAAGCTGGAAGTTCCAGCTAGGAAGATTGTCCGTTTTCAGGATTTTGCCAGGAAAAGACAAATTGCATTTGGAAGAAAACTATGAATTTTAAATGATGGTGCTTTAAAAAAATTAATCATTTTAACTGTAGATTTCTAGGAGCCAAATTTGGGCATAAATCTTGTTCATGTGAATTTGGAATAAATCCACTGAAGTTGGTTATTGCACTCTGGGCTTACTGGAGCTTTAAGTATATCATAGTCTTTTTCTGTGGCAAAGTGTGTAACGTGAAACTTTTCTGTCTTTCAAATGCAAGAAGCTGGAATAAAAGTTTACACTTAAGTAAGACCTCAGCTAATGTAATCATAAGGCTAAAAGAGAACCATATAAGAATCCCAAATGATTTCCCACAAAAATGTCAATTTCTAGCATGAATGCATTTAGATCTAGGAGGTCTCTGTTTTTTTCCAGCACTACTAAAAACATGAGGATAGACACAGGATGTTATCCTTACACAACAAAGCTCTCTGAATAAGGGCTTACTAGCAAAGGCATGACAGGACTGATCCAGCTCTTCTTACTCTTTTTATCCAGAAAGCTTTTGCAAACTTTCCAGAATTCTCATCCACAGGCAGATGGCATTTCTGTCCAACTTGTCTCCTGTTGCTTTTCAGGTTCTGAGGCTGCAGCTGTAGGTCTTCATCCAGGGCAGTGTATTTTGAAAGTTAATGGGAATAATGCAACGCATGGAAATTACAAGGAAGTTCTGGAGCACTTCACAGCCTATAGGACCAGACAACAGGAAGTGCTGGTATGAACGCAAAACCTCAAAGGAAGGACATTAATTTCTGCCCTTCTTCTGCCCTTCCCTTTTCCTGTGCTGTTATGCTCACTAAATACTCAGAAAAAGAACATCTACATGTTTCTTTTGACTCATTTCCTCCCATGCCAGTGTGCTGCTATCACTGAGGGAACCTGATTGCAGTTGCCTGTAGTTGCAAAACACCTACAAATAATATGAAAGCCAGTTCATGCATACACTTCATACAGTACTGAAAATTAATAACTATTACTAACAACAGATGTTCACCCAGATAT
This sequence comes from Atrichornis clamosus, assembly GCA_013400975.1. NCBI lineage: Eukaryota > Metazoa > Chordata > Aves > Passeriformes > Menuridae > Atrichornis > Atrichornis clamosus. The sequence goes on from WBMZ01005103.1 coordinate 106,167, forward strand.
TGATCTAGATTTTATGTTCTCTGAAGTTCACAGAAAAGCTAGGGGATTGTTCATATTTCAGCCGACTTAGAAGATACAGAATTCATCTCTGTAGTCTGAACATTTAGAAATGGGGCATTTTTAGTGAGGTCCTAGCTGAAGCCTGTATCTCTTGAAAGGGGTTGTACCAGTGGGTGTACAGAACACATGAAGATGCTGAAGAGGACAGAGTTCAGCAAGCAGCATCCCCTGCCTATCTGAATGGCAGTCACCCAAACTCCAGCAAAGACAGCTGTGCACTAGAAGCACGTGCAGAATTGGATCCCCTTCAAAACAGCCGACAGGAATCAGGTAAAGATTCTCATGGTGGAAGAAAACCTAGGGACAAGTCAGGGGCTTTCAGAAGGAAAACCACAGTAGAAATACAAAGTGTAATTATTTTTGTAGAATATCTCTTGTCTTAGCAAAGCTTTGTAATAGAATGAGGTCTGCCAGAGGAAGTATTCGTATGCTGCGATTTATTCAGGGAAATAAAAATTGAGATACACATAGAATCATGCCCCTGTGACTCTCTGTTCTTTACAAGACAGCCAGTTTTGGGAATGAAGAGGCATTACCACTGTGTCAGAAGAGGTGTGGCTGTATTTCCTACAACTTTTGAAAGCATAACTCAAAAACCAGTTCTGCTTTCATGTTCAGAGCTTATTTGAAAAAGTAGATGTTAGGAGAGAATACGGAAGTAAAATTTATTCCAGAGAACTGAGCCTGGACTCTCTGAATGCCACTGGCAACTTCTCCAGGAACAGATGCACATATCTGTGCATCCCATCTGAGGTCTGGTGAACCTGGTGTTCTAATGGTCAAACAGTGTAGCTCCACAGTGGGAGAGCTGGAGCAGTGCCCTAATAGAATTCTGTGAGCAATTCCCTGGCAAATCTCAATCTGACTGTAAATTGAATCTGTTCTCTAGTGACAATAGAATTTGTGTAAAAAGTATTACCTCTTCACCACGTCCCTGCCCTGGCACTTCAGTCTTCCAGAGGGTCATTGCAGACAACAGGACTCAGAGATTAACATACTTCACTTCCCTTATAAGCTTCTGCTGGGGTCTGTGAACAGAACTAGAGGTAGTGTCCTGAGCACGGATGTGTGCACTCACACATGGAAGAACATCAGAATGAGGACTGGAGCATGTGGATTATATAAACATCTTTCACTGTCTCCATTAGTGGCCAACAGCAGATGTCTTCCTCAGAATATTCTCAGTCTCTAGCAGTACATAGTTCAGACACTCCTTGAGCCAAAGGTTGTGTCTTTGCATTCAGTAATTCTTCTCAGCAGGTTTCTCTTCCCTGGGCAGGCCTGTGTTTAAATGTGCTGCCGGACACCTCTAATGACTTACTTTGGTTCCAGCCCAGACACCACAGACTGTTATCTCCCCACTGGTCATTGGTGAAGAGACCCCTCTCATCAGCCTGACTGTGGATAACACCCATCTGGAGCATGGAGTGGTGTATGAATATGTCAGCAGTGCAGGAATCAAATCCTTTGTCCTCGAGAAAACTGTGGAACCAAAAGGTTGCTTTAATCTCACTGCAAAGGTACCAAAATCCATACATGGTCAGCTTTATTCCTAAATGGAATGGGAAGCCAGTAGTATAGTTTATTACTGGCTGGTGTAGGCTTGGCTCTTCAGATGACATTGACATTGTTCTTCTTAGCCCTGCTTAGGGTTTTGTTCATTAGAATGCACCGAGTTACAACAGCTCGTTTGGTATGAGCAAGTCCGCAAGTGCTGCCAGGACTTCAGCTGTTGGGGCAGATGGAAAGGAGCCCTCAGCTGTGGAATTCTTGCTTTTTTCTGCCTGATAACATACTCTCTGCTGATACTCAAGATTAATCTTTTCAGGCAGGAATTTGCTTTACCTTGGAAGGAAAAGAAGCAGCTTTTTCCCACCTGATGGGTTTGCTAAAGGAATCGAGTAGAACTGCTGCTACCGGAGGGGACAGAGAGCACTGAGTGTCTGGGTCATCTATGACAAAAATGAGCTAATAGTAAATGTTTCTGTCACGTCCCAGCAACATTATTGTTACGTCCCAGGAAAGCATGACAGAGCAGGTAACTTGGACAGTGGACAGTGGATATTTTGATCCACTTCCATTATAATAAAATTTTTTGAGGAATGTTTTACAGCTCTGAGGATTAGACACGATAGTGGTTCTCAGGCAGCTTTTTCTGGAGGCAGCTTTATTCAACCATGGGCTTCGCCACTCAGTGGAAGAAAACTGTATTTTCCCTCACTGTCAAGTCTCATATCCTTGGCATCCTGTCTTTTTGTTTAGATTTTAGAGGCCTTTGCTGCAGAGGACAGTCACTTCGTAAGGAATTGCGAAAGACTCATATCCCTAAGCAGTGCTGTGGCCACCATGCCCCAGTACGAATTCCGGCAAATCTGTGACACGAAGCTGGAAAGCATTAGCAGGAGGCTCACAAACTACCAAGAGGTACAACACTCCTGGTTATTGGTGAAGTCTCGAGACAATACTTCATTGTGATAAGTGGGTCTTAGTATTCTCTTTTAAAGAATCCAAACTGTTTCCAGGTGGGTGTCCTGAAGGCATGAGAACAGCTCTGCAAGTTACTGAATTTGCAAGTTTTGAGTGAAAAATACCTTCTCTGTAAATCGCTCCTTTCTGCTTGTCAGAGCTGTGGGTTAAAACATATTATTGCAGGTGCATTTCAACTGTATTAATGAATAAATATGACAACAGATTGATCCATGTCTTAACGTGAATATAAGTATCACGGTGTAAACAAAGTACGTGTGCTTTTTTGGTGCATTTACCTGAGCTACTTGAAAAGAGAATGCCTAGAAGGTATAGCTAATTGCTTTCCTTTGTTGTTTTATGAGCTTTTTTTTTTGATGTGTTATTCCAGCTGCAGCAGAAATCTGAATTCCTGGATTTCTGGAATAGCAGGCAGGAAGAGAAAAGGATTGTCTGTATTGCATCATAATTTTTTGGAAAGTGAAGTAGCACACACCTACTTTATTTCTCCCAGTTTGCAGATGATTTGAAAACAAAGGTGAGCCCAGCCTTCAAACAAGCTGTCATGGAACCACACTCCCTCAACAGCATGGACTTCTGCCCCACCAACTGCCACATCAACCTCATGGAGGTGTCATACCCCAAAAGCACTACCTCAGCAGGGAGATCGTTCAGCATTCGCATTGGACGGAAACCTTCTATTATTGGTCTTGATCCAGAACAAGGTGGTAATTAACTTTCAAGTCATACTGATTTTATCTGTATAAAAAGTTGTGATTTTCCACGGCTCAGCAAGGTCAAAATAAGTTCCAAGGAAACATAGTCTTGCCAGTACCCTTTTTTCCTCCTTAAAATTTCACAGTTAAATGACAGTTTTCTTGTCTTGTGAAATAGTAATGCCTTTAAGCATAGAGAGGCTTCAGGTCAGATTTTTTGCTAGCTAAGCAGTATGGGCATCTCATGGTAGTTAAATGTTGCGCTTAGTAGAGGTGACTTGCTGACTAAAAGTGAATGGGGGCTGATGCCAGTGCTGATGCTCCATTCAAGGGGACAACAGAAGTCAGTCATATTGTAGTGCTGCTTCCTTTTGTCATTGCTAAATAAATTCCATGCACTGGAGTTAAAAGTCTCTACTTTGTTAGGGGATCTATTTTCTCGTAAATGGCTGCTACGCAGCATTTGTCCTACAACCTGTTTTTTTGAGTTCCAACATTTCTTTATCATGATCTCACCTAATGTGCTTCTGATTCTTTGTCTTGTGAAGGTCAGAGTGCAGGAATGTTTGGAAAAGGGAAGTATAGATTAACCAGTCTTCTGAACAATGGCATTGACAATTCACATAGAGGTCAATAAGGGAGCCGTGCTTGCTTGGGCAGTAGTATTATTAATGTGAGCTAAGGTGGTTAGCAAAGTACTGTACCAAAACTGTCAGCATTTCTAAATGAAAAAGAATTCATTTATCTTCTGTTAAGGATAGAATCCTATTTGTTTATATATTTGTGTGCGTGTAAGTGTAATTGTTTGTAGAGCTGGAATAATACCATAGACTAACTCCTGAGAACCCAAATTCATTAACTTTTGGATAAATGCTTTTAGAGAGATTCTGTGTTGTCTGTATACGTGGGGACACTTGCTGTCTTAATTTCCATAATTTAACCAGTTTCTGAACTGCAGTAAATTCCAAACATCCAGTTGGCATGCCACGAAAAAGAACCCAACTTTTTTTGGGTTTTTTTCTCAGAATGTTTTTGTCATACAATGTAATTATATAAAATAGTTCTATGAAATTTTAGCTTTTCCTTTTAATATTTCACCTATCCTAAACTGTCATCATTGGGACAGAGTGGGGAAAGTCATGAGAGCCATACTAACTAGATCCTTCCAATGTTTAGTAGGTACCTTAAATCCAGTCTCATATACTCAACATTGCATCACCACTATGGCTGCACCATCCTGGAGATGTCCAACCCAAGAAGATGGCAATCCTGATGGTAGCTTTGGCCAGCAGAATGGAGGAACAATTCAGGAAGAAAGGGGACTCAGTTTTCTGCTGAAACAGGAAGATTGGGAGATGCAGGACTCATATTTGCACCTTTTTAACAAACTTGACATCGCAGTAAAGGAAATGAAGCAGTATGTCATTCAGATAAATAAGTGAGTACAAAATCCTGTATGCACTGGAGAGAGAAATTTTGATAACATTGAGACATTAACCTCAGAAAACACATTGTGCTGTCAGCCCCAGCTGTCAGCCTCTTTACTCACCTATTCACACCTGTCGTTGCATGACAGGTCCCTCACTGGTTGTGTCAAATCTACTTCTGTGCAGATCCACCAGTGTATGTAGTATTGTCCTTTGCTTCTAAAAGTCTACCTGAATTTGACAGCCACTGTTTTTCTTACTGTGTATTCCAAAATAAGAATCTATTCGATGTCAAGAACAGTTCTGCAATCCCATATAAGCATAGACCCTACTCTTGAGATTCATCTGTCATAAGGCAGACTAAGCAAAACCTGTGATTGCAGGCCAACTTCTCTGGCACCTATGGTTTCCTTTCTTTGTCTTTTTCTTTCTTTCTCATCACGGGTCTCTTACTAGCAGTAATGGAAGACTGAGTAGTGTGTTTGTGGTTTGTGCAGAACAGGCGAAGGTTTGGTAGCAGGAGCTGCAGGGATGAACTGTGTGGGAGGAGGCCATACAATGCCTTAAGCCCATCACAGCCACTTCAGGAATCCCAGGAATGAAAAGAACAGCCTGTCGTGCACTGCCATGGTTTGTCCCCAGACAGCACAACCCAGCCCCACACTGCTGCTCGCTCGGTCCCACCAGAGGGATTGGGAATAGAGTCAGAAGTGGAAAAGTGAGAAAACTTGTGGGTTGAAATAAAGACAGTTCAACAGGTGAAGCAAAAGCTGCACACAAGCAAGGCAAAACTAGGAATTCACTCACTGCTTCCCATGGACAGGCAGGTGTTCAGCCACCTCGGGGAGAGCAGGGCCTCATCCCACAGAATGGTGACTTGGGAAGAGAAACACTGTCACTCCAAATGTCCCCCTTTTCCTCCTTCTCCCCCCACTTCATGTACTGAGCATGGTGTCACATGGTCTGGAATATCCCTTTGGTCAGCTGGGGTCACACATCCCAGCCGTGTCTCCTTCCAGTCTCCCACAGACCCCCAGCCCCTTCCCCAGTGTGGCCGTATGAAAAGCAGAAAAGGCCTTGGTTCTGTGTAAGCTCAGCAATAACAAAAACATCTCTGTACTGTCAACCCTGTGTTCAGCACAAATCCAAAACAGTCCCATACCAGCTGCTGGGAAGAGAATTAACTCTATCCCTGCCAAAACCAGCACAATACCAAAACTTCACCTGACTGCAAAACACGTGGAGCCTTGGATCAGACATGTATAAGGAAGGGTGGTAGCTGTTGCATAGAGCCAGCAGGCTGAGGAGGAGAAACCCAGCCCCTTGGATGAAGAAAGAGAAGACTTTAAGGCCACCTTGGTTACAGTGATTAAGCTACACCTTATAGAGGTAGGGTGCCTGGGGAAGCAGAACCTTTTGGGAACTGAGATTTCTGGGAATCTCCTAAGGTTTAACAAAGACCAAGTGCAAGGTGCTGCACCTAGTCAGGGCAGTACGGGCTGGGGAATGAAGGGACTGAAAACAGCCCTGCCAGAAGGACTTAGGAGTGCTGGTGGATGAGAGGCTGGACATAAGCCATCAGTGTGCACTGGCAACATCATTCAGTCCTGGGCTGATCCCCACAATGTGGGCAGCAGGTGAGGCTGGAGGGGGATTCTGCCCCTCTGCCCTGCTCAGGTGAGACCCCACCTGCAAAGCTGCCTCCAGTCCTGGGGCCCAGTACAGGGAGGATGTGGAGCTGCTGGAGAGAGTCCAGAGGAGGCACCAGGATGATCAGAGGGATGGAGCAGCTCTGCTTTGAGGAAAGGCTGGGAGAATTTTGATTGTCCAGCCTGGAGAAAAAAAGGCTTTGGGGTAACCTAATTGTAGCCTTAGTACGTGAAGGGAGCCTGCAAGAAAGATGGAGAGAGACTACTTACAAGGGCCTGGAGTGACAGGACAGGGGGGAACGGCTTCAAACTGAGAGAGTATATTCAGGTCAGATGTTAGGAAGTAGTCTGTGTAAAGTGCTCACAAAGTTGGCTCTGATTTAATGTAGCTGGACTTAGCCTTAGTCGTGATACTTCATTTGTGAGGCTGAGAGCTGTGTGTTGTACTTCTGCAGACTTTTGTCCACCATAATAGAACCTACAGAAGGTGATGCCTGTGAGCCACCATCTAATGAGGAGACATCTTCACCTTCCCTGGGAACAGAAGAGAGTGATCCTGACAAAGCTGAGCATGGTGGAATCAAGAAGGTCTGTTTCAAAGTTTCTGAGGAGGACCAGGAAGACTCTGGACATGACACAATGAGTTTCAGAGACTCCTACAGGTAAGTCTGAAAATTGTGCCACTTTTACCTTACTTAATACAGTGTTTCAAAGTTCTAATTCTGGAATGGATTCAAGCAGGTTGTTTTCCAGTCAGTCAATTATCTACTATTCATTGAGTAAAGTATTCACCTTACTAAAGTATTCATTACATTTATTATCATGGAGACATACAGAGCAAAAGTACTTCCCCCAAAATAATGCCAAAATACTAAAGCTTCCAGATAACTGAATAAAATTAAGTGAATAGGTCTAGTGTGACTTTGCTTCTCTATATCCTGTAGCTAGAAACTATAGAAGTCCAGCAGAGTTCTCAGACTGCTTGGTCTTAGAATGGCTGGTATTGAAGGAGGATGTTTCCATTTGGTTCTGCAACCAATTTTCCTGAAAGTCTTAAGACACTGAGAAACAGAAATGGACATTGAGTTTTTTATTTTTAATGGTACTTTGAAACCACAGATGCAAATGTTTTTTCAAGTGTCTCAGAATCTTGGTTTTGGGACATGACTGACTGCTGGTTCTCCAGGAATATTTGCTACCAAAGGAATCTCACTCCAAATCTGTCTTTTCTGGGGGGGTAGCATTTGGAAACTCAGCTTTAGAAGAGATGGACTAACAGGTTGTAGCCACATCTGACTGCTGCAAATGAACATCCTTAGTAGGCCATTTTTACATTTCTAGTAAGGCCCTAGAGCAGGGAGGACTGCAGGGACCTGAATGAAATGAATGATGGGTCTTTGTAACTTCCCTGCTGCAGTCTTGATGCTTCACTGGCTGTTGTTGGACACTGGTACAAGTAGCAATAAGTTACACCCATGCAGGACTGCAGATTGGCAGAAGGGGAACAGTTTGTGTTGGAAGGGGTCTCTGGAGCCTGCACAGTCCAATCTCTTGTTCCGGACAAGACCAATAAGATTGATTGCTTAGGGTCTTGTCAAATTGAATATTGATCATCTCAAAGGACAGCAAGCACGGAGACAGTAGAGAAACAGAACGAGCACTTCCAATGCTGAGATCTGGGGCATCTCTTTGCAGTGTGAGATTTCAATCTCCACATGTGCCCTGAAGCTTTCTGAGTGAAATATGCTGTATTTCTTTAACTGTTAATATGGTATCCCTGTTTAGTTTAAATTTCTTTAATTGAGGCTAATCTATTCTGGGTAACAACGTGACAGCACAGTCTCTCTGGGTTTGTCACTTGTTTCAGAGTTCCACACATAAATTTAAGATGATAAACATTATTCTGTCTTATCTTTATTGGACAGAGGCAGAGAATTAAGCATATATTACAAATAATAGTTACTCAAGGGGGAATAAAGTGTGTTTTGATAGTTTTTGATTTAAAAGAATATTGATTAGCTACAAACTCAGGCAAGTTGCAGATGAGAAAATACATTGTTTGCAATAGCCATGCTTCTTTCTTTGGGATCATTTGGAGGTGTAATTCATAAGGGTTTGTACTGCAGAGTAGTTGCCATAAGTATTAATCTTCTTGAGAAAAAACAGATTTCTTTGATACTAGATTAAAAAAAGGACAGTAAGAACCCCAATTAGGGTTTTTCAGTGCTTTTATATTTTTCTCTTGTCTCAGTCAAAAATTAAATCAGAGGAAGAGACAGTGGAAAATTTTGTAAGCTTTGTTTTGGGCTTGTACCATTAAAACCACTGTCACTTCATTGGAAGGGGACAGCCTGAGATCCATAGTCCTTTTGACTACTTTTGTTAAGTTATAGTTAAAGTGAACTTTAAAGAGAGGAGAGTCACACTAGAATTTTCCAGGTGTGCATGAGCCAAGATTGGTGCGAAGCAAACTGTTGTGGCTCCTGTGCTTCCTGAGATAGTTTTAGGATCTGCAGTGCCTGATTCTCCAATGGCATTAGATGCCTTAAATTTCCTCTCCCACCTCCAGTATCTGTGCTACTGCAGTCTCACTAAATGCTGCATTTGGATGCTGTAATACCCTGAGAATTGGTAGCAAACATTTAGTGGAGATCCAATCGCATATATTTTTATTATTTCTCCCCTACTTGAAGCCCATAGAGCAGATTTAATGATGTGGCCCAGCTGAGGACCATGGTATGGCATCTATTTTCATTATTTGTAGAATCAGGGTGATACATTAAGTATGTTAACAGGTTAAGTCTAACTGCAAATAGGAAAAGATGTCCTGTGGCAGTCTGGCTCCAGAGTCCCTGCTTAATGGCTGTTCTGCATGTCATTAGTTATAATTTCATTTTCACAGAATTAGGTTTGTTCAATCCCCTCTTTGCTTTCCTTTGTAGTGAGTGTAACAGTAACCGGGACTCGGTGCTGTCCTACACCAGCGTGCGGAGCAACAGCTCTTACCTGGGCAGTGATGAGATGGGATCAGGTGAGTGTGTGCACAGGCCACAGGCATCCTTCTCATGCCAGACCCCTCAGCAGAGCTGAGAGGTCTTTGCTGATTATAAGCACTTGCATATTTAAGTTGCAAAGTTTGCTTCTTCAAAATTCATCACGAGAACGTAAAGATACAGATTTGCCTTTTACTAATAAACCACAATAAATTTGGAACATGGGAGAGCTATTAGACAGGGATAAGTTTGTTTAGTTACCGAATACTTGCATTATATGAAAATAATGAGTATTTTGATCTAACACTGGGGACATCAGGAGCCTGTCACCATTCACCAAAGCAGCAATCATTGTTCACTTCACACCAGTGTGAAGGTGTGCCCATGTCATCTGTGGCCTCACCACAGATTATGCTTGTAAGTTAAAGGCTTTTCATCTCTCCTTTATTAGGAGATGAGCTTCCCAATGATATGAGGATACCTTTAGACAAGCAAGACAAACTTCATGGCTGTCTGGAACACCTTTTTAACCAGGTATGTAAAGTGTTATACTTACACAGAATTGCTTTCTCTTTATCAGTGTCAATCAAGAAATGGAAAATACTAAATTGTGTTAGGAAATCATATTTTCAGGAAGGCAAACTATCAAGATTTTGGGGTACATGTAAACAAGTGTATTATAGGACAGCACAAGGAATCACTTTGGTCCACATGATTCAAGTTGCTGCATGTGATTTAAGCAAGGCTGACGTGCCCTATCTAAGGCATAAGACTAAGGGAAAAAAGCTTTCTTGAGAAAGTGAACAAATTTCTAATACTTTTCTTGATGTAAATGGATCACATTTGAGATTTCAGGAGATTCTTGCAAGTTTCGCCTGCAGATGTGTTCATAGATGTGTAATACCTGAGAATTGTTTGGGTTCTCTTGCCTCATCAGCATGGAGATTGTCATTGTCCAAAATGCTGTTATTAAATGGGAGAGGCTCTTGAGGCCATTTCATGGTTACAAAGCCTTACTATTGTGTGTCAGTCCTACCAAAATACGAATAGTGTAACGGCTTTGGCATTTCCCCAAAAGAGTTCTGTTCAGATTTTCTTCTGCCAGTCTTACTGACACTGATTGATAAGATTCCAATTGTAGGTTGATGCAATCAATGCACTTCTAAAAGGACCAGGAATAACTCAGGCCTTTGAGGAAACCAAGCACTTTCCCATGGACCACAGTTTGCAAGGTAAAGAAATAGGTCGCCTGTATTTAATAATGTGATTTCCAAGACTTCAGAACTTAACATGAATGCACATATGCTACTTGGCCACACGGAGTTTCTTAACTCTGCAGTCTACCCAGTCATGCATTAATGGCAGGTACCATGTTTGACCACTGAAATTTTCTATCTCTAAGAGGTCGTTTTCATGGGAATTCCTCTTGAAACACACAGAAACCTCTTTTGTTGCATGCTGCTCAATTCTTGCAGCTTTTATAAGTCTCCAAATCCCTTCTTTGATGTGAACATACCTCAAAAGGTACAAAGTAGGTATGAGTCAGATTCAAGGTGAAGGAGTGATCTGAGAAGCTGATGAGTGGCTGACCACTGTAGATCTGAGGCACCAAAAGGTTCTGCCTCAGTTTGCTTAATGACTTGCTCTGCTTTTCTTCAGATGGGTGATTGCCAGAGTAAACTCATCCTCACATAACACTTATTTTGAAAACTGATTCCCACAGAGAGCAAGCAGATGATACCATGTTTTCTTTTTCCTCAGGGAGCATGATGACTCTTTGGTCTTAATGGTTATGGGACTCAGGATGTGGTTTCTTCTCTGCCTTAAATACACAAGACTTTATTTTCTGAATATTTGCTGCATTTCCTTTCCCACTTGAAATCTGAAATGTTTCCTACTGTTCCTAGTGTTCCTCAGGTGCTGTAGTCATGCTACAACCTCTCAACAGGCTCTGCTTTCTAGTTACAGTGGCAAACTCTAGAACTAGAGATCTTTTCCTGCTTTTTTTTTCCCTTGACTCCAGAAATAACTCCTGTGAAGTGCAGTTACATGAACTCATCTCTACAAACACATGCACATTTGTGTAGAATGTTAGTCTTTCCATGCACTGTTTGAATGAAGAAATAACAGACACTTCTTTCATTTTATTTTGCTTAAACAGAACCTAATTTATTAAAAGTAGATTGATTACTCTGAGAGAGTCTTCTAGTTAACTGATGATTCCATACTCATCACACTGAGGAACAGACAAGCCCTGCTTACACTCAGCTGGAATCCTGGACCACAGTGTCTGTTTAATAGCTACCATAGACACCTTTCAGTGATGGATGGGCATTGGCATTCTCTTCTGTTCCTGTCCTGGAGCAGTTATTTGGCATAGTGTTTTTCTGTGTTTCTGTCTGCTTATGCGTTTTATCACCAACAATGGTGTTTGGCTTAGCTACACAGCTAAGTCATGGAGAATAAATTTCCTGCTCTATAATTAAATAATTAGCTGCCATCAGCTGAAAGAAAGCAGGAACTTTTCGTCAGTATTATGGGATGTGGCAGCTGCAACCAAAAGGTTGATCTGATTCTCTGGATCTACAGGATATAGCTGGCTGCACGTCGTTAAAGGCAAAGGAAACAGAAAGGGGTTCTTGGTCTGGTGAGTGGGGCAGAGCTCCTTGCACTGTGCATGTCAACCAGGTCCACAATCCTGAAAGCAATGCAGGGAGACTACTGATAATAGAATTATGGGAATAGTCTTTTGCCCTCTGTATTAGTTTTATTTAAGGACCTTTTGAATTCCCAGTTACTGCTGTTGATACTGTATCTCTGCTTTCGTCTCTATTCATATTATAACTCCTAAGCCACTCTTAGCTACATAGCATTTCCTGAAAGGCTAACACGCTCCACATTTTCTAGAATTTAAACAGAAGGAAGAAACTACAGTTAGGTGCCGGAATAATATCCAAGCCAGCATTCAGGAAGATCCATGGAACCTTCCATTGCGCATCAAGAACCTCATTGACATCATACAGAAATATGTGGAAGGTCTGTAAATAGGGAAAAGTTTGTTACTCTCTTCAGAGAGAAGAGATCTTAAGTCTAGAAGTTGATTTCATGATTTTAACTCAATTTGTAATAAGGCTGTCCTGGGTTCCAGAGAGGACCAGGTAGAGCAGGTTATGGTTTGCAGAATCCTGGTGCTGTATGGTAAAATTGCATCTGTGCAGCAATTCCAGAGAATTTTCCCCCCCTTATTTTATTTTATCAGCCCATTTAGATTGATGTCAGACTGATCTATCTCCTGGTGCTTTTTAAACCCTATTAGAAAATAAAGAGAGAGATGCTTGGTATATTCCAAACTAATGCATGCTAATCAGATACTACAGCATCCTAAACCATTGCAGTCTGGTTGAACTGGAACAGGAAATAAAACTGATGCTTACAGATCCGTGCAAAGCACTGGATAGTAATCACCTCTTCAGGGATTCACCTACAAGTACAATTTGTTTTCAGTAATTCATGGTAGTTAACAGAGCACGTAGCCAATAAAATTCTTTGCTTTGCACTGTTTTTTTCAGTCATGAACATGTCTATGCAAGTGAGGACTACCAGAGTAAACAGAAATGGCCATGCAGGGCCAGGGTTTGGGGGGAATGGGGAAACTGTTAACAAAATGCAATCCCATTTATCTCGGTATTATGTTGACTACAGCATTCCTTTTCTTTACTGCTTTAGATGGGAAGAATCAGCTGCTTTTGGCCTTGTTGAAATGCACAGGTAAGGTGTTTCCATTTGTTGCAAAACAACAACATACATACAGAAATCCCTAAGACAGTTTTATGTGCATGCATGCATACACCAGAATGTCACGTGTTTCCTTAACATTTAGGATTTTTTTCCCTGGAATTTTGTGCTAAGATTTCTCCTGCTGTGCATCTAGGCCAACCTTTCCATGGGTGTGACATCTCTTCTTTAGTTTACTGTAACTGTAAACTTCAGTTCACTGTAGCCTCCTTGCATTACCTGGCTGGTTGTTGTTGTTTCACCAGCACTGGGTTTTGGGGTTTTTTTCTGTCTTCATTTTTTCCTTTGTACAACCCTCCTTCCCAGATGACCTTTACTGCTTCCTGCTGTGGTGAGGACATGCAGCAAAAATGAGATCTGTTGCACAACTTCCTGTGAGCACATGGAGTCTTGTCATCTTTCCAAACAGAGCAGACATGTGGGGAGTTAGAATTGTCTATACTGAAATTACAGCCTGGAACAGACAAAGGCCTTAAATGTGCAAGGAGCACCCAAATACAGTGGGGACATCAGGAACCTGTCACCATTCACCAAACACCGTGCTTGCAGAGCAAGGGACAGGTCTTTATGAGAAGTTAGTGCACAGTCTTTTTGTAATTGTGGAACTTATTTTCTGTCCTTTGGTTTGAAAATGTGGTAATACATAACTGGAATAGGCTGTTATTGTTTCACGGTGCCAGATGTGATTCTCAAATCTTCATAGAATGAAAATGAGAGATTTGTATGGCTCAGACTTACTTCTCAGCTCCTGCCAGGGCTGCTCTGTGGGTCTGTCCAAACCAGGCTGTGGAGTCAGTAACCATAAAGGCTGTTCTTAATGATAGCAGATACTATGTCTCCCAAAGTGTCTCTTTGTGTGTGTCCCATCTCCTGCAGCATTTCCATGAACGTCCTCTGGAAAGAAGCATGGTCACCCTTAAGCTGAGAACACAGCCCAGGGCCTGGAGCGTATCAGTCAGTCTATTGTGTTTATTGCTTATAAAAATAATCCAGGCCTTCAAAGCCTCTGGGTGATGTCTTCAGCTTCTTTCCCTAGGGAGCACTGCCCTCCCAATGAGAGGCTGCTGCAGCACTGCAGAGCCTGCTGGAGGAGCCAGGGGCGCCTGGGAAGTGACTCCTCACTTACTCATGTGCCTCTCTGGCCTGCAATCCCTTTAAGTGTGATGAGGTTGATTTGACCAGCATGTGGCTGCCAGGCACACTGGAATCAAAATGAATGCAGGGGAAGTTCTCCCAGGAAACAAGCCAATTGGTACCGTATGGATGGGCCCAGTTAGTGCATTAAGCATATGGGAAGCCCACAAAACACAGATGGATGGGGGAAGATTAATCTCTAATAGCCCAGGAGAGAAGTAATGGCAGAGACCTTTTTCCAATAATTCTCTTGCTTCTGTAAACATAAAAAGAAGGGAATCAGTCCAGATATGTCTGTAACTAAGGAGTTAGTTTCTTTCCAGTCAGAAGGAGCGTGCACTTGGCAGAGGGAGTAATAAACAGTCAAATGGACTAGAAAATTTGGCAGCACGCACATGTGCTGACTATGCTGTCTTTATCTGTCCACCCAGGTCACACAGCAAGGAGAGGTTATCTGTGAAGTCAGTGCAAGGCTACAGCAGCCGCCACATGTCGTGTGCACACATGCACACACAAACTGCTTTGTTGGCACTGAAGAGAAAGACAAGGATATTCATGACTTCTTTATGCTTCTCTCCCCTTCTCTGGCAGATACTGAGCTACAGCTGAGACGTGATTCCATATTCTGTCAGTCTCTTGTGGCTGCTATTTGCACCTTTTCAGAGCAGTTACTGGCTGCTCTCAACCATCGGTACAACAACAATGGGGAATACGAAGAGAGCAGCAGAGATGCCAGCAGAAAATGGCTGGAACAGATAGCAGCCACTGGAGTTTTACTGAACTACCAGTCTCTTCTCTCCCCCACCGTGGTAAGATTAAGAGTTGTGGCATCCTTGGGTCTGCTTACATTTGCCTGTGTGATTCTGTGCCACTCAGGACAGCCAGAGGCCTTCATTCTAACTGCATATTCAGACTCTCACTACAAAAATCTCTGGAGATTCCTGCCACTGACAACCAACTGCCTGTATTCCTTATCCGATCATTTTCATCTCCTCACAAATACTGGACCCATTGTCACACTAGAACACTATAGAAAACAGTCTGCCTTCATATTTGGAACAATGCTGCTGCATTTAGGGAGGTTTTAGTGCCCAGCTGTTGGTGGCAGGAGCGTCCCCTGCCATCTCCTGGTGAGGACACATATTTCCCAAACAGGAAAGTTCTGAGTATTGCAGGAGTTCAGATAAATAGACTGCAGTCTGACTCTCAGGTTTGTGGTGCTGGGGCTTGAGGCACTGTGTCTAAGGAGAGGAGCCACACTTGCACAGTTCATCTGCACCCAAGGAACAGATGAGCTGCAGCTACAGGAGATCATAACTGGAAACATGCTAAGAGAAAAAGAGGCATAAAAAAGACAAGTAGCTTTGACATTATAGAGAAGGGATTTTTTTTTTTTTAACTTTGTAGATATTGTAGATTGAGTGTGGAGTTTTCTTATGAATCCAAACTATCTGTGTAACTGATACTTCTTTACATTGCATGAAATGTATCAATATTTATTTTGCAGTAACTGCTCAGCAGTTCTTCAAATTTATAGGTATAAAGTTTGGAGAAAGAGATCCCTTCAGACTTACTTGTCCTTAAACCTCTCTACTCTGTGAATCACATCAAAGCACATCTAAGCAAAGTGTGCTTAAACTTGTATCACAGTTAAAGCTGATAGTAATTACCTGGCTGGGATGGAGTTAATGGAAAGCTCTGCACTCTGCTCTAGGTTTCCTGAACCAAAACATGCCCATAACAACAGTACCTTCCTGACACTCACCTTCTAGCAGATAAATAACCTATTTGAATCTGTTTCCTTGCTCTACAGAAGGAGGAGCGCACTATGCTAGAAGACATCCAGGTCACTCTGGCTGAACTAGACAAAGTTGCCTTTTTTTTCAAGCAGCTGGATGAAAGTCTTGTAGCAAGTGAGTATTCTCTGTTTCTTTGAGGCTTTTTTTTTTTTGGTATGTTTTATGGATTAATATCCTCTCTGATTATAAACCTAAGAAACCATGTCAGACCTGAAGAGCACTGGGCAGCTTCTCTGAAGCACTGCTGGATTCCCTCAGCTTCCACTGCAAGCACACAGCCCATAAAGCAGGACTGACATGGTGGGATGGGGGTGGTGCATGTTCTGCACTGTGTAGCAGTGGCCTGTGCCAGTATGCCTTATCTGTGTGATTTTGTACATGGGGAGATGTGACAGATTGATTAGCACCACGTTCCCTGTGGTGAACTCCCAGCTTTTTGCTGTCCAGTGTCTTACCCTGCCAGATCTCTCTTCATGTTTCCTGGCTATGAGATGCCATGGAACAACATGGGATTTTAATTATTAACCATGTTTACTGTATTTGCATCAAACATCATACTAGGTCACACTAACTATGATATTTTTAAGTATAATATTTCAGAGCCTGCATTCTCTCCATAAGGCTTTTCCTTATTCATCTTAGGTGGAGATGTGATATGTCATTAGGTAATCTAACAAACTCGGATAGCAGTGGTTTCACAATTCTCCTGCTGTGGTAAAGCAGCGATTTTTCTTTATTTCTCCAGATACTCATGTCTTCTACCACATCGAAGGAAGTCGTCAGGCCTTGAAGGTTATCTTTTATCTTGACAGCTACTACTTCTCCAAACTGCCTGCTCGGTTTCAGAACGGGGGAACCTTGAAACTGCATGCAGTGCTTTTTACAAAAGGTGTCTATAAAAAGCTTTCCTGAGAAAAATAAGCTAACTACTGATTTTGAAAGATTAAAAATAAAGACCAACCATGAAGCTCTTAAAAAACATAGCTGAGACCCACAGACACACTTAGGAAGCAGATATTTCTATTTTAGGAAGCCCTAGGGGAGTGCTAGACTTTAGAATTAGACACAGTAATGAGAACAAGATATGCCTGTTCAGGGCTTTTTTATACTTCAGCCACAGAGACATTATACTGGACTACATGGGATAGTCTGGTCTAGTGTGGTATCGGGATGTGCCCAGGTACAGAGCAGTGTTTTAAAAAGCAAACACTGTGACAGAATCATCTGGGCTGGAAATCAAGTTGATAAGCAAATATTCACACCAAAATACAATACAGGAAATTTCCTTCAAGGGATCGCTAACGGGGAATAATTGCTGTTAGACAGAACTGCTTTCTGTGAAGCTCATCTTTATGATACTACCACTGTACTCCCTTACTGGGAAAGGCATTAAATGTAATAGAATAGAATAAGCCTTGACATGATCCAACAGTCATCTGCTAAGCAATGAGATGATACAGAGATAAATAAATGAGCTTAAAAAAACAGCTGATAGGTTTAGTAAAATACTTTCTTCTTCAGCTCTGGAGAGTATGGAGGGGCAATCACAACCAGCTGGCTCATCTGTAGAAGAACTACCACAGCAAATTAATGGTATTTCACTTGAAAAAGTGCAGCAATACTACCGTAAACTCAGGTATTTCATACTTCTGCTTTGCCTTAAAAGACATTAAGAGAGACTCCTTGCTAAGGACCTTAAAATATAATTAAAAAGAGGCTCAGTTTCTGATGCAGTTTTTGTACAAATAAGATTTTTGGAGATCCTCATTGTGTGTAAAACTTGTTCATTTTCTTCCCATTCAGACGGAATGCAAATTTTGTGCTGAGCTAAAATTACATTTTTTTAATGAGGATTTGGAATATTTTAGTACAGACTCTGTAAATTACTGCAATCACAATAAGAAATCTGCAGTTAAGATCTTAAATTGCAAGATTTTTAGCATAGCTTTGTCAGCTGTTTTATTCACGATAGTATACACATATGTGCTTGAAATAGGACAAACCCAACTAATGTACTACTTGCTGGCCTTTTTGCAGGACATTTTACCTAGAGAGATCAAACTTGCCCACTGATTCCAATACTACTGCAGTGAAGATTGATCAGGTATTGTTGCTGCATTTATTTCTACAATAAATTCTCTCCTAGAAGTATTATTTCAACATCTCTAAAATCCCAGTTGTGGGATACCTGTATGGCAGAACTGTGCAAACCCAAATAGCATTTTAAAATGTTCCCTACCTTATAGGTAGAAATGTTCCCTACCTTGTAGGGGTGATCTGAATGTCTCTGAATTTCTGCATTTCTTTTGTTGAGAAGAAAACGCACAGAACCAGGGTAGACACAAACCCCCTTCACTGCAGCACTAAGGAGACTCTGTGGGATCCTGTCTGCCCTTATCAAACACGGTGTCTGATGCCAGACAGAATGGGCTCATTTTCCTCTCCCACAGATGCATGAAAATGAACAACTGTTCAGTTTGCAAGTTACACTTTGTTCAAGTTACAGAGAAGACAAGAAAATAGTGCTGCCCAGCATCTTGTGTATAGGTAGCCTCTCTAACTGGGCAGGTGACCTGTGGATATATGCATGTAAAGCATTAAAATGCTGCTGCAGGGAACACAAAGCCAGAGACCATCTGCAATTGTAACATATATTGTAAACAACCTATGTGATCTGTGGTAAAAAATTGCCCCAAGCCTAAGTAACTGTATTTTGCCACTTGAGAAGTTCATCTGTAGTCTAAATGGTTGTTATTCTCCCATAGAATATTGTGCTTAGACATAGGATAAAGACTTGTAAATATCTTTATAACTTGAAGGTATAAGTATGCTACTGATTTTGTATTGCTTTGTTCAGCTTATTCGCCCTATCAATGCAATGGATGAGCTTTGCAGGCTGATGAAGTCTTTCATTAGTACAAAACCAGTGCAGTCAGGATGTTCCAGCAGTACCACAGCAGGAGCTGGCCTGCTGCCTGTATCCTCTGAGCTCTGCTACCGGCTGGGAGCCTGTCAGATCACGATGTGCGGCACTGGCATGCAGAGGTGAGGCTAAACCTGTGTAGTGCTGGTGTGATGACAACTTCTGTCCCTTCCAGAGATGTAATTCTATTCAAAGCAAAATGAGGTAAATTTTAAGGGAATATAATAAAGACCCAAATCTGCTGACATCTTTACTTCAGAGTAGGTTGTAGCTTTAATACTTTAGTTAATAAGTAGTATTGACACCAAAGGTTTTGTGATTCAGTGCGTCACCCAATGCAACTGACCAAGTGATCTCGTTGCATAGAACTTGTCCTCAGCATTATCTTCAGTCACATACTGAAAATGTAGGAAGTTGCTCAAAAATAGCTTTAGAATCTTGATGTGTACACACATATTTTGAAACACACCACAGTTCTTCCAGTGTCTCAAAAGTAAAGATTCATTTATGAATCCCTTTAAAATGAATTGATGCAGAAGAGCAGTGATACATGCCCTTGTAGTAATGATGCTGGAGCCTCAAGCAATTGCAGTATTTAGGTGTAACGAGACTGGAAATGCAGGACTGAGGTCATTAATAGTTTTGTAGGTAAGAAAATCTGAAAAAGTAAATAAAAGTAAATAGCTAACAGAAGTAATACTTAACAGGTAAGTGTCCTGCACATACCTATTCATACTTTAAAAAATATGATCTGTGATTTACTGACTCTTTTTCCCTTGTTCAGGAGTACACTGAGTGTGTCCCTGGAGCAAGCAGCCATACTGGCTCGCAGTCATGGACTTCTGCCCAAGTGTATCATGCAAGCTACAGACATCATGCGAAAGCAAGTGAGTATTTGGGTGTGTTTGCTACATGCCACAGTCTTCATTCCAGTTACATCACAGTACAAACACCAGTTTATTTGAGTGTGGCACTGTATTTTGTGCACCACAAACCCACATATCCAAACTTCTATTAACGTCTGAATAGCTACACCTGTATTTGACATGAACAAGTTAACTTTTGCATGTACAGCCACTACAGCAATTAAAATCTATGCCTCAGTGTAGATGATTTAAAATGTGTGCCTTGGTGGTTAGAAAGGAGAGACTGTGCAGCATATTTAAGACAATTTCTGTGTAGAAGAAACCCGTCTCAATCACAGTGTTAAACAGCAGAAATTACCTAGTGCTAGACAGCAGTGCTTGTAAAGTGCTTTGAGACTAATTTTATCTTTTAAGTAAACACAGATGACTATGTATCCACCCAATGGATTCCAAATCTTCTAGAAGTAGCTAATGGATTCTCAAATAGGAATCATACTCCCATAATAATATTTTCCCCTAAGGATCATCTGCTTTATCAATATTGTCAGTACCATAAATTCTCTGTTTCCATAAGGGACCAAGGGTTGAAATCTCTGCCAAGAATCTGAAAGTGATGGACCAGATGCCACAATGTGCACCTCGGTAGGTTATTACGTGTTACGCATTTTCTCTGAGTGCCAGTTTTATGTTTCTATAACAATTGTGGAGTTCCTGTTATAACAAAAGATAATCTTAGTAGCAATACTGGAATAAAAGAAATAAAAAATCCTGATCTTCTTTCTCCCTGTACTAAACTAAGTGCACTGTAGATTAATCAGCTTTGCTGCTTACAGTTTGCAGATCATCAACTTCAAAGATTTCTGCATTTTCTGAAACAAACATAGCTGATCTTTTTTGGGCTGTTGCTGTGAGCTGGCAAAGTTAGTGATTGATAGCCATCTCTGGAATGCTTAGAAAGAAAATATGCAAAGATAATACTGTAGAGTGCTTAGAAGAGTCTGATGGTTTAGTTCTGGCAGAGCAGGTTTAAGAGCAAGCACTTCCAGTCAGAGTAACCATGCAGTAATGCAGCCCTGAGGAATGTCAGTTGTTCAGGGTTGTATACGGGTTTGTCTAGAAGGCAGCTTTGAAAGGTACTGTACATTTGTGAATCCTACTGCACCTAATGGGAGCTAGAGGTGTTTATCTCTCTCTACGGGAGAGTAATACCTTTACTTTTAAGGAAAGTATCTTGGATCAGTTTCTTCCAATTTTGTCTCTCAGAGAGAAAAGAATGTTCTTTATTAAACTGTAGCACAGCATTTTACCACAATGGCAGTAACAACTTATCATGGTTTAGATGACAATATATGCAGAATCTTTCTGTACAAATACCAGAGAAACTTCTGATTCTGCTGTTGTTAATGGCATTGTTTCCATGAAGGCAAAACAGTTCTCGCCCACAAGAATCAGCATCAGAAAAGGTCCAGCGAAGTCTGTGCCACCTCTTCAGACAGAATAAACGTGTTTGCTGGTGCCAGAGTCTTCCAAACAGCACACTGGTTCAGTGTCAAGAAGACTTCTTAAACACTGATGCCTTACTCACCCATTAAGACTTCTGAGTTAGTCTAAATTAGCCCCTCTTTTTGTTTTTCTTTTTCCTCTCCTATCTGCTCCTCAAAATGTTTATAGAAAATGATTTTAAACTTTAGAGACTGTGACAATGTTTAACAGTCTCAGAGACCTTAAAAAGAGTAGTATTTTGCATTTAGAACCTTATCCTTCTGTTGCATTGTAATTGCTATTTCAAAAACGAATAAAACAATGGTGTTGGCTCCTGTACCATGGCCCCAGTGCCATCCATCAGCATTTTGACAGTGTTGTTATTTTTCCTTATTAATGGCCGTATGTTACTTTGGCTCCATTGTTGTTTATGGCCATAACAGCATGTTTGTTCAAAAAGAAACAGCTTTAAAAACAAATCACAAGATGAGGCTTTCTTTTTGTCTTTGGAATACACTCTAAATCACAATTACAAGTTCCAGAACTAATTACTTGGATTATTTCAGGGCAATAAAGCCCAGATATCTGTGTTCCTGCTGGGTTCCAAGATAATGTGAAATAAAACTGAGCAAAGTTAAAAGGAGATCTGGTGAATTAATATTAACTTTCAGGATTATATTTCTTAGCACTGAGGCTTGTCAAAAGCTGTCAGAGCAGTCTTGAAAGAGAAGTTATAAAAGACTTGAGTTTATTCAGATATAAAGAAGAAAAAGCCAAGAAAAAGCTCCACAAAGTCATAAATGAATGACAAGTCATCATGTGCTTCGGTTTAACCACTGTTCTCCATTTGATAACCTTGTGAGTCAAACAATTTCTCTGAAAAGATGATTACTAAGATTTGCTCAAGCTTATTCAAAAGCAAGTATGTTCTTTTACGTGTTTGTTATCCCAGTTTATGAGTGGGGGAACTTCTTTGTTCAGGAAAAATGCTAAACTGGGTTTAAAACCAAAAGTAATAGAAAAAGAGAGAAGGAACTGTTGAAGATCCAAACTGAGCTGAAATTAAGAGGAAGTGATGGAGAGTCTCGAATAATATTGTAAATACTTTAGTTAACAAATGGCTAGTGGCACTTCTAAATTTGCAACTGCTAAGATTAAAAACAGTGGTATTCTCAATATGTCATTACCTCTAAAGTTTGCAGAATGACAAAGAAGCTGCTGACTCATATATGATTCCAGTAACTGAAATGTTATGATCTTTAATTCCCTACTCTTCATCTGCACTAAAGACTCTATAGGTTGTGCCAGCCGCCTACAGATGGGGATTTATAGACGTGAGAGGCACCTCTTGGCAGCCCCACAAGAGCACTCTGCTCTGGGCAGCCGTGGCTGAGGACCCTACAAACTGAGCCCACTGGTGCTGCTCTGCTCTGCCCGAGATGGAGCTGCGGGTCCAGGCACCAGGAGTCTACTTTGAACTCCTGTAGCCCAGGCGGGATTCATGTATTTCTTTGACTTCTTGAAGAAATTCTTGAAACAAACACCACAGGGCAAGAATGGATGCTGCTGCCATTTGCCAGACGCCTGGAAAATGACCATTGTTCTTCAAGAAAGCGCCTTTTTACTGGAGACTGGTTGGTGCAGCCACTTGACAGTTGTGGACTTCAAGAAAATGCTGGCGGACACGTCTCTCTGTCCCTGTACTGCACCTGGCATTCACGTAACTGCCAGCAAGATTTTGGTCAACGTCCTTGAGCAGTAGCATCATAAACGCCACTTTTTCATGAACTTATCTGCACTTTTGAGCAAAGAATAGCACAATCTATGGTTTATTCAAATAGGAACATAAAGAATTTCTTCTGGAGTAATTTCTCACTTCAGCCCAGGGAGAGACAATCTCTCTATGCTGCAGAGTATACATTCCATAATACTTCTTACCATTACTTCATTTTACTTACTTTCAGGTTTTTGAGTAACTCTTTTTACTAATGCCCTGTGATTATGTACTCTGGAATACAGTGCTAGTGAAGAGGAGTGTAGGATTTTAAAGGAAATGTTACAAAGGAAAAAATACAGTCATATAATCTGATTATTTGAACAGATGTTTTTAAAACAGGTCAGAAGAACTATGCTTATTTATGTGGATTGAAATAATATGTTTTTGATCATGTTATTATATATACAAGATTAAAATAAAAATTATATTGTTTAAAATGGGACCAATATGCTGGCAATTATACAGCTACTCCCAGTTTACTGAAAAAAATTACATTATTTAAAATCTTCAATATGTAAGTAGTCTTTAATACGGTTGTTAAGATGTATTAGGGATGCTTTTAAGTTAAAAGATAAAAGGAATCATGTATATAATGTACTTTATTTTTTCCTGTTTGAAGAATTGTTCTCCATTCTGACAGTATTACCTTAAGCACAGTAATTTTTTCCAAATTACTGGGTGAAACTAATCAAAACATGTCAGCAGTCTCAGGACAGAAATAATGTTCTTTTGGAGTGAGTGCCTTAACATGACCAACCCTCCCTACTGTAGCAGGTGTACAGGAAACTCCCCGTTCCTCTTTTCTCCGCAGCCTCCTTTAAACCAGCTCCCAGACAGGAGACCCAGGAGTGCTTTGCAGTAATGTATATTTTAGAAAATAAAAGTTTCGGGGTTTTATTTGTGATGATGTTTGTTTTCTAGTGGACTTACTTTTATTTTATTAACATTCAAACCAACTCAAAAACTAAAACTGGACTTTTTCATTTGGACATGAAGGCCTCTTAAATTTTTCTAACCTTCTCTTCAACACAAAACTGCTTATGACAAGTTGGGGGATAGAGTTTGTTCTGAGTCTTGTTTCTTAATTTTTTCATTTTTTTTTTCTTCACTCACAGGCAGATAATTTTGGGGATGGAACTTGTTTGGTTTTATCTCTTTTTTAAATCTTTTACTTTTAACTGTTTCCTCTGACCTGCAGAAACCTGTTGCAGGGAACTAGGACAGCCCATGGATTGCCAGCTGTGGGATATATGGGTTTGGTACTGGGTGTCCATTCTGGACTGCAGCCAGATGAGCAGATCACTATTTCAATGCACTTCTTGTTAATTTTGGAAAAGTTCCTCTTTTGCTGTTTTGAGATGTTCAATGAATGATGTTTCTTCACTGAATCCTCAACTTAAAATGTACTTAGTATTATAAGACCGGTAGGAGCACCCAGAAGTAAAAAAGAACACCTAGGGCGAGCCCTGGCTGTGTCTCCATCAGTTCTGCTCCGCAGAATGGCCACGTCCGACGTGGACTGGGCAGGGTCCTGGCCCATGTCTGCAGCCACTCCCGACACGAGAGATGCATGGAAGGCTATCCAAGGGCATTTACACTGTGCACTGTTTTACACTGAAATGTATATGTTATTCTCACTGAGAACATGATAGAAGTTTTTATTATTAAAAGTTGGTTTATATTATAAGGAAAGAAGGTATGATCTTATTTTCTGTTACACCCCTTCATTCCTTAGCTTTACGTTCTGTGGATCAGTTTTAAGTTCTGATACTTGTATGGCGTGAGGAGGAGTCAGAAGTTTAAATGGTCAGGGGAAAGCTGGGTTTGATTTCAGCTCAAACTCACAACGTAGAGCTGAACTCTTCCTGTTTTGTAGTCCTCTACAGCTGTGGTTTCACTGCAGACTTCCTATTACGTAGAAAAGAAAAACTGGTTGGATGCTGTAAAATTGTGGGGTTTGAATCCAGTGCTGGAAAAGAAGAGTTTCAAGTGGAAAAAGAAGATAATGCACAAACCAACCTGCAAGCAAAGAGAGATTAGGTCTGCAGAATTTCCAGGGCTAAAAGCAAAGTAAGAATCAGGTCTGGCGCAACAGCACAAGTGCATATTTTGTAGCTTTGGAACATCTGATACAGTGGAAGTGTGTAAAATGTGGAAAACGGTCAAGATGGAGAACACAGGAACTAGCAGCATGATGATGAGGTGTGTGGGGTTGGGTGGCAGCTGCAAGTGGAATTTTGTATGTATGTGTCTAGCAACTGAATTTGCTTAATATTTTCATTAGCCACTGAAGCACAGATACTAGCAGGCTGGGGTGATGCTGATTTGGGAGACACTAATCTAGTGAAAGGATCCTGGTACACACACAAAAAAACCCTGTAGGACTTTGAACACTGAAGGGGATGAAATGAGTGGGATTAAATTTTCTAGTACAAATACTAGCTCATGTACTTGAAAATGGAACAAAATATTAGGCTATATTTCTTGTTAATAGATTATAAAAGGACCACGCTCATAGAATTTGTCACAAGATGATGCAGAGGCAGTTCGATAGAATCACAAAAGCTCAACCTGCACTAGGAGACAAATGGTCACTTATGATGGAGAAGTATTCAAACCTCTCCACTGAGGCCAAATAATTAAGTGAAAATGCAGTAGCTAGGTGTTGAGGAAAACAGATGTCTTTTATAAGAAGAAAATAATGAGAAAGGTAAAGACAGTTCAATCTGAACAAAAGTACAGTTTGAAGGAGAAAAGGGGTACAAGTGATCAAGGAAAACTATTGGCTGAAAATTTTTCTCCCATCAGGCTCTGACAAAAAAAGAAGTAGCTTGTACAAAGCAGGTTGTAAATGCTGAAGCAGTGCCTGGTGTAGCAGGAGAGCCCGGGAGAGCCCCAATGCCACAGCCCTGTCTGGCTGCAGAAGCTCCCTGTGGCTGTTGGAAGAGCCTGGGTGAACCAGTCCTGCTTTTGTCCACAGTATCCGCGAATGTGTAAACTGCTTTTTAAACCCAGGCCTTGGCAGACTGATGTACTGGGACTTTTAGATGAGAAACCACAGATTTAGGCAAATACACATCTCATTTGCATTTAGAATAAAAAAACATTGAAAAACATTCACCTGAACACTGGCAAATCCTTTTTCCTATGTCTTTATTTTCTTACCAGCAAATACTTCCTACTAGGGAATATTCTGAGCACTGATTGTTTCATGGTTCTAAAGTGATTTGAAGATAATAAAACAACTGAAATTCCAATGTAAAATGGTCTTTAAAAGTCCTACTTCTGTGACACCTCATATCTATATATTATATATAATTTCATCTGTCGTAACACTTGGCATTATAAATGTCTGGCACAGTTTCTAAACACCTGGTCATTGTTCATGGGTAAAAGGGCAAAAAACCCCACGCCCCCAGCCCAACAAATAGCTCATCAAACCAGTTTATTCACACAGCACACAGACTTGCTGAGAAGATTAATCAAATTAGCTAGTACAATTCCTATTTACTACTAGTGTTTGTGTAGCACCAGTGTTAAAATATGAAGTTCAAATTTGCCATTCAGAGAAGTTGGCAGTAGCTGTTCAGCTTCACAAGGAAGAAGAGCTTTCAAACAGCAAAAGGTATTTTTCCCATCTTTTAGCATGAGAGCTGTGGCTTTGATTAGCACGAGAAACTATTGCCACGCCATTGAATTCCGAGCTTTCTGCTCCTTCCTGGGCAAAAGTACTTCCTATTTCATGTTAGGTAACAGTGCAGTGGCAGAATTGATGGGACTGTCGCAGCATCAGTACACCTCATTGCTGAAGAACACTTTCTTTAATATAAATTGAACAAATTCCAGTGTCCTTACATGAATTTCTGAGTGTTCAGCCTCACCATGGCCCACTTCCCTTATACTGAGCAATTCACTTTTCCTCTCTGCAGCAGTTTGGGGAGGAAACTGGGCAACTACTTGTGTGAAGATTCAAAGGAGAACAGTGCTTTACATGTATAGTAGTTTTAATGACTTGAAAAACAGGAAACTAATTAGAAAATAGGATAAACATCACAATGACACATAAAAATTTCTGCTTTTAATTCCCATAAATATATTAACTGAGAGTGTTTGGTATAGGAAGAGGAAAATGAGTATATTTTTTATGTACTTGCTCTGCCTGATTTCAGGATTCAGAAGTACTGTGCATTAGTAACATCAAGGAACCTAATTAAATATATCTATTTTCATTAGGGATAAAGAATAAACTTGTATTTATGTGTAAAGTTTCTCTAGACTCCCTTAACTTCAGCA
The DNA here is from genome assembly GCA_013400975.1 of Atrichornis clamosus. Lineage (NCBI taxonomy): Eukaryota > Metazoa > Chordata > Aves > Passeriformes > Menuridae > Atrichornis > Atrichornis clamosus. The sequence goes on from WBMZ01005103.1 coordinate 133,547, forward strand.
GTCCCTACTCCTTGACTTTGAAGAGTATCAGAATTCAGTGCGTAAGTAAATGTTAGGTGAATAATATTTTAAAACTATGGTCCTGGCAAGAGTCTATTCAGTTCGGATTGCAAAGTAGCACCTTTCACTTTGTTAAAGAATTACCACACAGTTTGCCATGAGGATAATATTGTTGACGTCCTTCTGATTGTCTGCCTGTGTACCCTGAGACTCAGGCTCCGACCCACTTTGCAATCCAAGTGTACTAGAAGAAAGAGTTGTTGGAATCTGTACCCTGATCAGCTGAAGGGGTTCCACCTTTGTGATCTGAAGCCCACATTGGCTTCAGTGCTGAATGAAAGACAAAGGACTTGATTATCTTAGAACAGTAGTTTGATTTTTGTAGTCAAGCCATCACAAATGCTTCCAGTTGATCTAAGAGCACAAGATGAAAATCCTTGTACTAATACAATGCCATAGAATAAATAACTTCTGGAAGAGGGTGTGCCTTTTGAAAGGCCTTTATTTTTACCTTGTGTAGAGAGGGTAGGAAGGGCCACAGTAGTCTGACCATAGGTTGGGCCAAATCTAAGAGAATTATAAAAGGTAATTGATGAACAGCCAAAGTAGCTCAGGTAAGACTGCTATACCATCACTACATTTACAGCTCATTTTGCACCTAGGCTAAATCACCTTGTCTGGGCTGGAGTGACCATTCTGAAATGACACAAGTTGGAGGGTGTGTTTTTGCATGAAATGGGATTTGTCATGGTTTTAGGAAAATGTTCCAGAGATTATATTTTGTATCAGTTCATGGCTTTGGCATTTTCAAATGTTTTGTAAAAAGAAAAAATGTAGGGAAGGTTTTTCCATTTAAGTTTGAGGGATTCTACTGTACTAATAGTGTTATATTTTGCTTCATGTTTCTGTATTTTTAACTAAGTACATGTATCCTGCATAAAGTCTTAATATAATTTTTCAAATTTTTGTGTTGTTTTTTCTAATCCCTGTTGTCATTTTAGCATTTCTGCTCTTTGTGTGTTTGGTTTGCTGAGTGCTTCTGCCTGTCAGAGCTGAACTCAAGCCATTCAGCAAACACTGTCCAGATGGGCATAACGATAAGCCTTCCATCAGATGGGATTCAGAGCACCTCTCGTGGGTTTGGAAGGTTGAAAGGTATCTGTACAGGATGCATTTCTTTTGGGCTATTGAGAATACTTGGGCTATTGTTATAAGCAGAACTTTTTAAACAACAAGAAGTTTGAGAGCTGTTGTAAGGTTCTGGGTCCTGGACCAAATCCTGAGCAGATTGCTCAGACGCTCTATCCTTTTCAAACTTGATTGGGAAAAAAGCAATAAATCTCCCAATTTTCACACTTCTGAAGTGGCCTAAACTGAACTGAAGTTCCCTATCCTGTTCCAGCATATCTCAAGAAAGCTGTTTGTTGGCTTTAGGACACTTCCTTCAGCTTTCTCTCCTGCTGCCAGCAGTGAAAGCAGAGAGCAGCGCCCTGGCTGGTGTGAAGAGTAGAAGGTTACCGTGACTTTTCCAGTCATCCTGGAGAAGCCAAACTGCTGCTAAATAGAACTGTCAAAGCTCCCTTGGAGTTCTTTTACAATCCCTTATGGTAATGATGATTCACCATTTGAAAAATACTTCTCCTTGCCAAACTAATGACTCATTTTGTAAAATGTCAATTAATGCCCTGCAGAGTCTGCAAAAAAGTAGGTCTGTTCTTAAATGAATTGGGATTAAAATTAGTAATTAATGTTTGAATCAAGTGATTATTTTCTTGATCCCACTTAAAATTATATTTGGTTATAAGCACTTTGAAGGCAATGAGCAAATAATCATTATTATTTAATCAGCTTTAGATTACTTGCATAATTACTTACACGAGTGACATATTTTCATCTTGAGATAATTAAAAATAATTAGTATGGCTTTATCACACTTTTAATGTGCAAAAATCAAATTTACATTATTAGAAGTGCTTGAACACTTGCTTTTTTGATGGAATTTATCTGCAAATTATCACATGAAAGTTAATGCAGCTATCACATGAATGCAGTGCTTGCAGAGAAGGATGCATCATTCATCTCTGATTCACCGTGAATCAGTTCAGTTTTATTTTTCAGGGAGTTTATTATAGTTTTCTGAAATAATAAGCAATTTTATGGCTGGTACAGCGCATAGGGTGTCTTGCTGCAAGAAATTGCAAACCTTGGGCCTTATTTCTTCTGCCTACTCTGGTGTAGATTCCATTAATTCAGGGGAATCACAGTGTTAACAGAGTTGGTTGCAAACCAGCAAAAACTGACAGGTTTGAGCATATAACTCAAACCCAACAAAAGTTTTCAACTTCTTAAGCAGTAGTTTATAAATAAGGAGCTTTTTCACTCCTGTATAGATGGGAAATGAGAACAAAATGTCATTCTGACTGAAATGACTGCATTACAATTGTGGAGTGACAAGAAAGGAAACAGTAGTTTTCACACAGGATGGGTATGGTCAGCACTAAACTGCTCACATCTCTCTTGGGATCTGTCAGGACTTGTTCACCAATGATCTGATAAATGGGGTAAATAGTCTTGTGGAAAAAAATCCAAATTATAAAATGCCATTTAGGATAACAAAATCCAAAGGCAGTTGAAAAAAGCTGCAGAAGAATGTTGCAGTAATGAGTGTCTGAAGTGATTTAAGGGCAATAAAATGACGTATCAGCAATTGCAGAGTATTGGTCACACAAAATAAATAATTAGGCACTGGAGGTACAAATTCAGGTTTTAAATTTGGTACCCAACCTTTGGAAAATCTTTCAGCATTTCCATGGACCATTCCCTGGAATCATTAGTTCAGAATTTTGTGGCAATCAAAAAGAAACTAGAATTGTTAGGAACCAAAAAAGAAACCATAGCTGAAAACCTTACTAATTCCATGGTGCCCCTGCGTCTTAAACACTACAAGAATTATTATTTGTTTAGGCATCCAAACACTTTTGAACCACCTTGAGAATCTACACACAAGCAATATGCCCTGTGCCATATAAGGAGGTTTTTTTGCAGCACAGAAATGGCTCCGCTTCATGGCCGTGTAGGCTTCTTCTCACCTCTGAACCACCTGTACTTCAAATTCAGCAATTTTTCCTCCTGACCTTCCTCTCTGAGTATGTACACCAGAAAAGTTCCTGATGAGAAGCTCTAGGTTTCTCCCTTAATCAAGTAAGTTTCCTTTAGTTTGGGTTTTTATAACCATTAAAAAATATCAAAAATACTGTTTAGAATTTGCCTTAATAGCTGAGATCAGACTCATGAGAGTCTGGTCTCAAAGTGAAAAAAACTCATAGGAAACCACAATGCTAGCTTAGTTCCTCATTAGTAGTTAAGTTTTATTCATGGATACTCATAAAATTGTAAAATACATTAAATCTCTTGGAAATAGCTGTATAAGTAGCAGTAAGTAAAACTCCTGCTGGTTTCAACCGCCTTTCTCAGACATAAAATCAAGCAGGAGAAAAGATTTTATGACAAGTTGCCATGGCTTACAAAACCACAGTCTCACTTAGTATGTCTCTTTTTGATAAAGGCTCTGGGAAACTTCCCAATTTCCAGTTAGTAATGGAATTAAAGCTACAATTTTAGCATACCGCTGCATTAACAATCCATAGCAACTACAGCAGCTGTGCATTTACTGGCTGATAAAAAGCCTTATCCCTCTTTGCATGTGGAGAAATTAAATACAGAGAAGGTAAATTACCATGTCAAGATAGAAAAGGAGAGAGTAAGAGTCATCTTTTCCTCAGATGGAAACTTTTTCTGCTTGGCCAAGCCACCTTGCTTATGGTTTCCAGAAAGTTGCTCATGATCAGCAGACAGTCCATGCAGGCTTTTTCTCCTCCCAGAATAACCCAATACTAGGTAACAATTAAAGTTGTGTAAGTTCTTGTCACAGTTGAAAATATACTTCTGGATTCATGATTAAGGAAGCTTACAAAATGACAGAGTGTCCTCTTCCAAATTAATGCCGTATTATATATGAACCTGAAATTTCCATTGTCAGATTCTGAAAAATGGCAGGGGCTGCAGAATTAAATCTAAAAAAATCTTGTTAAGCAAAGAAATTTCCAGTATCATTTTACAATTATGCTGCTTGTATTTACAGCTGAAAGGAGAGTGCATTAAGAACAGTAGCCCAGGTTTGCAATGCTGTCTAGAGAAGCTGGATCCCCTAAAGAGAGGAAAGAAGTAACTATTCAGTTAGCTCTCCTGGGATAATTTGGCTGGTTTTGTCAGCAGGACATTTCAAAATCCATACAGCTGTACACACACACACATAAAATAATGAACTTTCCAAAACAGAGACATGTAGAACTCAGCTTCTCGGTGTAGAAAGGTCCTTCAGACTCTGTCATGACAACGCAGGTCAGTTAGTTGTGATTGCCCTAAACTGGTGATATTCTTTACTGCAGTTGAATGACACTCAAACATTGCAAAATTGCTTCTTGCTGCTGAAAGCCAGAGGAAATGAAGGGCATCACTCCCAGTCTCTCTCTCTCCCCAAACGAATTTTCCCACTTATTAATATGAGTAATAAGCAAATATGCCAGCAGTCAAAGGAAATTGTTTTTGGAAAGCAATTTTTAATCAATAAAACTGAATGAACGCTATTAAGGGTGATTATTAAAAATTAATTTCACCGTTTGTATCTTTTTACACATCATGTCCTTCACATGATTTGTTGCATAACACCACTCCAGTAATGTTACTCTTTTTGCTCCTCTGGAGAAGACACACGTGATGGACTGCTACCAAGACTCCCCATAACTAGCCTCAAATGTGTTCAGCCTCACTGGTTTTAGACAGACCAGCCCACAAAAAATCTTCAAACATACTGAGAGTTTCCATGTGTGTCTCAAAACTAATATACACAATAAATTGCAATCTGTGTAAAACTACAAAGCCCCTCAAAATACATTTTAAAGGCAGCACAGCTCTCCACTCCCACTCCTTTCCCATTATTACACCAGTATGTCCTGAATATATTCAGAGTGCTATCACCTGTAATGGAAGCTGCTGCTAATAGGTGCTGAAACATGAGTCTTTTCCATACACTTCAATTACATTAAAGTGGCAGAGGTTTGGGATTGTCAAACTATTCAGTTATTGACTGGCATTTAGATAGCGAGCATTTGTTTCCAGTTTCTCACTTCAACCTTGTGTGCCATTAAATTCACTACAGTTAGCATTCAGAATGAATTGCATTTTGGAAGATTAACCAGTCAGATGGTAAGGTTAAGTGCACAGTCTATTCTCTGACCAATCACTTACAGTTCATCAGCTCTTGCAATTAAAAAAATGAGAAAGATAACACTCTCTGGAAGAGCAGGATTGAAAGGGATTATAATCACCAGGTTTTTTTCCTCCTTTCCACTAAATAGTGGAGAGCATGGGACAGCCAAAGGGAAGACTGAGACATTATTTGTTTCGTTTCCTGACTGAAAACACCGTAAGAAATGATTGTTTCATGAAACCATGCCAGGATGCATTTTTTCCCCTGGCATTTAAGCCAACTTCTTCACAGGAGGAATGATCATTTTATATTAAAATCACCACTAGATCAATAGCTAATCCTGCTGATTAATCCCATCAACAGTATCTAAGAATTTTTTGGCTAATTTTTTAATCATGTATCTCCACTGAAAGCAGTAAAAGTATAGTCAGTGTAAGGGGGAGGAGATTTTGGTTCCCTGCATTCAGATCATCCTATATACAGCTGCTTCGGTCCTGCAGTAAGTGCTACAGCATGATTTAAGTGGGATGCTGCAGAACAAAGATGAAAATATGCCAGATTGTAAAATAATGGTTTCTTTTTATCTATTTATAGTTTCTTCACAATATTCTATCTTAAATGGAAGAGATTTTTAATAAATAACTGTCTTTACAGCCACAAAACATCAACAGCTTATACGCAGGACACCCAAGTGACTGAAACATCTGGCAATATGGAAATCCTTTGCTCTTTTTTTAGTTTTTCCTTAGACAAAACTGCTACAGAAACCAACAGATTTCCCTTCATTTGACTTAGTTCCCTGAAAATCTCTTCCTTTGACTTTAGATGCTCCTTGGGACAGCAGTCGTGTATGCTTCAGTGTAAGGTCACATGGGTGGGTTGCCTAAGAGCAAGGGGACACCTGTACATGGAGATCCAGTGCTGCAGCCCAAGAGGAGGAGTCCGGCCTTGCAGTTCTGGCATGTACTGGGCCAGGTTTGGCCCTCATCCCACTTTTCTGTGAATTGATTCACCTCATTAACTCAGCAAAAATCTCTTCATTCTTTCATTGGCATGCTTTCTGCTTGGTTAGCAAGCTGAATCAGCTCACAGCAGGGTCCAATGAACAAGGTGCCAGAGGAAAGCACAGTGCCGAGCCAGGAAAGCAACCTGTCCTCTCAGAAGAAATGAGCTGTTGTACTGCCTTCTCCATGGGTGTAACGTCCCTCTGAGATACTTCAGTAAAACCTGGTATTCACCTTTCTGAAACTCTGGACACAGACATACCTAAGTAAGGATTTTTCTGATGGCCGGTTGAGGGGTACGGCCACAGGCACTATAATTACTGTGAAGAAGGCTGCTGGCAGCCAAGGCTGTTACCATTGCCAGGAGCTTATCATGGCCTCCCTGGTGCAGCTCAGGACCCCACAGCTGAACAACAACTCATGCCAGCACTCTCATCTGCTTCACTGCAAAATTGGAGGGCTCCTTTTATCCCTCCCCTTGAATGCTGTTCTGTAAACGCGGGCTGACTTTGTGATAAACTGCACAATGAACAGATGGGTAACACACCCTGTCAGATCTGTCTGCACCTCCTCTAAAGGCACACTGAAAACCGCTGGCAACATCCATCATCTTTTGCATAGTGATCACAGCCTTCAGTTTTAAACCTCAGGTGAGGAAAAGCTGAAAGGAGACAAGTAAATGAGGGGGTTCAGCTAGGTGAAGGACCCTGTGAAAAGATTGTAATGATTTCTTTGTCAACAGAAGGGAACACTGTGGAGTGTACTACACATGATGGCCCTGCACTGTTAAGAGATTTAGAAAAGTATAGGCTTGACAATAAACCTGACGGTTTCAGGTTTTAAGCATGAAAACTGTTAGGATGAAAACCACTCCTTGTGTTCACTGGTTTTTGCCCTTTGACTAACAGAAAAGCAGGCACTGTAGTAGAGAACCAGAAAGCAGATGCAATCTTTCACTGACTCCCAGCTCAGCAAGATTGGCAAGTGGCTTTTTTGAAGTGAGTTTGAAGATCAGTTACAGGTTAGAAGTGAAATCTCTTGCAATTTCCATTATTGATGAAGGCCAGAGAGAATTCCTTTGTTAGTGCTACCACATCAAATCAGAACACATTTTCAAATGCTGTTGGTGAACCAGAAAGCAGCAAGAGGATTTCACAGGGAAAGAATAATCTTATGAGTCTCTGAAATGAGTGCCCTGCTGGTCTGCTGAATGTGGGTAAAATCCATGATTAAATCTGCCACTATTCCTGCTTTGCTCTCTGCCATTGTAAGGCTTTATAGCAAAGACAGGTCAAAGTCTTAATCTGAGTTCATCTTGTATGTCTACTGAAGATAATTTTAAAAAGCCCCAAAACTTACAGGATCAGGTTTGATTTCTTCTAAATTATTTCCTGGTGACAATTATCTGTTCTGCTTCATGTTTTTTTTCCCTGTACTATGGAACATTTGGCTAATACTTATGATACAGACATATGCATCTTTGGGGCATAATAAAATGCTCTGAGATCATTTGTTTACTAGAAACAGTTAATGGCATAAGCAGAGGCCTACTGAGTATGAGAAAGAATGCCATAAAATAACTTCTGCTCTTTAAGAAGTAAAAAGATTAAAACCATTATATACAAAATCTTTTATCCTGAAAGTCCCACAGACTGTATGGTGGAGAATAAAAAACTATTGTCCTTCCTTGTATATATGAATGGGAACTAGGACTAACAAAAAAATGAGACTAAATGTTGCTCCTAATCTTGTTGTTGAGAAGTCGTGTCAGCTTCTAGCCAAATCTTTTCTTGCATGCAGAGTCTATTGAGAGTGCTGTGGAATTAGAGCACAGAAACGATGTGAATAAACACAATGAATCTAAATGTTACATGGCTGCAATGGTCTCATTCTTTAAGGACTTTTCTTTCTTGTAAAACACAAGCCGGTCTCAAAATGCTGTACTGATACTTCTCAACTTTGCCTCCTTACTTACTAGTCTTTTCCAGACACTCAAGGTAACAGTGCATACTGGCATTTAGAAGTGCAACCTTTATATAGCACTGGCTGCCAGATTCACTCCGAAGGTGGCTATACTTAAGTGGATTTTTTAATCCACTTCTGGCTATAAACTCAGAGGTCACAATGAAGGCAAGTTATTGGAAGATTAAAAAATAGCAAATTACCATTCCAAACTAGTATTTGGGTAAATAAATATTTAAGCTGACTTAAATATAAGCCAGAATTTTCTGATGAAGAAAGATCATAGCAAATGCAGTCATACTGAAGATTAGACTTTTAAGGAAGACATAAAGACCTTATAGAAACAGTTGTTCCAAATAAATGAAAGTCAATCATCTTGTCCCTTCACATGCAGTCACAGGGATATTACTTAAACAGTAAAGAAAACGTAAGGCATTTATTGGCACTATATGACTAGTTGAAAGGACTGATGGCATCCAGCTGTGTCTTTAGCCATTTACCCCAATAAATTTTTAAGCTCTTGAATGACCTGTGCTGAAAACAGTCACTACAGAAAGCAAAACAAGTACAGACTGAATTTATGTGGAGCTGTACACAAAGGGGTATTGTTGATCTATAAGGGTATTGTTAAAGACATCTAAGGCATTGTCTGAGGAAAGAGTGCTTAAATTGTCCTGCTTTTATAGCACAAATAATTGACTTATCTCCATTCACATAATTACACCAATGATGGAACAAATGTACAATTCTGACTAGTCAGAACCTGTTGGACCAGACAGTCAACTTACAATGAATGAAGTGTTCCCTTTTTCTCTGAATGCTCAGATAAATAACTGGTATAATAATCATGAAATGGCCTGCACCAAATTCATGGGGATTCCATTGATAATCCCTGCTTCCACGGAGTGGGGCGATGGTACATCTCACCAGTGGGTGGAAGGATTTTATTATTCTCTGTCGCTTGACCAGGAGATGGCAGTGATTCCCTTTGCAGAAATAAGAAAGCTCCAAAAAGACATAGAAGTGCAGTCAAGGCGTTTAGGGGACAGGACAAGGCATGCAGAACACAGCCTGCCTGAGTTCAGTGAATAAAATCCCATTGCAGATAGCAGAAGGAATATAGCTAAGCTCTTTTCTTCTTTCTGTGACTATCTTTACTTTTAGTGGCTAAAGGAAAGAAAAATTATTGGAGAGACACACAGCTCCCAGAGCTGTCAGTTTGTTATTATTTTTAGCCCTATCTGCATATTTCAAGAAGAGGAACAAATTTATGGCTGTCATTCAGCAGCTGTGTTAACGTTACTTGTATGTTAGTGTTTGTGAAAATACGCTCAGAAGCTTGTACATTAGAAGGAGTCTGAGTATGCAGAAGAGATCACCTTCCCCCAAGCACCTCCACAGGGAAATGCTCCAGATACTTGCTGTCTACTTCCTTGATCCTAGTTAGAAATCATATTTACATCAACTATATATTCTTGAAAGTTTTAGACAAAGAAAACCAAGCCCCATTAGAGTCACTGATTCTGTTTCAAACTTATGTCAGGACAGATAGTCTTGAAAACTATATGCTATGTTATCCAGTAAAATGACATCCACTTCAATTCACTCAAAAATTACGGCCCACGGAGTACAACAGAGCTTGGATTTCCTCACATCTTGAAATCAGAATCATGCTCACACTCAACATCAATTTCCTTCCATCCTAACTTTCAGCTAATGTCATTTCAGCCAGAGTGCTGGCATCAGCAGATGTGCTGCCTTGCCTAGTCATTGCAGCGTTTTTCAAATGGCCTCTAATCTTGTTGGTTGTCAAACTGCAGGGTAAAAAGAATCTGTCAATACACACAGCTCCAGCTTCCTAAATCCCTCTGTAATTCTCATTTCAGTCAATGTCAGAGTAATTGCAGTTTCATATGATCAATGTCCTAGCCCAAGTACAGTCTTCTATCTGCATAAATACTTCCTGATCTGTCTTTTCATCCAGTCCTGGGAGATCAGTAATTGTTTTCTATTTTAACTGTTTTACCATTTCAGCCTTTAGCCTTAAGTTCAAGGTGTCTCTTAGTTGCCATCCATGTGAATGTTATTCTGTTTTCAGCATTATGTCCTTCCTCATTTATACTGTCATATCTCCTTCTCTGTTCTCAGTGACAATTGCCTGTCCTTAAACTCTGTATCTGGATAATGTAATATTACAGCCTATTTCCTGAACTGGCCACATTTCAGTTACTCCAATTACGCCACATATGCCTTCAAGCTGCTCTCCCAGTCTTTGCTGTTTCCCTCCCTGCCTCATCATGCCCTCCAGCACACAAAATATTCACCTGCTAAACCGTATGCAGAAGCTGGTCTGACTCATTCGAGCATTTTTCATACCCATCTAACTAGAAGAGGGGGTTCTGTGCAGTTGTTACCTCTGTGAAATTATAGGATCTTATATCAGATCAGGGTTAGCCCCGGTTTCAACAATAAAGGGTGCTCTGTATAGCCTCTAACAGAGACAAGGCAAACCAGTATTATAGAGGAAAAGCTTTCCCATATTTGTAGCTCCCAGAGTCAGCTGTAACAGCTTCTGTATCAGTTGTAGAAGAGCACTTGTCTCAGTTTCTGGTCACCAGTTGCTAAAAGCTAGAAGAAACATCAATGCCCTTGTGAAAGGACACGTTCAAAACTCATAGATGCCTGTGAAGGTTTTGACTTCACTCAAGTATTTCTGGGTCTCAAAGTCAGGCTTTTGCTATTCACTTTGCAATGCAGGTTTTGCCATTTATTTCCACAGATATGTCTGCATTAGCAAAAAGATCATAATATGTCCTACGGCTGGAACCATTACATTTCATCTCTCACTCTGCCTCTTATTGCCAATGGTGTAGGCATGTAGGCTGATAATTTCTGGTTTACAGGAACCCTGGCTGTAACTACTGTACAGGAACTACTGCTACAACTTTCAACACCAGACGCCTTTCCTCCTGCTCTAGGGAAATACAGCTTAACACTCAAGTCACCAACCTAAGTCACAAAAATGGCGTAAGGTTTTGCAGTTCACACTCTCACTGTGCATTTTATTTCAATTTTATTTTACTTGTGTATATGTATTGCATATGCATTAGGCAAGCTATGCCAGAAGCATCATCACAGAAACATATTTAACTCGACAGGCTGCTCAAGTGGAACAGCAGTGTTACTCATTAATTACTAGACTGAAAGTCTACCAGAGCAGAGACTTCCAATGGAAGCTTTCCTTCCCCTCTGTAACCTACCAAGAACAGAGGAATTGCTATTGTCTGTCTCAGTTCTGAGCAACAGGCCACAATGCTAGGTTCAAAGTGGATGTAGTCGGGATACAATGACATTTTTGGTTCTCAGAATAACCAAATAGGAATAAAAAAGTAATTCATTGTCTGCAAGTTCAGTAAAAACCAGCTATGCTGTCCTTGTACATTTAATCTCACCAGTATTACCTTCTGAGCTACCATGACCTAAGTTAAATTTCCGATCTACTTAAATTCAAATTCCAGAGCAATGGCATGTATGAATTTGTCCTTTTGTAATTTCTTTCGTACAAAAGTACATTTTGTCTTCACTTTTTCACATTTAAAAAACATTAGAACATTTGGCATTTTAAGTGCCTAGGAATGAGTTGAAAGGATACAAAAAAAAATACATTAGAAGTATGATTAAACATTTGGTAGCTGAAACATGTGAAGTACCGGTGGCATGAGGTACTTACCAAAAAAGCATCAAAGGATTTTCATTGTGGTATCTCTGAGGGAACAATAAAATATCTTGTAGCTCTGAGAAACCATAGTCAGTTGTGTAACCACTTAGTAATTTGCATTCCAGTACAAGTGAAAAAGAATATTATTAGAAATATTTTTTCTCTTCTTTTCACAAGTCTAACCAATTTCTGGGACTGGGGAATGTAAGGTAGTAAGGTCACGAATACTATAAATATAAAATATCTACCTCATATTAGCTCCTGTGTACTTTATAAATGGTAATTAAGTGACCCTCACAGCTCCCAGGCTAAATAACTAGCCCAGTTTTAGAAGTGGAAAGGTGCCAGTTCAGGTGCTCAATCTGACATGGGTGTAGTTATTCTTTTTCATTCAGCTGCCTATACTGAAGCAGAAGATACCTTGCCTTGATGAAAGCCAACTACAAGAGAGAGAAAAATATTTCAGCCTGAAATTTCCCTCTCTCTGATGTCTTCTTGACAAAAAGGAGAGGAAGAAATGAGAAATTTAATGTTGAGAACCATTCCATGGAGCAGTGTGCTATGCCCCCTGTGTGAGGCTGGTCTGTTCCCTCTCAGCTCTCCTTTGCCGTGCTCTGTTGTTGCAAGGCCAGACTTGCTCCAGTCCCGCTGCATTCTATGTAGAGCAGCACATGACCCATCTGAAACAAGGAAAGCTTGCTGCTATTGCTTTTATTTTTTCCACAGGTGCTAAGGGCCAGATCGGACAACTGCACTGCTTCCAAAGCTGCCTTGATTCCACAGGAAAGGTGTCCTGTCCCTGTAGCTCACCAAGCTGCACAGGACAAGGACATCTCTGCAGTTTCCTGAAGGTCATTACGAGGTAATTTTGTGCCACTTACATACACTGTACACTCTCAGGCTGCAACAGAACAGAAACTTAGAGTAAGATTTAGCTAGTCTGCTAAATTTACTTTCAGGGATGCTTTTAGTAGCTTTCCAACTTCTGTGAGGGTGAGGTAAGACCAGTTGTCGTCCTAACTGACCGGAAAAGAGATGGCAAATGTTACTTTCACCTCAAACTCAGAAATATTGTCTGTTGCTAGAAAGGAGATATGATTCCCCCTTTAGAATAGATGGTTTCCTTAGTTTCCTGGGAAGAAATGCATATATTTACAATACTAAGACTCTTAGTCAAGTATATGTTGCCAAACGTTCATGACCTAGAAATACTGCTGTTTCCCATTAGTTATGGATAATGCCATATGGCCTTAGTAACTCACCTGCCACTTTCACAGAGTAATTACTTCAATTTTGGCAGCATTAATCTGTAATATTTGCTGTCTCTTTAGATGACATTGTAATGGTGCAATGTGAAAGTGATCAACATCTCCCAGGCTGTGAGAAAGGCAGTGTCTGCACAGATTATGATTTAAACAGGCAAGGGCATTTTTCTTGAAAAAACCCAGTATTTTCACTAATGCTATTTTTAGAAATATTTGGGATGGGAGGAAGGAACCACATTACTCATATAGAATTGATAAAGCCCTCCAACATTCAAAATTTGTATCTAAAAAAAAAGCAGAAAAAAACTCCTGATTGTTTCCAGATAGTTTTTAAAAAAAAAATTACAACTACTAAATTAGAAAAAAAAAATTATTATATTCTGTATTATATTCTGGTCAGCAAACCAGCTAAGGGTACCACTTACATCTATAGGTGGAGTACAGATTTTAAATCCTTCTACCAATCTAATTCTGGAGGATTCTGATTTTAATTGCTGAGTAACAGAGATGCTGTGGCTCTGTAACGAATTAGAGATCCTCCACAAGAGTCAATGAGCTGGAGGTGGCCATCCTTTAGGTATTGCAAAACTGCTTCATAAATTTGTGATACGTTAGTTCACACGTGACTAATCACATATATCAGCCTAGTCTCAAATGACTTATGACCTGAATTAGTCTCATTACCCATGTTGTGAAGTGATGCCTGCTATGATTTTAATTGCCTGCATGTCAGAGAAGTGGAAACAGAAGTCAGAATTTGTTAGCCTGCTCAAACACCAAGTAAAATTAACATGCTGAAAGCCTGGACTTATGTTCACTTCATCCTGTGCATACATGGACTAAAATCCTGTCAAGACCTACATATGTTCTTAGCACTATTACCATGAGCATTCCGGCTGATGTGGATGGAAGTGAAGTCAGTGTATGAGTCTGAGCAGAACTAGAAGCAGAATGACGTTACCACAAGGCAAGACAAAATCTCAGAGATAGAACAGGGCTGTACCATATCTTCCTTGTCAAATCACTCCCAAGACCCTGTGGAAAACCAGTGGTATTTAACACAGGTTTGATATTTGATCATAGTTAAAATGATCACCCTATGATTATACATAAAATATCTGTGGGTAGAACTTTTCTAGGCAGCAGACAAACCCACCTGCTGTGAAAGACCAATAAAGCCTTAATTTGCTTGTTGTCTTCAGATGCCCAGTCCTGACCGTAAGCTCAAAACCTCAGTGCACCTGAGCACTTGTATGAACTGCATATAATGAACAGCCTGGATGCTTCCACACCCACTTACAAACCACCCTCCATACACTTATGCCCGTTTTACCTACTCTATATGTTTGTCAGTGTACAGACCTATTCCAAATGTTACAATTTTTTTTCTTGGAGGAATACTTTTGTAGTTACAGTTCCGTATGAAATTTGGATAGATCCATGTGATATGCTACACTGATGTTATAATAAGCTATATCCATAGCAATACACATGATCTACATTCCATTGAAAAGGAAAATTATTAACACTGTAGCCTGTGTTAATATGTCAGTTGGGTATACCTGTAGAGGAAATCTCAAGAAGGGATATGATTAACACACTTGCACACAATCCAAGTCATTATTTGTCATCACCAGAATACTGGTAGTTACTCACTACAGAACAGCACAATGAAAGGCAGGGATTTCAGTTATGCAACAAGTCATGGTGTTCCTAATGAAAGAAGAGAGTTTGGATTTTCAGATTTCACTGAAACAGAATGGCCTCCATCCCTACAGAATGAGAAAGAGACAAGAGAATTTGAAGAGAGCAGCATCACAGGCTTTGTTTGATTATGGAGAAGGCTCATTTTTAGGCCTGGCAGTTGATCGTTAGACATGCCAATTATCATTTACTACGCACAAGAATAGGATGATCCACTTTTACCTCCCACCACATATTTCATTGTACATAAGGAACAGAGAAATCCCCTCTGAATGTTCTACTTTTCATAAACTGCCACTGACTTCCGACACTACAGATTATGCTTTTTATACATGAATGATTAATCATTTTTGTGAAACCACTGAAGCTGATAAATGAAAGGCAGAAGGTGCTTTGGTATAAAAATCCCACGTCAAAATTGGCACAAGCCTACAGGATAAAACAGTGTTGAAGATTCTGAAAGCAGTTAAAGTGTTACCATGGCCAGTTCCAATAGTAAAAACAGATTTAATTTTTATAGGCTATGCTATATATCTTATACAGCAAGAGAGTCTCCTTTTGGTGGCATTTGCTCACAAATTCCATGTCAAAATTTGTATTTATTTCACTGGATGAGTGTAAAAGAAAGCAGAATGGGTATACTGCATACACTCCTTGGCTGCTGCTTCACTGCTCTCCTCTGAACTCTACAAAGCACTCAAGGACACTAACCTGCTTTTTATGTCCTCAGATACAGCCAAGCAATTCCTGAACAGTATTTCTATGCTGTAAGAGCTAATCCCGTGTAAAGATTTTAGGTACCTTTGAGCAAGAAATCCTGCACAGCAGAAGTCACATAATCGTATTAGTGCAGCTCTCCACAGGGGCTAAACAGCCCTGTTGAGAAGGGCTTTCCTGAGCAGGGCTTCTCAAGCAAAGCTTGGCGGCTCCCTGGTGGTAATTCAGGTACCTGCTTTGTGCTGTGCAGACACTTCTTTGTTCTCCTTTACTTACCTATGATCTGGATCACCCTCAGCTTCGCTCCTGCTTTCTTTCCCTAGCCTGACTGGTTTATGCATATGGCTGTTGCCACAAATAATATTAACTCCTTCATTTTAGTGGGAAGAATTGCTAATGGAGATTTTTGCCCCTTTGATCACTAAAGCTTGCTGTCAGAGGCAGCATAATTTCTGGTGATGTACAGATTTATTATAAAGGTATCAGTGAAACATTCCAGGCTGGTTTCCTGCTTGTATGTGCCCTGGAGTACACATACCCTGGAAATATGCTGCTGAGATTAAGCCTGAATTATCTGTGGGGAATGAAAAGGACAATCCAAAGAAACAGAGGGATTAGTCTTCTGTATGCAATAAGCTGCATATAATGACCTTCCCTGTCAAAAATCACAAGACACTTGCTTGGAGGACCAAGGATGAGAGGGGGCCTCAACAAGAGTTCTCAGGCAAGAAGAGAAATGACAGAAGGGATTTGAGGTAGCTGCACTTGGGTCCCAGAGAGATGAAGCAATGACAATTTCAGCAGCCTCTGCAAGCTCAGTTTCTCTAACGGCAGAGATTCACAGTACTATCAGACCTTATTCCAACAGCACAGCTGTCAGCTCGTCGGGTAACCAGACCAAAAGGGAAAATGCATTTGAAGTTCTTAGGAGCTGCTTAGGATTGCCTTTACCATTTTCCTGGCAGTATTTTGTACTCCTAAGCCTCACAAGAAATCTGTGCATTTATATAAACTAGTAGGAATAGCGTCCCCCAATGTTTATAGAACACCCTGAATGATTCAGCTGCATTGCTGGGAATCTGACATTGCTCATTTCTAAGAGGTTGCTTAGATTGATTGAAAAAGCTTTAAATTGTTTGAGTTGTTGGGAGTGATCAGTTTCTTTCTGCAACAGGCTATGCTAAAAGATTATCATGTGACAAACATTTGAGATGCCACCAGCAGAACAGCTCCTCCAGCTGAACTGCTGCCCAGAGTACATTTCAGAAGAGTGTGAAGTCATTATGTACCAATAAAACAAGAACCAGGAAATTTCCATTTCTCTTTGCTTCCCTGTTCTTGCAAATTAAAATGGCATCATCTACTGATGCAGAGATCCCAACAAAGAAGGGATCCTCATAAAGGTGCAACTTAGATAAATGGGGAGTAATGGAAGTACTTCATTTTCTCAGTCCTGTTCCCACATTTTTTTATTTGAATGGAGTTTTATCTTCTGGTTCCCCCCTGTCTTCCATAAGAACCTCCTGCAGCTCTGAACATATCCAGAAACCTTAATTTGCAATACCTATCAGTGCATGTTCTTGTCACAGCATTAAAATCCCTCAGCAGTTACATACCTGAATGACAAAGTCTAACACTGCACTGAAGAAAGTTTATCCTCCTTTTCCCATTGTGCCATAAGCCTTACATATTCCATTAAGTGAGCAAGAGGGATATTATCAATAATTAGAATCTGTTAAACAAGTGAGGATAAAAGAGCCAATAATTCATGGATGCCAGTAGATAGTGACTGATAAAAGAAAAACACTGCTGTCAAAGCGTTCTGTATGGAGTTTTTTGATTAAATGAAATTTGTAACTAATAAAGGAAATAATGTATGTTCCATCCATCTTAAAAAAACCCAACTTCCAAAGTTCATGTAATTGTTATTTTGGCTTGGAAAGGGGCAATTGCACAGATAATCAATTTACGTAACATTGCTACTAATAGCAATTAAATAAAATGGGTGAGAGAAGCAATTACTTCAGATACAACAGCAAAATCCACAAAGCTGAAATGATGCAACGGAGAAATCTCTTGCTATTACTCTCTTCTAGATATGAAATTCAGGTTGTTTTGATCCAATCCAAGATTACAAAAAAACTGAATCTGTGTAAAATGACAGTCATGAGCAGGGAGATGAAGAAGAAACACAGAAGATCCAAGAGATCCGCACTGTTATCACAACATACCTATGGCATGAAATGACAGCACTACTCTGTGAGCCCAGTCCATACGGAATTATTCAGTTTCTTAGTCGCAAAGTCCTTTGAAGAATAAACTGCACTAAATTCTCTATGGAATGATGACTATGAAAACTACTACAAGTTTGTTAATGCCTGCAGGCCTTTCTTATTTGTCCCTCCTTTTGCTTATTTACCACTAATCCAGAAAAAGAGAGGTGAGAAGCCGACTTATGCAGAAGACGGGTAAATAATTTTGTGCTTCTTAGCATACAAACCAGTATCAGAGTTTTCTGGAAAATTTTCACTAAAATCCTTTACGAGTTTCAAAAGTTCAACAAAACCAGTACTTATGGCATGATCTCCTATGGGCATCTCCTATAAAGACACTTTCAAGCTTTGCTGCCTTGAAGTACTTCATAAAAAAAAACAACAAAAAAAGATTTATTTGTATCCATAATCGGAAATTAAATTTCATTGTGGTTATGACCTTCTGCAGAGTTCAGAAAATGAACTTTGCAGCTAACCTCATTTTTCTAATTACTTTATTTCCCTTAAGGACTACAGTAACTAACAGGTGGTTTTTTACCTTCTTCCAGCTGCAAGGTAGTGCAAACCAGATCTATGTCAGCTGTGCTCCTGATCTGGACACTGTAAGAGGACTGAACACCATGGAGATCTGTGCTCTCCTAACTCTGTAATGAATGGGAGATTTTATTGTGTTCTCAGGAGAAGGGTGTATTTGTCAGTGACAGTAACCTCTTGCCTCTGGGGTTTCTCCTAATTGGAGTATTTTAAAAGTGTAGTAGTTACTGTCTTTGCATGTAAGGACTGTGGGGCAGTCCTTCAAGACAGGAAGATTTTTACCTTTTTTATTTTCAGTAGCCATGTCTCTTGTTAAGAAAACAACCACAACACAACACCAAACATAGTTCGGTACAAACACAGGTACTGTCTTGCTTTGCCCCAGCCGATGAATCAGTGTAATATACCACTTGCCAGTCCTGCTGCAGAGTGCTGCTTTGGGACTCTTCAAGTTGAATAGAATGAGTCAACTATTATGGCCAGAGAAAATTATTTCCTTGGATTACATTTGTCCTGCTCTCTAAATGCAGATCTCCTGAAAAATTGGAGGGTTCGTACAAAATCCATGCTCGTTCTTTCCTCTTTATAATTGAGAGTTAGACTTCAAGTGGGCATGAATATTTATAGGCAACGCAGGATGTCTTCTGCTAACTCCTTTAATTTATCAAGCCAGCATTAGGATGGAAATGGAGATAGTAGGTAGCAAAAAGTTCAGAGCAATGGGTAGCTTCATGCAGTTCCTGGGTTTTTTTTAACTTTCATGACCAGTAAGAAACACTTCTGGTGTAGAGGGATATGCATATAAGATACAGTTTTACAGACTTTTGTCTTCTTACAATAGCAAAATGTCAGAATGTGTCTTGAGTGTGTGAAGAACTTGGATGCCCCCATTACTGAATACAATTTCTATTCATACCCTGCTGGATATTTGCTTAACAAGTCTGAGCTGGCAAGTTGAAAAGCTGGTGCAATGTAGCTAGTGTGTGTTCTGAAAGTAATGTCAAGGATGTAAAACAAGACTATCAAAAGTATTAATTTAAAGGACTTCCAAAATAACACAAATTTAATTCTGTATAACAATGTTTAAAGCCTGTATTATGAATTTGTAGAGCCTAAGGGCACAGGAAAAAATATAAAACTTTTACACCTCTAAGAAAGCTTTTCTAATTTAAGTCCAGTATTTCAGTCAGAAATAAGAATTCTTATCCCTTCAGTCCCACTCCATTGGCACTGGGATTTCACTTAAGTTATGTCTCTATTGTTTTGATTTAGATTCATTTTCCAATAGAACCTTTGCAAACCACTTCCTCTTATGCCTAGTGCTGAGATCTAAGTGGCCTTGTTTCTTTTTCCCTACAAAGTTACATTAGAGGCATCTGAAACAAATGATAGAATACAGAGGAGGATTCTTTTTATGGATAAAACTTTCTCCTTTTATTTTCTAAAAGTGACCTCTTGAATAAATTAAGAAATTGCCATCTGACTTTTCAGAAGATGTAAAAAAGAAAAGGTAATTGTTTATTAAAAATTCACACGTGGAAAGCTCACAAGAGATGAAAAGCATATGTGTCCCGGTTTTAGACAACAGAATGATCTCTGCACGCAAAGTGGTGTAAAGTAGACCCCAGTCATTCAATCACTGGACTCTTATTTTTATTTGGCTTTTCTTAATAAAAAAAGTTCATTATATTTCTAAATTGCATGATGAATCAACCTACAATGAAATGTACTACTTGGCACTTAACTCGGGCATCAGAAGTTGTTGGTCACAAGCCGTAGTCTGAATGTGCTTTATTCTCAAAGCAAGTGACAGTTGTTGCTCACGTGAACCATACTTTTGGTGTATTCTTTTACAGGTTATCAAGACAACTCAGAACACACATTGTAAGAACGCTTTTCATCAGCAGGGTATGCTTTTCATGTGCTACTAAGGTAGGAAAATGTTGGAAACATATTTTCAAGAAAAGCATTTCTAGACTATTTGCTATTGGCTTTGTATTCTTCCAAAGGAGGTGGTGAATGCAAACCCAAATAAAATAGAAGAAAAACCTGTAGGTGGTGAACATCAGTTCTGCTGGGGGTGGGGCTCTGTCTCACTTGAAGCCAGGCCTGACCTGCCCCAATCACACCCACAGGCATTGGCTTCAGACACCAAACTTACCCAGTCTCTGACATGCAGAGAAGTACCTGTTTGGGGATTCCAGCAGTGCTTCAGTGTTTTCTGGAAACCTGGAAGTGATAGCTAGAGGCTTTTCCAGAGATCCACAAACTGAGGTATAAGGGCAACAGTATTTGTAGATTTGAGGCTTGGCTTTATTTTAACAACTTACTACAAATATTCTTATTTTCTCATCCCCAAATAATAAAACACCTCCAGAAATGATTAAATAACAAAGATATCTAGGAGGCAAGATTTGCTGTTTCCTTGGTCTCATCAGAAGAGCAAAGGTCTCTTCCTTTTATGAAGCCTAATATCTGTTAAGTTAGACTGATTTCAGGTAAATTGCTACTTACATTTGAAATATCTTACCTACTAAATTTGACTTGTTGATGAGCCGCTTATGTCAAGCTTAGAAGTCTGGGTCTGGGTCAGTGAGAGCAAAAGAGGCTGCTCATACTAGCAGCTTTTAGAATACAGAGCATTAAATCCCGTTCTGTCAGGGTTTTCCTTCTAAAGCTATGTTGTCCATCAAGCTCTTTCAACATGAGACATCAGCATCTTTTCTTGAAAAGAGAAGTACATCAGAACCTTTCTTCCTTCACTTGATTAATGTAAATGATTTGTCTGCAGCAATCAGACTCTGCTTGCCAGGCTCATCATTATACAGTGACAGAGATTAGTGAGGTACTTAATCAAAACTAGCAGTGATTGATACTCCACCAGTTTTGATCTTTAATCAGAGAAGTTTTCCTCCAATCATCAGCCATTAAGGAATCTCATTTATCTGATTTCTTTTGGAGTATATGAGTATGTGTGTGTATATATATATATATACACATACACACTCCAATATATGTTAAAAAAGGCAAACTATAGCCTCCTTGTGACATTACCCAGATATATGACTGCTTTTTCAACTTTCTGTAGCAGGGAAAAAATAATCCATGTCAACAATTATTTGTACAGGAGAGTTTGTTCAGGTGGCTGGCACCTGGATGGAATTTTTCAGTTCAACTGCAGAACACTAGTAGAATTTAGCAATGATCAGAACTAATTTTCATATTATAACTCTTTGGAGGCCAACTGTAAATGAGTTGGTGGTCTCAGCCGCATTCCTAGAAAGCAGCAAAGTCTCCAATAAATTTATCGCTTTTCATTTCTCCTTATGACGGCTAACCTAGAATACAGAATTGAGAAACCAACTCAAATAACTGATATTTCTTTCAGAAGGTATGGATAATTTAATATGTGACACAGTGTAAGTGAGCTGGCTCCTGGATATAACTTCCTCTCAACTTTCTCTGCACATTAGCAACACGCCTAATCACTACAGGATAGAAGATTTGTTTCACAATGTGTACCATGAAGCTACATAAGTACCAAACAATTTTTCAAAAACTTTAAGAATTTCCCAGCTTTAATGAATTATAGTGTAAACAAAGCCTAAATTTGGCTGTCATGCGTGTAGAGCTATTAAGAAGGAAGAACTTAATGCTCAATTTTGATGTATATAGTAGTGCAAAAACAGCTGGTGGCAATTATGCCGTTGAGGTAGACCACCTAAAGGTAGAAAGGTAAATAAAATCAAAATAACAAAGTTGGGAGATACCACTTCCTCCCAAGAGTCACACTGGAATAGAATGGAAAGATGAAACACACCAACTAAATACCTGCAAGTGTAAAAGGTACTAAAAAGACAGGACACAGACGGACCAAACTCAATCACAGAATTTGGAAAAATATTCCTGTTTCATGTCCTTGACTTGTGCATTTTTTAGCATGCATGAAATACGTAGTATTAGTCCAGTAGTATACATACTCATGGAGTCTCCAAGCAATATTGATACCTATGAGCATATGTACTTTTCACAAGTTGAAACATATGGGCAGTTCTGAGCCTTTAGCTAGAATAACGAATTCCTAAAAAATATACATTTTTATGCATAATTTGTGTAATTGCACAATAGTGGATTCACTGACATAGATGAAAAAATCAGAGTATTACATACTTATCATGCTCTTCCTCTTGACTCTGGGTTAATGTGCTAAGAAAGCTTGATGCTTGAAAAAGGAGGTATGTGTGGCAGATAAATCTGGTGGTTTGGAGATGATAATGTTGAACATTGATATTTCACAAATTACAGAATTTACTCACAGCAGTTGTATTTCCACTGCTGGGATAGAAAAGGTACTTATGTTTAGAAAGGAAAGCATCCTTAAAATCCTTAAAATCATAAATATATATGTAAATATATATATATAAATATATATATGTAAAATCATAAAACATATGTAGTTTTGAAAGAATCCTACAGTTTTTATTTTAAGTTCAGCAAAGGCATACTGAGTATACATATTCCTGACCTCTGGAATTAAAACCAGGCATGGTGACAAGACCAACTGTAGCAAATTGCAACGGGACAGTAAAATCACGCAGTACTACTATGTTGGATTGAATTTTAACTGAGATAATAGAAACAAGTATAACAGAACATTATTTTGTCCTACACTTAGGAAATAAAACTGACAGAACTGAAGTCGACTTCCCAAACATGAGATCTCTCGTTCACTGCACACCAGACCAAAACAAGAGAAACTCCAATGAGGTTGGCAACACAGTTATGTTGTAACAAAACTAGAAATCAGAATCTTTCAGGACTCGTTTGTCAAGAGTAAAATAGTGAAGTCAAGTTAGACTGCATCATGCAAACTACAGACCTCTCCTACTCATCAATGCTTCATTTTCTTGCCAAAGCTCAAATGAAACACACAGAGTAACAGAGATTCAAAATGCAACACACAGAATTATCATGCACTTAGGAAACTAAAAAGCAGAGGGATAAACCTTTCTTTCATGCAAAGAAATCGTCTGTATAAGCTCAGTCTTAGGAATTGTTTCTGTATTTCTTAACAATATCTAACCATTGTACACAATTTCTCAGCAGCAGCCCTCAAATTGTGTTACAGAAGAGGTCAGTGTCATTACAGCATCCCTCAGGATATGGTCACAAGTGTTTTTTTAAGTGGAAAAAATAAAATCCAGCATCTGCTGAGCTTCTTGTGACTGGTTTTCTAACTTTCATGAATCTGGTAGAAAAGAAATCAAAAAATACTAAATCAATGCACACAACCTATGAGTTAAAATGCCAGTAACTCACGGCCTTCACAGACACTGCTTTAAATTAAATTCTGCTCTCTTAAAGGGGCCATTGTGCTTGAATGATAATATGAACCACCTTTATATGGCTAGCCCTTCTAAGAGTGAATTAGTGTAAATGAGGATCATATACTTTAAATCAAGGGAACAACAGATGAAGCAAAATAACTTCTGTCCCATGTCAGTGAAATATATCTGAGCACACTGTCTGGAGACTCCATTTTGAAAATTAACACTATTTAGAGAAACGTCAGGACTATAGGAAGAGCACCGCAAGTGTCGCAAAGCAATTTTCGCCCCAAAAGTCAATTTCACAATTACATGGGAAGCAACTAAATTAAACTAAGCTGGAAAAGGGGGAGGAGGGGACAGGAAATGAGTACTAGGCTTATATAATAAGCTCTAGGCTTGTATGTTCCACAACTAACCACAAATACACTAAAATTAAAAATGGGGCAACATTTATGAACGACCATTTGCAAAGACTAACAAAGCTTATGAAAGTAGCTTTGGGAAAGAATAAGATACACAACAGTGAGAAGCCTGAAAGGACAACAAAATTAAGATGCAGACATACTCATGATAGAAAAGGCTAAGGTAAAAATTAAAGGATCATTACACACTGCTTAGAAAAACCTACTAGGATATTTTCCTGGCATATAAAGAATGAGAAGTCAGTAAAAGAGAAAACCAACTCTTCAGAGACAACTGAATAAATTATTAAGAACACAGGATGATTCTACTAAAATAATTACGTCATCATTTTTATCTATGATTGCAAAAAACTATTTGTTGACAACTGCTAAACGGCTCTCCCAAAGGAACACAACTGCAGTATAAAGGAGATTATCAAGAAAGACAGTGCCTAATACTCACATTTGGCTGCAATGCATACAGCAAAAAGCATCATATGGCAAGCAGAGGTGCACTTTGTCCTTTCCTGCTGCGAACTGTCCCCAGCCCTCTCCATGTCCAATAGCGTGACGTTTGGGCAGGGATATTTCTAACAGCCTGCAGAAGGAGTTCCGAAGCCATTATGACAACAGAGTGTGACTGTGCAGTGCATTATATTTGTATCTCTTCCCTATTTCTAGTTCCTTGACAGATAAAATTAATGCCATTGGTTCCATATCATTCTTTTCATCTCATTTGCTATTTCTGAACAGAGTGGAATTCCCAACTGGCCAGAAGAAGAAAGTTCAGGCACCTTCATCAGATTCTACTAGTTCATTTGTGGAGTTGTTAAAATTGTGTGTCCAAGTCCTAATTCTAAAGGAAATTGCAGAGGCAGCAAGTATTGATTTTCAAGTATTCATATATTAGTCTTCCTTCTTTGAGGGAGAGAGAACACCGGTGTGGAGAAGGATGGTACACTGGTCCTGCTACAATTCTTACACTTGACCTACACTTATGCCACTGGTATAAGTCATCCCCTCTAAATATTTAATTAAACATACAGCCATTCTATCATATTGATCTCCTTCCTTTCCATTTAAATGATTCCAGTCTTAGATAAGATGTAACCCCAAAATAATACAGGATCATAGCTTTAGATCAGGTGCTGTACAATGTATCTAAACCCATTACGGAAATGAAGACCCAAATCAGTCTGTAAATCTGCCATACCTTTGGGCTATAAAGAAGAACTGAAAGGACAGAAGAACAACATACACAAATCTCAATTATTCAGCACTTACTTCAATGTTTTTTAGCTATAAATACAAATAATAGATGACAACTTTGGGTAGAAGTGGATTATCAGCCATCTCAGCAAAACCCAAGAGGCAACACAAACTCTGACCATCATTTATTAAAAATAAGGGTGGCTAAAAGGAAATTTCATCCAGAATAAGGTTCGCACAGTTTTTTTCTCTTTCAGCAAAGGAAGTTCCCTGTTGATTTTTCAAGAGGCCTGACCACCAGCAGATCACACAGGTCTAGGCTGAGTCACAGTGATAAGGTCTGGGACAGGAGAAGACCAGATGGTGTTCCCACCCAAGCTCATTAACCACAAAGAGCATATTAAAACCATTGACAATTACATCAGTGGGAATTAGAAGTGCAACAGCTGAAACAAGTCAGGCCACCAGATGGCAGATCATTAATAGTTTAAAGCCTAGTTCGGGGTCGGGTCATTATTTCACATTCCAAATTTTCATGAATGTTTAAAGCTGCAGCTTCATTCAATAAAACACTTGCTTTATAGAAGAATGGGCAGGAAACCTTGGATTTCTGATATAAATCTAAATGAAAAATAGACTGCTGACTGCAATTTTTTGATGCAAAATCTATGAAATACGTATAGCTGTACAACTACCTGTAACTGCTGTTCATTAGCTAACATTTGGCCATGCTGCAACCATAATTTGTTAAAGAAGAGACTAAGAAACAAGACCTAATCAAAAAGCTTTGTTAAGATTCCATAGTGAAAAATTAGGCTAAGAAACACACAGTGAAGCTATGTCTAGTATTTGGTAGAGAGTGGATAAGAGCTAAGGCTCATACATTTCTTTACATTTTACTACTTTGTTATTGTCAGCAAGATACTTAGCACATGCTAGTTGGAATAGCTTCCTTTAATTTAATGGGGCCAGAGCAATGGATGCAGGCCAGAGTACCAATTTTTATTTGTCGAACAGATTAGTAGCTTTCTTTTCAACAGTGTAGTGTGAAAAAAAAACTCATCTAAAAAAACCTCTTCTCCATGGCAGCTAAGCAAAGTAGAGTACCCAGCATAGTCTGTCATTAGTACTGGGGGACCAAACGGACTTTGGAACTCCTAATCAAATATCATCTCCCAACAGTAAGAAAGTTTCTATCATCCTTGAAGCTGACACAGCTATACCATGAAGTACTTAAATAGAGGTTGGGTTTTTTTCTTGAAAAACAACTGTGGTTATTTTTTCTTTCTACAGTTTCTTTCTTTTTCTTGAATTTCCATTTTACCAGAATGTCTGAAGAGGGAATGAATCATCTGAATCTACTCTATGAGAGCTGTGGGTGTCATGTATTTGTAACCACAATACACCGTGCTCACACATAGAGCAATCATATTTCTTTAGGTATCAAAGCAAGAGGATTTTCATCAGCCTTCACCAGAGCTGATGTTCTAGGCTGTGCTTTGGAAGTCAGATTTCAAGAAAAATTATTGTAAGGGTGTACAGGAGCAGTGGTGATGGCTTTGCCCAAAAGCTCAAAATAAAAAGACCATTAAGCAGCCTTTGACTGATGCAGAATTTGTTTTTTACAGAAAGCTTTTAAAACTTCACTTACATAACTTAATCATAGCCAGTCTTAGATACTGAATACACTGTTGAGTTATATTTTTTGAGAGCAGCTGAGTTCTTAAACTTACAATATATATGTACCATATTAGCCAGATTACCTACCACCAGATCAGCCCTTGCGATGATGTATTTCAAACAGAGAGTCCTGGAAAAGTATGTAAGAAATTGATGAAACTTTATGAAAAAGTATCTTTTTGGCTAGATTTTCCTTTGTACTTAAATATAATTTATTTACTGGACTTGGCTGAATGTTAGAATATGTTTTTCAGGCACTGATGTATACACTCTGCAGCTCTGGAGACAAGGCTTTCAAGACCTGCTTTCCCACTAGATATGAACACCAGGACCAAAATAGCAGCAGTGGATTTACAAAATCCTGACATGCCAGGCAATGAAGTAACTCTTTTCCTTGCTCCTCGGGGAAATGCAGTGGGATTAAAAGGAAAATAGTTGACCGTGTTCTTGTTAGGCTGGCAAGCATGAATCTCTGGAATGGGATCAAACCTCGGTTGTCAAGGTTTTAGTGAACCTGGATAATACTCCTAATACTCCAAAACTACACAGCCGTCTCCAGGAAGAACAGTGCAATATGAAAATGTTTTTCAAAACAAAAAGCCCAAACTTTAAAATCACAGTCTGACGTAAATCCAAAAGGCTTCTGCTGGGTGTTACATGAGGGATAAAACTGGCCTGGTTAAATTAACAGCAGATTGCTCACTTTAAAACAGCTATCATCAACTGGAGTGAAGAACACATGATTCATTGTTAGTTAATCCTAAAATAGCTAATACTGTGCAATTCATGCTAAAATAAAATCTTGATTTGGCTAATATATTCAGTTACATCATTAATTATCACCCATTTCAGAATGGGAAATGGTTTTTAAAAAACCAATCTAGCTTCATACAAATATAAACTGAACTTATTATTGCACAGGATTTCAGTCATATCCAGTCTTATTCTCGTTTCTAGCTAGATATAGAGGAGCAAACAGCTTCCATGCCCTCAATAGTGTTTTGAAATCCACAAAAACATTGAAGCAGCTTGTTAGCATAGTGATATAACATATTCATTATATGCAAGCTGAGGTACTGCAAAGTTTGGATCTGTTGTCATGAAGATAGATCGACACTACATAGAATTCATTACAATTTGACACCATTCTAGCCTGCATTGTCCCTGCTTTCAAGCTAAGTAAAGAGCTATTTCCACAGCAACTACAGAACGATTCATTTCCATCCTTTCAGAATACACAACATCATTACTTCAGTGCCAAAACAACCTTCTGATGGAAAGCCCTTCTAAATGACAAATTGTACATTCAAGAAGTGTAGGTTAGAAGACTACTACATTCCCAAACTGTTCTCTCTTGTATTCCTAACCTGTATGTATCAACGAGCAGAGGAGTTTCAATTTTAATAACTGTATTTTACTACTGAGTGTACGTCTGTTATGCAAATACTTTCAATAACAGTGCACAGATAACTTGTGCATTCAGCTGCAATCAACTAATCAGGTTGGCATTCCCATGTTTACTTCCACCCACCATCATGGGGAATGTACGTACAACTTAAAATCACACTTTTCTGCATGCATTTGCCAAATTTATGAAAGGTAGCCAAAATCATGCAATCTATCATAACCTAAAAACTTTACCAAACATACATACAGCCATACTTAAAACCAGCACAAGCATTTCTGAATACTAATTACTGCAATCAAACATTCGTGCAGCTGCACGCGCAACTGAGGCTGGAAGAGCACTGAGCACCATGCTTTTGATTAACTACGCTCTTTCAGATTTCATGAATACACATGTACGCCAAGATGAATTATCAAAATCTAATTAAAAATTTATAAATCCCCCCACTATTTAAGACTCTCTATAGAGTGACAAATGATGATAGAATAGACGTTCATCAATATTTTCATTAGGGATTATATTATTCAAATGTCTAAAAGTAAGTAAATCCATAAAAAGTGCTTTAGTTATTTATTTGAATTTTTACTAGTCTCTAATCTAAGAACACCATTCCACACATTAGGTGCCCTTGGCACCTTTGCAGTCTTTTGAAGGAAATAATAAACAATATTTATACCTAGCTCTTACACACTGTTTTCACTAGAAGACCTAAAAGTTATTTACAAAAGATCTTTACAAAAGTTCTTTACAAAAGAACTAAGTCTCTTTATTATAGTCTTTAGTTTCACCAAATGAGAATCCAATCTATGCATGTGTATCCATATTTTGCATGTAAAAGAGGTGCACTAGCCATCCATATTATGATTATTTTAGAGATGGCTCAGTTTAAAAATACACTTACTCTGGTTTATTACACTCCTTAGAATTTGTTTCCTGAGGACTGAAAGAAATGGTGAATATTTGAGTGTTTCAGGACTGTGAAGGGTACTACATGATGCATTCATATTCCCAAGGTTTAAGAAAGTCAGTAAAAATCATATGTCCATTGCCAGACTATCATTCTGTGGTGCCAGGTAAGAAAACAACATGAGCCTCTCTTGCCTACAGTACAGAAATAATAATTAATCCTCTAATGGATTCATTGTTGCAAAATTTCAACACCTTTATAGTTCCTAACTCTAATTTCTATACTCAGAGACCCTTCAAGTGAGATCTACACGTTAAACAAGAAATGCAATCAAAACAGAGCAACATTTTTTGAGATGTGACCAAATTAGCTTCACTGAATAGAAAACAAATACTTCAAAGAGGACAAGATGTTCAGTAGTTGTCAAGTAGTATTTCAACTTTAAAGAGAAAAAGCAAATGCACTTTGGGTCCTACTCTATTTTTACTTATTGGTATGTTTGCCTTACGCTTTCCTTGTCTCATTCAAATGTATACACAGCTTGAAATACATCTGCATCTGCTGATGTTCAACGGGATGTTGAAAAAAGTGCTTTCATGATGATTGATATAACTAATTCAGAGCTCAGCTGAAGAAGACCACCACAATTACACAGGAATGTCTAACTTCAAGATTCTTCAACTGCATGTTAGACATGATTCAACTCCTCTCATTTAGGAGAAGGTATGTTAATTGTGAAATTTTCCTTGTCTCAGATTAGGCTGAGGGTCACAGTGCATCAACCCTGTCATGTCAGTTACTCTGATATCCACCTGTACTTTCCTCCACAACAACAATTTGACCTTCCTTCACGTACCAAATTATTAATTTAGTAGAGGGCAAACATATCCTATAAATAGTGAAAAATGCCAGATACATCTAGCTTTCCTCTTGTGCTTACAAGTAACAACACGGTGGGATGACCAATTCCCACAGAAACTTCCACAGCCTATCTTCCATGAAGTGAACTGTGCAAATGATGCCCGTGACACTTCCTGATGTTTGACATCTATTTTTCTTCTTAAGAATACAAGCTATTTTATATCCTTAGAATCCCTTCCTTCTTGGCTAAAGGTCTCAAAAAACTTGCACATATATGACTGCCTTATCAGGGAGGCAATTGTTACATCTGAAGTGGTTTTCTTCGTGAATCCAATGCAAGGTTTTGAGCAGCAATATTCCCTTCATAAATTTCTAATGCAGGCCCTGGCTCTATACTCATATCACGGTTGCTGTCAAGCATCTCATGTTCCATACTTTGAGAAAACTTCATACCTCTGACATCTTCCCCTTGCTTCCTTTCCTCCTTTCTCACAACGTCTCCCCCTTCTCTTGTCCTCAGAAACTCCCAATCAATCCTGAAATGTCCTGCTATCACTCATACATCTGCCCTCTCCCTTTCAGAATAGTCTTTTCCCCCTTTTGCTGTACCTCCCTGCCAATCCATTTTCACCTGCCCCCTCTTTTCAATTACCGTCACCTTGTCACTTTCCCAAAATGCAGCCAAGGACCTGTGGTATGGAGATGTCTCCCCGTCCTTGGGCAGAGAAGAGGCAGTACAGGCTGTTCGGCCCATTGGGTCCATCACTTCCACAGGGCTGTGAGGGCCGATGGGGACCTCAGCTCTGGGTGGCCGGTCAGCCAGCCAGGGCCTGTGTCCGGCACTATCACACCGCTGGTTGTGCTCTGCCTGTCAGGCCTCAGGGGCAGCAAATCATGCAGGCTGCCTCTCAACTGTTGTTCTGCCAAAGAAACTGCCCTGGAAAGCACATGCTGCACAAGTCAGTCCCTGAGCCTCTCACACAGTAACTAGGTGACATATCAATATTTCTATGTTTTCACACAGCCTCATTTGTGGCATTCGTAACGTTTTTGCATTTCAGCTCCCCTTCTGCCACAATCATATGTGACACATTATATTCTATTTTAAAATATGTACATGCCCTGACTTTACTTGAGAATTCTAAACAGGATCTTTGCAAAGCTACAGAACATATGTTTGCTTCTACTAATTGATATAAACTCTTTTCCTTTTTGGAGAGCTCTGTTCAAAATAATTGGATTTAAACCAGAAAATAAACTGTTTCAAGGTGGAATAGATGACAACAATGTGCTGATTGATCAGCCCATTACCGTGGTGGGATCCAGTGGGAATCTAATGATGGCAGTTCTGCTCCATTGAGGTGAGACTGTAAAAGCATGATGCTTAGTTCCCCTGCCCCCACAAATGGTAATATGCACCTACATATTCTGAAGGCTTGTCCTAAGACTGTAGCATTTTTGTAGCCGTGATGAAAATTATGAGCCCACATTCAAAGGGTTAAAAAACTTGTATGTATCAACATAAGAGTAAGAATATGCTAAGAATAAGCATATGAAGAAATGTCAACACTTAGAAAAATATGGATGAAAACTGACTTGCACAAACAAATCTGTTAATATAAATAAAATATGCTTTACAGACAGTTGAATAACACTGCATGGTGTGATTGGAATGCAAAGGCCACCAAATGCAGCAATACTGAATGAATAAATAGTTAGAAGAAGGGAACAAAATCTTGGCAAATTGTCAAAATCTTCACTTGAAACAGACTACATGTTCTTTTATGCAAGGAATCCTTGTAAACCAAGTACTGATCAAACAAATCCTCCATTCCTGTGCCTGCAGCTTCATCCCATCTTCTAAAGCAGGAGAAGCTCTGGGAAGGACAGTGGAATTAGGCAAGGAGGACTTTGCCACATACTCCTGTGCTTCAGTTCTCAGCATTAGCAAGCGGACCGAAAGGGCCATATGGACTTGCCATACAGAACAAAACTTCAGGAGAGTGGAAGGATATATAAGTCACTGAAAATTTCCAACCAAGCCTCACAAAAGAAATCAAAAGTATTTCTCCATAACAAGTATGTTCTTAAAAATGGAATCATCTTTCCAGGGGTTAAACATACTCTGGCCACAGGGCCACGGGACCTTGTAGCACCTCTGTGGGGCCACCCAAATTTTGAACTGAGGCCATTGTGCTGTATATCAATTGCAATCACTAAGGCT
Source organism: Atrichornis clamosus (assembly GCA_013400975.1). Taxonomy (NCBI): domain Eukaryota; kingdom Metazoa; phylum Chordata; class Aves; order Passeriformes; family Menuridae; genus Atrichornis; species Atrichornis clamosus. The sequence continues at coordinate 166,013 of WBMZ01005103.1, forward strand.
GAGAGAGAGTCTGTCACACAGCAGGAGCTCTAGGGGACTCTAAAGATGTATTAACACAAATCGATTTTTCAGCTTGAGTTCCAGAAGAAATGGTTACAGCACAAGCAGTAATGCAACATGGTAAAGAAATGGACCCACAGAAACAAACATTTAACATATTTGTAGGTTGGATACTACTAAAATACCATGATAATCAGAGAGTAGATTTTAAAAAGGGAAAAGGGTGAAAAAAATGTTCTTGAAAGGTGACACAGATACCTGGAGTATAAAGTACTTCAATTTGCTACGTAGTGACAAGTCAGTTTCAGCTCCCTCGTGAATCAGTAGATTTTACTTTGACTAGAAAAGGAACAGGATCATAACCCTAAGATTAAAAAAATACATAGTAGTAACTTGAATCAGCAACACATGAGATTACTCACTGATAATAAGAGCTGATAATTTTAAAGAAATTTTAATTAAAGACCAAAACAAAACAGAGAAGAGATGTCAAAACCAAATAAGTGTACCTGATCTGTTTTCTCCATTCGCTCGTGATGTCTCTCACTCCCTCCTTACCCAGATGGTACAAATAACAGGATTTAAGAATCTGTTTTACACTCAATATATACAGTCAGCCCAAAGCAGGAGTAGGAACTATCTGTGCGGAATCCTTTACTCCATCTGCTACTCCCAAGGTCACAAAGTAAAACCAAAGCAGAAGTCAAGCAAATACATTACATGCCCAAATTTTCACTAACAAGGCACTATTTCAGGTTTTTTCCACAGCTGGTACTTTTTAAATACTTAGTGCAATTTGCTTTATTTTTTCAGCTAATATGTATTTATACTAACTGTCACCACTCATGCTAGCAAAGTAACAGAAATCAACTTTTTCACTTACAAACCCCATCCCCTCAAAAGATAAGTACTACTGATGTAAGTAGGATTGCCTAAAAATACAATGGAAAACAAATATGTATGAAAGTGGTAATGGGACCAGTCTGATGAATGATCACAAGATTTCATGTGTGCCCAACTCAGGAGCTGAGATTTTCTCATATACGGAAATATGATAGAAAAATGTTTTCCTGGGGATATCACCTCCAATCATCACAAGGAAATGAACATAGAAATTACCCTTTTCTATGGATGATTTTGCTTTGGAGTGGGAAAAGGGTTTTAGGGTAAATGGCAAAACATAGTTTGCCTGTTTTTCAGTAAATGCATAAGAGCATATACCCACAGGACACATAACATATCCCAAGCAATAGAACAACTCAAGAACAGGGAATGTGTCTTGCTTTTTAAACTCAAATATTCACAGGCAAGAAGAAATTACAGAAGAAGAGTAATTTACAGTAGCCTGGATAGTAGCCTAGTTAATTTGAACAACAAAGAAGAAAAATGTGTCTGAAATGCAGTCGTGGACTTTCATCTAAAGCAGAAAAAATAGGCAACATTTTCTCTTTTGAATCCTTGCAAGCCAAAGTTTTGGAGGATTAACTAGCAATCATGTTAACTAAGGAGTCAGGTCACTGCCACAGTATCATCATGATGGAAGACTTTTCAACCCATTTTAAATTTATGACCTTGTTGCTTTTGGTCCATGCTTCTCAAGCAGACTGGAATCTAGCAGATTTGAGATCTCATGGTATTTTAGTCTGGTTCAATTAGTTTTGTACTGATTTCAGTAAGATTTGTTAACAAGCTAAAAAAAAGGTTAAACTGCTCCTGTATTCATTCAAGGCAAATCCACAACAAACCTCAGTTGAATTTAATAGCTCTGTAAAAAATAATGGCACCCAAATAATATTCACTACTATATGTTTCCTAAAATTATATATGCATGTTCAATTTGTTCTTCTGGACTTCTACTGTGACACAGAACTGAATAATTAAATTTCCCCTATAAATCTATCTATTGACAGAGCAAGTTCACTTCAGCAAGAACTACTTAAGAGATTCACAACCAGCATCTTCCAGCCTTTTCAAACACACATGCATAAATCAAGATTCCTAAACTGATACTGGGGATTCTCACGGGCATGTGGAGTGTTCCCCAATTTCAGCAGGATTTTGTAAGTACTATGAATATTTTGCATACAACTTCACATAGGGACTTAGGATCCTCTGTTGAAGATGATATAACTTTCCTAGTTAATTTTTAACTAGTTGTTTTAATTACTTGTAGGCAGTGCACGCTTTTGGTCAGCATTAGTTAAGTTCCTTCACAGATACTTATTGTTACTCTGATCATTAAATCATCAAAAACTTAAGTTTGTTAAAACTGACCCTGACAAGCTTCAATAAACAAAACCAAAGAGATTTGAAAATTTGCCATCTGGGAACTTAAATTTATGGCCCTTCAAGAACGTTGGAGTAACCAGAAGATACAGAGGAGATTAAGGCCTGGAAAGCTGGAGACTCCCTGTCTGCGAGCAAGAGCTAACAAACAGACACAAGAATGTGGCCTACATTACCATGAAGAATGAGAAATCAATAACCAACAGAGGATATAATACTAATTAATGAAGATAATTATGCAACTTATAACCAATGAACATTAATTTCTTTGTTTGCTAAAAATGTATAGATAAGTGAAAAAGTTTTCTATTAGGGTCTGTGTGGAGGCCAGAACTTTGTCAGCCACATACACACATGTCTTGGCCAAGAATAAAGCAATGCCTTACTCCCTAACACTAAAAAGACAGTGTTAGAGAGTCTTATTTACCCCGAATATTTTGGAGGATTTCAGTAACACCTCCATATACCAAAACATCCAAATTTGCCTGTTCTCCCAATTTAACAGCTTTCCCTAGGTCAAAATCAATTGTAGCACTCATTCAAATGTATTAATACAAAGCATGGAATTTGATGTTTTACATAGCTCTGTTCTAATACCTGCTGCAGAATGATTGGACACATGAATATGTGTTTACCCTCAACCTATGTATGCACCCTCAACCTGCATATGAATAGGAAGGACTTCTGGTACTGCAAATTATTTGAAGTGCTTTTTAACCTTTTCTGGTATTGACATAATTTCCTTTGGGAGTGGAACAGACCCTGTTGTAAGTTATAGCTTCTATTCAGCACAGCAGATCTCATCTAGTCTGGCAAAGGTTCTTCTCTGGCAATTAATTTCATGTTTTCTTCATCCCAGAATTCTTTAAAGCTCCAAATCAAAATGCCACTCTGTGCATTACTAACCACATTCTGAACAGCCAGTATCACAAATAAAGTTGCTTTTTGCATAGCAATCAGGTTGTCTCGTTTCAGAAAAAATGAATGTATCTCTGTATTTATCTCACTAATTGCATTCACAGCATTACAAGTTATCACCCAACTCCTATTTACATAATTCAAAACTCAATCTCTGTAAGTTAGTAAACCAAAAATGAACCATACATTTCCTCCTGAGACCCAGAAAACACATCGTTTGAACTGTCAACTTATATGAACTAGATTTATCAGGAAAAAAGTTTAGATACCATATTTGATAAGAGAATAGTCAACTTAGCATGTGTGTGCTGTAAATACACTGCTTAGGAGAAAACAGGACAGCTAACCCAGCATGTCGCTGAATTTATGTTCCTCCGATAATTATAAAAGCAAAGAGCGAGTGTCTTGAGTTCAGTTAAATTCAAGAGGTAATGTAACACCCAAATGGAAAGCAGGAAGTGCTTTCACAGCTTCCCTCCCAGATGCCCTCAGGGCTCTAAGAAGTTTATGGTTAAGGTTAGGCGGTTTTCATTGTTCCACTGCATGACTGAAAAACAAAAATCTTCCATAAAGAGTTACATGAATGTGTGTGCAACCAGCAGGTTGCATTGCACAAATAGTTACAATTCAGGGGCCAGAATCTGCTGTTCTTATTTAGGCCCAGCTTCCACTGATGTCAATGGGTTCTTCGCTTGAAGCTGAACTGAGTAAAACCTGAGAGACTAAACCCCCAGTTGAACTGCTGGAGCTTAGAAAGTGTATAGGGTACATTAGTGTAGCAAACTATTGCCAAGGGGTTTGAAGTGCTGCTTTGTGCTGTAATTAGCGTTCCATCTCCTACCCTATTAGCTCTACCAATGTGTAAAGCACTCATCACAAATTTCTACAGAACTCAATTTGAGAACAGATTGAGAGAGAACATTAGAGCCAGTGTTTTCTTTTCCATTTTGAACTCTTCGTGAAGGTCCCTGCTCACAGGAATGACTCGCAAGGTTGGTGCATTTTTATTCGTATTTACAATATGTGTTTATTTACGTATTTACAATACGTAATTTCTCTCAAAGTGACAATGATTTAAACTTTTGAGATGAAATCACATCACGCCAAAAGCAATGCATAATGTCTGTGAAGTCTAATTGCAGCCCCCTCAGAAGGACTTTGCATTGACATGTATCTGTCTGGTCATATTATGATATAAACATGAGAGACTGCAGCATGCTAAGGAGAATCTAGCAGTTTGGACATCCACATATCTGGAAGACAAGGCAGTAAAAGCTATGTGTGTTTGGACACGAAAAGAAGAATATTAAAACTAAGATTATCAACCTAAAAGATCACAAATATGGGAAAAAATGTCAGAGCACAGGCTCAGGTCTCCCAGCACTCTGCCACTGACTGTGGGCAACAGCAAAGGCCAAGCGAAGCATAAAGGGGTGCCTTCTCAAAATACCAGGTTACTGTATTTAGACTTCATGAGTAAGAACTTGTATGTTACTTAAAACATCAACTATATGACACGTCACAGATTACAAGAAAAAATCCCTAATCAAAGCTTGCAATTTGCCTTATGTTTTTCTAGTACAGCAGAAGAAATAATCTCTGAGGAATCTACTGTTTTCACTACGAAGTGCTTCTGTCCAGTTTCTGCTGTGCTTTTGACTCCTGAAAGCACTTAAACACTGATAAAGTCTCTCACTCTTCATCAGTCACTGGTGCCTTTCACTGCTTTGGAAAGTTGGATGATTCAAAGGCATTATATGCAGGTTGGAAAGAAAGAAGTCTTGCAGAGAAAATTTTGCTGAAAGAGGCACAATGACTTAGAATTGCTTATTTCACAGTTCACCCACTTTTTATTTTAGGCTCTGAAAAAATATTATTAATTTTATATAATAGAACATTAGGTTGCTACTCGGGTCACCTGGCAAAGAATAGAGGGTGTCTTAAGTTTCCCATTTGGAGATAAACACTGCCAGTATCAAAGAAATCCCTGAACTTGCCTGTTACATGCCTCAACAAGCACAGAGAAAACTAAACTGGATTAATTTAGTGTTGGGAGGGTTTTTAACCTTTTAACCCTTACATGAGTTGTACCACTGCTACCTCTTAAATTTACCTCTCTTCTCTAAAATTGTGTCACATAAGAGAAAGGATTGCTGTGCCTGAACAATAACAGACCAAGACAGTACTTGCTTATCAATGATGGGGCAGAACTTTACTCTCGCTAATGTCCAAAGACTAAGGTTAATTTTCTAATCAGATGTGCATTTCCTCTATAACTGTGTTCTGCTGAAGACAACCATTTGGATGACACGAAACGTAGGAAATGAGTCATTTTTGACATGCCATTTTGGAGGCTAACATGGTGACTTTGAATCCAGTAAGTGCCTTGCACTAATGATGCCTATCTGGTTTTAGGCAAGTTTTGTGTTCTTGCGCTTATAATGCAAAGCCAGATGATTCAATCAATTAGCACCTGGCAGGTGGCTCTTATTTAGAAAATTCGGGAGAATGCCAGGGGTCTTGACAGCATGGATGTTGTACCATCTCCACCTCTTGGCTTGAAATGTATTGGAGGTGAGGGTGATCAGAATTACACTAGAAGCATGCATGCACAGCTACAGGAAAAACAGCCAGGCTGAAGGCTTGACTTATGATCTCGGCCATTCCCCTCCTGCCTTCCACTGTCAACTTTTTCTACATGTCCTTTCAAAAACCTGGCATCATAACAGAATGCAAAAGAGTGGAAAGAATGATGTTCAGAATCCCTTGGATGCACTACTTTGGTTGATCCCATCCACAGTGAGCAAGCAGCCAGTAAGTTTGTCCTTAGGGTTCTCAAGAAGAGAAATACCCTCATAACTCCTTATTCTCTTTTCTTTCTTTCTTCCTTTCTCTTCCTTTCTTCTTTCCTTCCTTACTTTCTTTCTTCCTGCCTTTTTCTTTCTTCCTTTTTTCCTTTCCTCCCTTCTTCTTTCTCTTTTTCTTTTTTTCTCTCTTTTCTTTTTAGCAAATTAAGGTGAGTTTTGTCTTTATTTTTGGTTTTGTAGTGGGATAGATTATGAGAAATCATAATTAGGGGAGGGTAGATTATGAGAAATCATAATTAGGGGAGGGTTTTTTGCTGGTTCAACTCAATCTGAGCCTTTGCATTTCAGCACCAGGAAGCATTATGACTTGAAAACTAAATATTTATGATTTCTCTGCAACAAAGAACCCACCCCTTCAGAGAGGGGTTCTATGAAAAGAAACTCTTTTAAACAGCACCACAGAAATAGTTCTACAACTAGCAAAAGGCTTTCATTCAGAGGATTTATACTTTGCTGGCAAATATGATCCATTGTAATTACTTTCCTCACTTTCTTACACATACAAGAGAAGGACACAGAGAAGATCTTGCAATTAGATATGCAGGGGTTTTATCTGTAATAAACTATGTATGGCATGAATAAAACATTTGTTTGTAATTTTCTGCAAACAGACCTTGGTATTTATGAGGCTGTTGGTTATGCATAACTTTATTTCAAAGTATATTACAGCCTGGCGGGGTTTGAAAAACTATTGGTTTTCAATTTATTTTATCTATTTCAAACTTTGTGAAGCTGCTTGTGAGTTACACGGCCTGTTATTGTTTCCTCCAAGCTGGAAATAAATAATTAGCCTTTTTCTTAACTGCGTATATATATGCAGCCTTTCCCAGGAACTGGGACAAACAAAGGTCCATTTACATGGGGTTATAATGAAAAATAAAAAGGAAAAACTAAGTGTGGTTGAACTGAGTGCATTTGAGTAACTACCCAGGAATGCAGCTTCACAGTATTGACTTGGCTTCATCCTTTAGCTTGTTTGGGTTTTTTACCCTAAGAAGTAATGAGAGGCATATGTTCCTGCAGTATAATACAAGGCACACCAATTCTGCTCTCATCTAGGAATTATTTTCTCCTCCTCTCAACTTAGATTTCATAACCATTTCAGACACTGTGACTCTCTAAAAGAAGAATGACAATAAAAAGGATAAATGCTTCTGCCTGCAGTAATTTGAAGTGGAGCCCATGTTTGAACATTTGCTTGTGTAGAATTTTCAAGTCAGGCCTCTAAAACCAGACTTGCCAGCCAACACTGGCCTTTTGTTTCCTTAGGTGTGTATGCACTAACATATCAGGATGTTCCATCCAAAAATTATGCTTTTGGTTTGAGCTGTTCCTTCAGGATAAACATATTAGTTCCCTAATGTTCATGTATCTGCTTGACAACTCTCTACCCATGATGACGGAATTCTGCCAACCAAAATTTTATGTTTCATCCTTAATGTAAACAGTTGCTTGGAAGTGCTCCAGGTTTATTGAATGAACAAATAACATGTTTGTGCAAAATATTCAGGGAAAATGTCTACAATCCTTCAGCATATAATTGCATTTTGCCTTCAGATTCATACAGTATGTCAACAAATCTGATTTTAAATGTATAGAGGCTCTTACATCTTAACTGGCTTTCCTGACAAAAACAGTTTATCTTGCATTATATAATATTGACTCTTAATAAAAATCCAATATAAATTAAGTAAATCTCAATCACTTAGAATCAAGAATCTGAGTTAGATTAGGCTGCTGTTCCCTACTGGTCCTGTAAGAGATAGTGGAGGGACTATCTCTTTCTTTTGACTATGTAGGAATCAGAGAGACTCGTCTCCCAACTTGGGTTTTTAAATCAGATGCACAAGGTTAAGGTGTGTGAGAACAATCATTTTACACATTCACTTTACCCCTCACTAAATTAACTGGCTAAAACTTCTCCTTGCTATGTTCTGTAACCTTCATGCATCAATAGAATGAGTCAGACCAGCAGTCATAAAATACCCTTTACTCTGTTTGTTTAGGGTCTCAGCACCTCATTATTTAGCCACAGAATGGATATAATGACAGTTGCTACCACTAAGGTGCCATTCAATCAAACAGGTTTGAGAAAAGTGCTGGATAATGTCATGACCAAAAGATAACTGCATAGCCACGGAAGATTATGGTCAGGAAAAATAACGTTATGGACCAGGACTTACTTACAGGCTCCCTTATTTAAATTAGTAGCTCAGCACAAACTGAGGGGAGAACAGTATCCGATTTTCTTTTTAGGTTGTTTGTCTTCCACTAAAATGTCAGGAACTGAGAAAACCTAGCCCCTAGAGTACATCAGTTACAAAGGGATCTTTAATGTCCCTTCCAACCCAAACCTTCCTATGACTTTTTAAAAAAGTTTGGGCAACTGCTGGCATCTTTTAATAACTAGAGGATGACTCACACCACCGCCCAGATCACTCCGATTCGTGAGGAGGACACGGCTCTGCGCTGAGGGGACACCACCTCAGCCGGCCGTTCCCTCTCGGCGGTGACGACGCCTTCCCCACGAAGTCCGTGTGCGCGCCGCACGTTCCATTTTAAAAACCGCGGGGCTCGCGGGCGTTTCTCGCGAGAGTTGCTGTCCTGAGGGCGAGGCGCGCGCGCTCCCCTCCCAATCAATTATCTTTCAATACTTTCAGTATTTATTTTATAAAGGTATCAGCTACGCTGCCCTAAGAACACCTGGCAGGAAGAGGTGTTAGCATTCATGTGGCGATTTAAGCTTTTTAATTGCCAGCTAGGTAGGCGGGATGTCACAGATGCAGCCCAAGTGTTCTCTGGAAGGACAGTTCAGATCATTAAAGCTGGAGCCGTTTCATAGTCATTTCACAGCTCCCTCAGCTAGGCCGTGATTTTTTATGCCTGTCAGAATACTTGGCAAAGGAATTTAATGACATGGCCATACTTAGAGTGTAAACGGCACAGTAATTAGTTCATAGTATGAAAGGGATTTGGTTTTATAATGTCAATTTTTGGACTGCACAATAAATGGAGATTATAATTCTCTGTTTGACAAAACCACAAAATTATCCTTGGAGCTGATGTGAAAACTTCCCCTCGAGCTTTTGTAGAGTAAGACAGAAGTAAAAATGCCAGAGGTACAAAGCAAACATTCCTTATTGTCAAATACCAGGCCATGGGTTGCCATCCCAGGGCAGAAGCCACTAGTCCCTTTTTCCTGAAGATATTCCCCTTCTGCTGTGGCTGCACAGCCGGGTCTGTGCCCGGCCCTGGGCACGTGCCCAGCTGGCACTCTCGCAGTACAGTAGATTGTGCTCCTTTTTCAGCTTTGCTGGCAAAGCATCAACACAGATCACAAGGATGAATTAATCTACTATATAAATATGTACTGTGGAATCTTCCCTTGGGGAAAAAAGTCCATATTCACAGAGAACTGTCATTCCAGCTGGAAGTTTCACTGATGTAGGAAAGGGCATTTAGTTACAATTTAAGATTTGAATTTATTCTGTAACTTCTCCAGAGTAACGTTCTCTAGAAATGGATTCCAAATATCAGTAAAGAAGAACATAGAATGCATATTTTCTTGATAAATTTAAAGCATTTCAACATGTCAATGTTTTTATATTTCAATCCTTCTAAAGGTCAAAATAATATTAATTTGGAGGAAAATTTATAATTAAAAATAAATTTAAAGGAGTAGAAAAACTTTTGGGCAGTGTGTTTTCTTCCTTTTCTCTCCTCATTCCTTGGTTTTCAAATGGAATCAACTCACGCATTTGCTATTTATAGATTTTTAAAACAGCAAAGAGGTATATCAAAACACAAAAAGACTTTACGCTCCTTGTTCCTGCCTAGCAGACATATCAATGCTTTTTCATTTATAAATAGGAAAATTGACATAGTGAGTGGAACAACTACAGAAGATCTAGAAAATTAACTCAGGACTCTTAACCATTCTAGCTCAAATACATTAGACCATTCATTTCCTGGACCTCACCAAGATTCAAGTGTGAAAAAGCTGTAAGCTTCAGACACAGCAACTGGTGGTGTCCCACTATGGTTGATTTCCGCAACATCCATGTTAAAAGTGCTTGTCTATTTCAAAATATCTTGTATTATTATATCTGATACACCAGTATTTCTAAGTGTTACTTGTATAGCAAGTAGATATGTGTGGGTATGGATTTTCGTAAAACCAATAGCCACCTTATTTAAGACTATTCCTGTCATCTTGTAATGTTGATAGAAATGTGCCCTTTCTTCTGCTACTTACAGTGATACCTAAAATGGCCCATCAGCTCTTCAAGGCAGCCTTTGCTCAAAAAAAAGCACATTATAATTAAACAACATACAAGACTCTGTTGATGGCAAGAATACGGTGCTTTTAAAGCAAGCCTTCCCTTTCCTTCCTGCACGAAAGCAGCATCCAGTTAATAATAAAATCTGGTAAATATTTCTTATCCATGTGGAAGAGAAGTTAGTTCCACCCTAAGAAAGCTGAACTGTGTGTACTCTTCTGCAGAAGGGATTGTACAACGGCATCCCATCAGCTGCTGTCTGTGGGAAACCAGCCGAGGGTGACTTTATAGCAAACACTTTGCAGTTTGGTATCCATCTGGCAGTCAGCACTGTCTTGTCATCCACTCCTCCTCTGAGACAGTTTTCTATCTGAATTCAAAGTCATCACTGTAGTTTCATTAATTTTAAAAACATAGGTCTCCAAATGAAAAGAAAAGGTTTGAGTAATTTTTTTCTGTAACAGACCTATGCTGAGCTTCACTCATTAATCATTCAGGTACAGTCTCACTGCTTGGACCAGAAGCCAGGGTAACAAAACTGTATATTCCATCAAGGGAAATCAGCACTGTGATTTAGAGTAGAGTACATCTGGCCAGCAGAGTTCTGGTTTATACTACATTCTAATACATGTACTACATTCTAGTTTATATGTACATTCTAGTGATGGACATCACCCAGAGTCTAAGCAATCCAATGCAATATGCAATTACTATGAACAAATAACTAATTCTGGCCTTTCATGTATATAATTAATTTGGATATTTTCATATATAAATATATTTTACATCCATTTAGTTTATTGTGTAATAAAACCTCATTAATAATAAAATTAACTAAGCAGATCAGAAGTTGGAGAATGATGCATAGCTCTTATGCAGCAGTTATCTATCTGAACCTGAGGCTTTCAGGAATCAGAAGCTAATGCCTGTCAGGGAAAAAAAGGTGCAAGAGAAATCTAGAATAGTGTTTTAGAACTGTTAGTCAATTTTAGATTCTTTATTAATGGAGTTCAGAGCTTTTTTAAACCCCACCCAACAGTGCTAATGTCTAAATCATTTTTTAGGAAAGCTCAAGATTCTGTATAACTGTTTCCAACAGCTAGCATTGAAAATAAGGTTCCGTGTGTACCAAGAACAAGCTAGGAAGGAGACCTTACGACTAGAAAGTGTCAGTTAGAGCAAGCAACAGGGATAGCAAAACTAACTTACCAATTCTACGAGCCATCCTTGACTCCTTACATCATTCATCACCTCCATCGTTCACATATAAAGTAAGTGAAAGTAATAATAACTCTTCTGGTTCCTCATAGAAGAATTTAATGGAACTACTTGTTGCTGTAAAGTTCTGTAGAATTTATTTCTGAAAGGAATTTTATAAAAAGTAAGATATCATTATTCATGTTAGAGTACACACATTAAATCAGTTACTGCTGCATTTTTTTTTAGGTCATTTTGTTGGTATTGAATTCTCATTGCAGTATTTGATGTTCTGCATATTCACTAAGGAACCCTACCTCTTAGTAACACCCAATGTTTGTTCAACTTCCACTGAATGGACTGATGGACAGAACGTGGGTAACAGAAAATTACCTCCAGCTTAGATGGGGTGAAATTAACTGCAGCATACTGGTTACAAGTTTGATGGGTCAGGCCCCTTTGCTCCATAACAACCTGGTAAGAGTACATTTCCACATGGACCACAGTGACAAACATGCTCATTAGCAGAGGTTCCTGTTTTGCCAGGGAAGACAACCACTTCAAAAGCAGCATTCTTCATGCTGGAAGACTAAGAGCCACAGGAGCATTTTGCACTTTTAGATCTCCAAATTAGTACACATATTTGTCATGTCAGGCTTCTACATCCGTTTAAATGTTGCAAACATTTATGAATATTAATTATCATTTGTCCAGAAGAGCTGTAAATCAGTTAAATAGGGACCAGTCATCATATTTATATTGTCTAAAGAAAAATCCAAACCACAATAGAATATGGAATTAAGCTAAAATTTAGTCTGCAATCACTATTTATAAATACATAAAGTGGTGCATTCATAGCCTTCATATAACATGAGGTAATTTTTTTTTTCTACTGGTTATATTTTGACCTAAAAAATAGAAAAGAGCTGAAAGATATATTGTGATCACATTCCAATAACAGTTAGGCAAAGCCAGTGTTGGACTCTCAGCTCGAAGAAGCCACCAGCTTCAGGTGCTGCTGCTGAACTCAACAAGCTGAGAATTAGAGAGAATGAATCTCTAAAATCAGCTGGATTCCCAGGCTTGCACACAAGCTTACTTTGGGAGCCCATTCCAGTAGTCACTGAGGCCAATGAAGGAACATCATTTTATTAATGAGGGAACTTCCCTCATCAATAAAAATAAAATACCCATAAATAAATTATATACTAACAAATAATAAAAGCTTAATTGGCAAATATTTAACATTGGAGCTTTCCATCCTATACATCTTCCAATATTATTAAGCTAATAACTTTAGTGTTTTATGAATGCAAATTGCCTTTTCTCCATACTCAGCTAATGTTATCTCTAAACAGTGATGAAGTCTCTGTATTGATCCACATTATATAATCTAGATCATTCATATACTCCAGATACCAATACTTACAATTTACATTCTTCCCTTACAGTCTGGGGAGACTAGAGGAAATTTAAATTAGCAGCAAAAGTGTAACAAACGGTCCTTTGAAATATTTGTCTGACTTTGCCCCTTCTGTAAATATGATGTATCAAAAAGAGGCTCTGCAGAAAGGCTCAGCTATAGCCAACTATTGTTTTCATTAACATTCTAAGATCCCAAAGTTTTGTCTGTGAACCCAAGTCCTCCTAGGTTTTTGGCTTTCTCACTGAAGAGAACCCATAATGTAGTCTGTTATTCAATGGGTGCAAAAAAAAATTAGCAATGCCTTTAGTAAGTGGCAGTCTTAGACAGTTAACACTAAGTAATGTTACTTCAGTGCACAGGAGAAAATGACTTGTATGAGGGACACACTTGTAATTGTCTAATACCTAAATGCAAACTCCTCCAATATGGAGAGTGATGAAGGAGACAAAGTCAGCCACCAGGTAGAAATAAATTTCACTACACAATATGTGCCATGTAGGTGGCTTAAACTACTTTTGGTGGATACTTCTTCACTCCCTTTCTATTAATTTTCAATTAAAACTTGCATGCATTAAATGTTAACATTATCAGAGAAGCCTGAAAACACTTCCAGAGCTTCCATACAGTTGACACATAATAATCAAATGCCTAGAATTTTACACATTTTTTCATGAGAAGTATCTGCATGTAGATTTTACATCATTTTTTTTCTACTTTCATGCAAATAGCATAATGTGGAGCATGTAAATTAAAATAAAGGTTAATTCCCTCTCTCACATATATTACCCTTATGACTGTTTAGCACATATGCGCTACAGAAATAGAGTATGATGTAAAGCCCAGTTGAAGTTAATGACTGCTTTCTCTATTTTGGGGCCAAGGTCCCGTCTCAGTGACCATCAATCCCCAGGAAATGCCCGGTTCCTGCAATCATTATTGCATAATTGAAAGGATAGCAACCAACACAGTAGAAAACCTGTAGTCTTCTACTGGGAATGTATGAAGTACTGCCTCACACTGAGGAACTCTTTTTTTCTATACCCTCAAATCAGGAGTTGAGAACAACCTGGGACGGGAAATAAATCTGAGGATACAAAGAGCTTCAACAACAAACCAGCAGGTCTTAAATAAAATCCCCCACAAATGCCAAGCATTTTTGTTTTTCTTTTCTCTTTTTTTTTTCATCATTATTCACCCTGACATGAATCCTAATTAAAATTTTACACAGTGTGTCTTTTAATTAGCCATGGCTGGAGTGGTGAAAGCTATCAATATTTAGCAGGATAATTGTATGAAATTACTTTTCAAAAATGAACAGCAGGCATGAATCCACTCAGCAGCAGGGGGTTATTCAGCCACACACTGTGCAAGACGGGGTGCCTCTGATAATGTGTGAGAGATAATAATGCACACAGGGAGGGACACATGCTGCCATATTTTGTGCTTCATTGGTTTTCTGCAAACAGCATTTGGCTCTTGTTGCACTCAGAACATCAGAGTCCACACAAGCTTTAAGTTGGTGATTTTTATTTTTATGCTGTTATTTAACTTAAATACATGGATGTGTTTAATAACAATGCACAGAAACAAAACACTGAGACACAGCTCCATGTATGACCTAGTTTGATTATACTTTGCAGATGCTAACAATGAACAAGGTCAAGAACAGAGGTCTTCTTTCTTCCTTCCTTTTCTTTTTATCAAAAAGAAAAGAAAAAAGCTTTGCCCATCCTGGCAGAATACAAACCAGTTAATTAATTTCTGGTTTGCAAACCCATGGTGTAAATGTACTCAGCTTAATTTTAAAGTAGATTTGTAACAGTTCACTTCTCACATAATCTTTCTCTCCTGTCTTTCACAAAAGAAACAGGACAGGGAAATTGCAGTATGTGCTTCCTGTTTACTTTTTGCACAGGAAAAAATAAAAAAAGCAGGAAGCACCTGCAAATGTTTCCCACATGCACCAAGGAAACATTCAGTAACTTCACATAGAATGGGTTCTCAGGCAGTTACTCACAGTGCAAGTGTTTGTCTCACAAAGTAGCCTGTGGGACAAAGGCCTTGAGAAACTATTCCCTACACAGCAGAGAGCCAGATATAAAGCCCAAGTCAGAGCAGTAGCAGAGGGCACACTCAGGTGAAATGTGTGCAAGAACCAGCTCTTTAGTTTTAGAAGATATGAATGAGCATGTCTCTTCTGTATCACCACAACAAAGAGGATTCTCTCAGTTCCAGGTACTTCCCTCATCTCCTGGAATTAGGTAGGTAGAGCAGAATAATGGTGTATGCCCAAGCCTCTAAATAATATTAAAATTAATTAAAGGGGCCAAACTGGTACTGAAATTTCTCCTCATCAATAAGGTAGGAGATTGGTGACTAAAAACTGTATGGATTCTGTATAAGATAGCACCTGTATGATTTCAGCACACAAAAAACCCCACAGAGCGACAGACCCCTAAAATGCACATAACTCCAGTATACTTTGGCTTTGTCTTTTCTTGCTTCTTTTCCTTTTTTGTAGTATGATATGAATAGAAATAGTCTGGGCCCACAATGCAGTATTTCAGCAGAAACATTAGTTATATCTTAGATATGGCACATAATGCAGCACCAACTCATCCAAATCTTTCCCACAATTCTTTACAGCCAAATCAGCTATAAAACTCAGAGGCCAAGACATATAGCCACATTGTATATCATCTCAATGCACTGATACGAGCAACAGAACAGTTATAAAGCTGCTAAGGAGATTAGATTGACAGAAACACGAGAGGTGTACAAGGTGAGACCAGTAGGAAAGACTTTTTTCACAACTTAACAGAAGTGCAAAGCACGGAGGTTTACAGCCCAGCAGCTAGTGCTGTACCACTGCAGAATGATCCCTCATCTACAGCCCAGTGAAGCTACAGGAGTTCCTTCACTGGGCTCAGTGCCTACTGGAATGGGCTCTCAAAGTAAACTTGTGCACACACCTGGGAATCCAAAACTCTGTTCTCAATGCTGAAAAAATAGGTTGAGTGACTTCAGTCAGTTCATTTCTTCCTTCTGTGACTTAGTTTCAATTTAAACAGAGTCACAGCATGTTTTACAACCTCCATTGAGCACCAGTTGTAAACCTCTTTCAAATTCCTGGGAGATGGTACACTGATGCCAAGTACTTTTAACACTAATCACATTACCATGTACAGAGTTGGCAGTTAATGATTAAGCAGAAAAGATAAGAGACACAAAATGCCCAGAAAATTGGAAATAACACATCACAATATCCTAAAGTTAAAAAATTAAAAAATAAAAGTTAAAACCCAAGACAACTTATTTACCCAACCACCTACTTTAAGCAGTTCCATATAAATACCAGGATTTACCCTTCTCTAAACATGAATCAGATCACAATCAGAATTTGTTTAGTCATTGAGAAAAAGGGGGACAAAATATGAAGGGAAGGGAAAAGGTTGTGGAAGAAAACAACCCAGACTTTTTGATATGATGGATACAACAAATTTACAAAAAGCAGCCTGACATACGATTAATAGTCAAAGAGCTTTGGGTGGCAAAATAGCATTAAAGTGACAACATCAACTAATTTGACTTTCTGGCTACAGCAGAACATCTGTTTATATGCAGTATCTCTTAATGTAACACACAATGAAATGTCTGTAGCGGACAGGAGGGTAGTAAGAAGAATTCAAAAAGTAGAGGAAGACAACGATTGAGTGGTACAGCCACCATAATAAAAGAACTAGTTTCATGATTACATGGAGTGTCATCTCCTCTTAAGGAATGACCAAGTTTAACAACATCAGCAGGCTAATGGTTGCCAAGTGTTTTGAAGATGGGAAGCTGTGTCTGAGAACCGGAGCTGGGGTGGGGGCACTGGCATCACTAGTTTCTCCTTCGGTTAACATAAATCAGCAAAGGAATGAAGTCCTCTGTCAGTATCTATTACACACCTCAAGGGGCACAGCCTGGGCTTCAACACTGATTGCACACTCTTTTCTCCCTGGAGGTCCCACAACTCATCACCCTGACTCTTCCAACTCCCGTACAAATAAATTAGAAAAATAATTACATGAAATAATCTAGAGCCAGCAGCATCTGGATTGGGTGAGTGACCCCAGGTTACACATTCACATAATTCACAATACATTAAGTCTTGCTGCCAGTAAAAGTAATTGCTTAAGAATTAACTTGGATATTTATAAGGGCACCTTACCATTCATCTAAATAAATGTTCTGTCATTTAGTGAGCCTTGCAAAAGATACAGTAGCCAAAGGGACATTTGGATTAAACAAGAAAATAGTGTTGGAATAGTGGGAATCTGCCATAAATAAAAAAGAGATCTAAACCTAAAGTACTACAGTAATTTATAAACTGGGTGGTTGTCTCTGCTCAATGTTAACAGGTAAGGAGCACCAAAATCTCTTGCATGTTTTGAAGAAAAAATGTACTAAACAATAAGGCCTAGATTTCAGATTAATTGAAAATGTAGCAGTGATAATCCATTTCTGAGGCAGAAGGCTTAACAGGGAGAAATACCTCAATAGAAGAGTAGTTGAGTCTATTTTTCTGAGAGGGATAATGTGTAACTACAGTACTGCAATAAAGTTGTTTAGCTGCATATAACAGCTGTCTGAAACCCTGGCAAGTTTGCCATGCATTGTATAATGCAGGACATTCAATTTAAATTTGCTTCCATTCAGAACTGGTGAATGGTGTTGATGTTATGAATGAAATGAACATAAATTTATTTCTCCTGTTTTTTAAAATACCAATGTGCATCATTATCTCTGTCACAGCCACTAGCATCTTGTGCTGCGATATGGATCCTTAGTCTTTTAATAAGAAGCAAATATGCAAGAAATATTCCAAGTACAATTTAGAGATCTTTAGGAAACAGCAGAGAGAAAAGTGAATTGCTCTCTGTGTCAGTTCCTCTTCTCACCTGTTTGCATAAAGGCTCAGAGGGCACTGCAGGCTGGATTTCAAGGCAGTTGTCTGTGAAAGCAAACATGAGATAGGGATGGGAAAACCACCCACTGGGAATAGAAGGGTGATGGAGTCCCTCATGTGTAAGTAACCCCCACCACTGCTCTCATCTTCATTGCATCCCTGCAGTGGGTCTAATCCCCCACTGCCACCCCAGTGCTGGCTGCAAGCACCTTGCACTTGCTGGGTGGCTTTGGGAAGATGCTGTTCCACTGCATGAATCTCAAGATTATTTTGTTAACTTTAAGTTGTTGAAAGTTAAGATAAACTTGCATCTTTTTCTTGACATGACTTCCTTAAAATACTACTCTAGAACCTGTTGGAATAAAGCTAGTGTCTTATTTCCTGGATTTTCTGTGCAGAATCAACAGAAAACCTAGGAACCTGATTAAAAAGCCTGATCAGGGAGGTCTGTAACATTATTAATACAAAAAAAGAAGTGAAAGTTTACACCTGCACTGCGAGTATCTGAACTGCTGTTGCCTGGGGTTGCAATAGGGACCCAAAATAAGGGACCATGCACTTAAGTTGTCCTCATGTTTGTGGAAAAACCTTCCAATTGGGAATGCGAAAGGCTAAAACTCAAAACTCACCGTTAAATAGTGAAGAGACTTGACTCTTTTGGGACAGCTTGCTCACAGGAGATATTTAAGTCTAAACACAGATTTTAGTCCTATTTCTGACATTGAAGCAGGATGAGACACATTTCTCCGTGCAACATCACCGCCTCTCCATCCCATGTGGAGAATCCCGGTTATTAGGTGGGAAGCGCAAAAATTTTATCAGGTCGGGACTCTATCGCCTGCATACCTGAAGTGGATCAGACCCACATGCAGCTCTTGCTCCCCGACAACCCCGTCCCTCTCGCTGCCCCACCTAGCACTCCTGAGGCGGCTGCCTGGGCGAGCGCTGAGGGCGCCGTGAGAGGAGCAGAGCGCCGAGGAGGAAGGGGGCGCCAGCCCTGAGAGGGGGCGATCCTGGGGCGGGGGAGGGAAAAAGAGGCGGGGCAGGGCCGCAGCCCCTGGGATGCGCAGGGCGAAGATCTCCTCGGAGGGGCCACAGGCTTCCTGCAAGCTTCCCCGTCCTCGGCTGCGCTTGGGCGGGAGCCCCCGGCGAGGGGCTGGAGGAGGCGTCTCGCAACAGATGGTTGAAGCCATCTCCCGGGTCCTGGCGCGGCCCGCATTGGCCGGCTGCGCGGGCCGGGCGGAGGAAGGGCGGGCGCGCGGCAGCGGCGGCCCTGCGGCGGGAGCGCAGCGCCCACAGCCCAGCTCGCTTGTCTTCCTTGTGGGTGCCGACACCCACCTCTGCTCCGGGACGTCGGTCGACTCCCATGGCTCTAAGCCACCCGTGAGTATCCGCTCGGCGGGGCTGCGAGTAGCGCCGCATGCGCGCCCTGCGGGCCGCGGCCGCCGGGAGCGCTCTGGCGACGGGGGTGGCAGGCCCAGAGGGCGCGGCTCCCGTGGCTCATGCCCGCGCTTGGGGCTGGCGAGCCGGAGCTGCGGCCGTCTCCGGTCTAACCGCTGCAGTAGGGAAACGGAGATGGGGTGGGGGGATTCTCCCCCGGGCAGGAGCCGGAATCCATGTTGGGGAGATTTTATCACCTATAGGTGAGGGGAAAATCCCGCTCCCTACTCCCACTTCCCCCTTCCCTTTATTCCAGCTGCGTCGATGCGGAGCCACTTGTGGTGAGTAATTACTGGGTTTAGGTCCTCAGCGCTCTGTGGCAGGGGGGACTGTCAGGTGGGGAGCTGAGATGTGGGGAAGTGACTTGCCCAAGGTCACTCCGTGAGGCAGTGGGAAATAACATGTGCTATATTAAAAACTTATGGGTTTTAGCCCTGTATTGGGCTGTTCAACAGTCCTGCAAGGCTCCAGGCATAAATCTGGCAGAGCTGTAAGTAGGACTCTAATTAGCTGCCTTTTTTTTTTTAAAGATCTTTTTTTAAAAGTTATATACGGATTATAAACTGCACAGAGGTGCAGTGTGTGTCATCTCCTTTGTTTTCTCCAGCCTTCAAACATGTGAATGAATGCATATGTGATCATGCTTTTCTGTGACTAATGTTAAATTCAATAGGAGATTAATGTTAAAAATACTATGTTTTTTCCTAAACTTTTACCATGGCAATAAGTATTGTCTCTGCTATTAACAGTGAACGTCTTCTTACTCCATCAGAGAGTTGTTGTGAAAAGCCATTTAATTGGTTAAGTGGCAACTGCATTTCAAAATTAGTCTGCAGTTCAATAGCTTTTATTCTCAGTGCATGTGAGATATAAAGCATGGTGGGCCATACTTTAAGAACTTAGGCATTAGAGTATAATGTGCTTATGAGCTCTCCAAAGGATGAAAGTGGAGTGATTGTTCTGGTGCTAGCTATATGCATAGCAGTTCTCTCCACAAATGATTTTAATGAGTTTGCATTAAGATAGTCTGTAGTTTATCCCTGTTACTGTTCAGTGTTTCTTTTGAATTTCTCATTATGTGAAAGTAAAACTGACACATATAAGGATATTTTTCAGATTAAACGTATTATTAGTCAGAGTCAGTCCTCTTCAAAGACTTCGATTAATCCTTGCATTTCATAATGTCCTACAGCAGTGAAACTTGAAGTGTGCTATTTAAAAACTAAACTGTCCCTGCTACTGGTCTTTCTCAGTTTTACCTTAGCTGCTCTTGATTTTTGGGGGGAAGGGAAATGGAATATGAGAGAAGTTTGCTGAAGTGCTCAAAATATTAGTGTAAATAGGACAGCTTTGTTTTAAATCTGTTCTAGGGAGTTAGGTGAACTCTGGACACTCTTCTACACATATCATGGAATTCGAGGCCAGGTTTCTGGTATCACAGGGTTTGCCTAACATAGATGTTTTGTCTTTTGAATGGTGGAGGAGTTTGTATGTGTTTGCTTAAGTCTCATTCAGAAAATAGAGTGTTATCATCAAATCCTTTAATGGATTTTTTTTTTTTTTTTTGGTCCTGGACTTGGATATTTGTAAAAAAAGACACTTTTAGTTGTGCTTGTGTTTTGGCTGTATAATATTTGGTGGTTTGTTTGGTGCTTTTTTTTTTTTCTTCCTTAGATTCCTTGCAAGGAGTCTTATTTTGGGTAATTTGTGGCTGAAAGTGTTTGCCCTTGCTGCATAAACTCATTTTAATTAGTTTGGTCTTTCAGTACCAGCTTCTCCTTCATTTCTTCTAAATGGATAGGAAAATGTCTGTAGTTTTTTTTACTGAAGTAGCTGATAATATTTCATTAAACAAAATGTTAAGTTGGAATAGATGATGTTTTGTTCTTGCTATGTTTTGTTTTTAAGAAAGTCTATGTATTTCACTATTGTGACTTCCTTTTGAGAATTTCGGTTATGAGGATCTCAGGTTGGAAGAGTTGTGGTTGCTTATCTACAAACTAATTCAAACAGACTTGGTGATACCAAATTTGCAAATATTACTGATGTACGTATATAAATGAGTAAGACCCTTGTTGTGAGAGAGGTGATCGAATAAAGCAAATACTTTTGATGTGTAACAGAAATATGTGTTTTTGAGATGCTAAATTTAATATCTTGGAAAATCCTACAACTTGGTGCAAATTTGTATTTTATCTTCCATTCAGAATTGTTTTCAGAAGTAATTAATTTGCATGCCACATATCTTTAACTTACAGCTTTGTAGGTAGGATAGAGTGATTAAAATAGTTTTAAAATCGTGCAACTCCTCAATGAAAACGCAGTCTTTTTTTCACTTTTTTCCTCTTGACATCCTTCCTTCGGCCGCCTGAAGATGTTGTCTTAATGTAAAATTTAGAATTGAGTAAGAGTTAGATCAAGAACTTCTGCAAACCCATCAAAGAATCTTGGTTACAGATTTTGGTGAGATCATGCTTCTATGAAGAATGCTGCATGCTTTTGCCAATTTTCATGAAGAGTAGATAAAACCTGCCTTTCCAGTTGTCCCTTGCAGTATTCCTGACAGAACATGTTCTCATTTTTATCAATAGGCTGGGTCAATTTCTCAAGCTGGAGTGGATATCGTAGAGAATGACATAAAGACTTACATATAAAATGGAAGTTGCAGTATACTCATGTTTTGAGACTGTCTTGGGTTTATTCTAGTACAAAACATGATTTAATTTGAAACCTGAAAACCTTTATAAGTGGGGTTTACTTTGTCTTTTTTTTGTTTGGTTGGGGGTTTTTTGTGTTGTTATTTGTGTTTGGGTTTTTTCTGTTGTTCCCCCCCACCTCCCATTCATATTAGTTTCTTATGCCCTTGGAATTTTGTTTAAGAAATTGTCTGAATTTCTCCATACAGTTTGTTGCAAGTTAACTGCTTCTCCACTGCTTGTCCCCACCACTCTTCCTCATTCCTCACTTAAGTGGTATGTGGGAAGAAATTCTGAAATGATAGTGCAAGTTCAGTAAGGAAGGATTTCAGCTAATTAGTGGTTGACCTCTGTAGGAAGAAAAAGGATGTGATATTTCTGAATTCCATAAAAATGTTATTCTAGTTTTTCTTTGTTATTTTGTATTTCTGTGTATGTTTTCCAGCATCAGTTCATCTTCCACAGTAAACTCAGAATAGCAGCTCACAGTTCAGCGAGTTTAAGCAGTTTGTGGTGAAATAAAAGTTCTGATGAGTAATCACTAGTACTAATTAGCCATATTTAATGGCTTGTTGGGAGGGAGTGTCAAAATAAAATTAATGTATTAGGCTATTAGTTGTTGCTAATCTGTATATAGTATCCTGAAATGAAGGTTGCAACTTTGTGGTGATGGGTAAACAACTATAAATATCATAAATACTCAATTTAGAAATAGTTCAAGTTCCTGAAAAGAAAGCAGTTGAATTGCCTGCCTTATTTGAAGATTTTAGGCAGCAGTAATTGTGAAATGCTGAAATTATTGATCCCTGAGGTAGGAAGCACTGTAAGCAGTGGTTCTGCTGTTATTTGACAGTTCTGATAATCTCTGTAACCGAGTCGTTGACTATGACTCTCCAGTGTACTAGATTCGTTCAGTGTATTTAAGAACTTGGGATTTTGGGTAGTATTCGGGAAGGAAGATTGTGCATCTAAAAGATGCTGAAATGTGTCAGAAGCTGATGTTATTTTCAATCCGGAAACTGAATAAGGAAAACTTCTTAGGGGTTTTTTGGTATCTGGAAGTCCTGATCAATTGACTTGTTATACAGATTTTCTTAGATCTGCTTACAGATTCAATATTTTTCTTCTGGATTCTGTCTTTGTGGTTGAAGTGTTAATGATATGCAGTTCTTTATGCATCTTTTTTTGTACTGTTATCCCTGCATGTTACCCCAGAGTTACTGCTATTTAGTGGACAGAAAGAACACAAGTCAGAAAAGACAGGATTGTGTTTTAGGGTTGGGTTTTTGTTGCTCTGTTTAATATAAGAATTCTAAACCCATACATTTTACTTCTGTGACTGAAACATACAGTCTGGGAAATGGCAGCTTGCTTCTAAGGAAAGTTAAGGTGGCAAAACACTAAGACCTAAATAAAGTTTCAGTACGTCTCCAACAACAAATCCTTGGTAGGTGCATGATAAGAAAAGACTAGTACTTAATCAATTTGTATTTTTCCTGTATTGCAGTACATCAACATTTGAAGGACTATCTAAATAATCAGACCTCTTTATGTCATCCTTTCTTTATCAGAGGAAGAAGTAGTAAGTGTAGAAGACTTGAGTGGCTTAGAGAAAAATGATGTTGTTCTACTATTAGCTCTTTTCATAGATAATATGTGCAGAGATAAATTACTTTACAAAATGTAGCTCAGTTGTGCATACGGCAGGATGAGGTGATAGAGTTGCTGTTGAAGACAACACTGCAATGTGTCTTCTGCTTTCTAATTTATTGGGTAAATCTTTAGCTCTTTTTGGACATCTAGCAGTATCGTGATGCAGTGGTTTCTGTGATCCCCTTGGGGTCTTTCGACTGCTCCAGATCCTAGCACACTGCTGAAAGTGGAGACATCTCTAAAAGTATGGGAAAGTGAGTTCTAACTAGTACATCTAAATCTCTATCAAATGATCTGTCTTTAGTCACACTTGTCTTGTAGTCTAATTGTAAGATCAAAATAATCATTAAAAGTTCCATTGAATTTCCTTGCCTGTGATATTTGCATGGCTTATCTTCTCAGTCCTGTCTGCTGGAGAACAGACTTGCAACTAGTGGAGCTTAGATATAATACAAGACCCTGTAGGTTCTGTAGCTGTTCACAGATATTAATGGTGTTAAATTAGCAACATCATCAATATTAACTGTTATTCAGACTGTGACATTTGTTTGGTAAATGATCATTAAACATGTGCAAACATCCTATATGCTATAAAAGATCTTTGGGCCCTGACAAATGTTTCATGAGAAAATTACAGGTTGTAGGAAAATGTAAATATTCTTTGGGAATCTGTCCTCTGGCAAGACAAAAATGTTCCTCTCTTAAGCAATGAAGGATTCATTATCTCTTTTCACATCCGTAAAAAATGCTGGAGACTATTTTATATACTTAACATGTATGTTGGTGTCTTCCTTTCTTTCAGGCACTGCTGTTGAATTGGGATTTGTCTGGGTTTTGTTAAGCAAGTAGTCCAGCAGTTCACTGTAGAAAAGTGTTGTTTTTAACAGTTTTAGTTCACTTAAGTCCTTTCCCTCAGATAACTACGTGTAGTACTAACTTGCTTGTTTAATTGATGAATGCATTAACCATGACTTAACACACATGACTTTTTTTTAGATTCATGTATTAATTATGTTCTTGCCAACCCTGTTTTTGGAGGAAAAGCTTACTTAAATATTTTCCAGTGTATTAAAAAAAAAAAAGCCAAAACCCCAGACTGTATACAGTGTTAAATATTCAGTATTTGTGCATGTATTTGCATACTTGGATTCCGAACCATTTCAGTTGTGTGTATATAAACACTGTACTTTGTTTCATCAAAATAGTGTGAAATTGGTTAAAAGTGGTGTGAATCATGATAGACTTGGTGCTCTGGTATCTAAGATACGTCAGCATGCTGATAAGTTACTTGCTTTCCTGCTGTGAGAACTGGTTGCTGTATTTGATTTTTTTAGCTGAATACAAACTAAATTAAATCTGCAGTGACCTGTATTGTGCTCTAGCTAATGACCCAGTTAACCTCTGGTTAATTTTCGTCTCTTGGTGTCCTGGGAACAGGGACATGTTTATTTCAGTTGCCACAAACCTTTAGAAATGTGCCACTGGCATTTATTATTCCAGAGCTCTGTGTTTTAACAGAAATTAGCTAATGGGCCGTGGGGGTCTGCAGAAGTTGTAGAATGCCAATGAGGAGCTTTCTTTCATTTTTCCTCCACCCTGATTTACATGACTAAGCTTTTAGCTTTTCTTGGTCTTGTTTTTGTTTCTTGAGTATTGATGTGTCTCCTGTGGAGGAAACAAACTATTTACTTAAAGTACAGGAGGACATTACTGCTGGCAGCTTCCCAGGAACTTCCCTCTTTTTCATGCTTTAAATTAAACTAGAACCAGTACAGATGTTGGTAGGGAAGTTTGCAACTGATACAATTCTATTATTGCGTGACTGTGTTATGCAAATAAATCTGAATATAACAATAAAATATTAATGAAGATCTTGTCTAAGGGCAGATCTGTTTGCCGCTTTTCTGATGCAAATGGGATTCTCTGGCACCTGAGTGGGCTTATCTATGAAGTATATGTTCTTTTTAAGGAAATGAAGTTAGACAACAGTCAGCTAGAAAAGGTGGAATAATTATTCACAGCCTTTCATAGTGAAAGTTCATACTGTCTGTCACAGATCTATTAATGCATAATCCAAAACAACCTGAGCATTTTCTGAGAATTAGACCATTGAGTGCTTACAGGGTGAGGCCTTGAGAAACAGCTGTTCTAGAGCCAATCCCTTCTGCTCTGTCTGTTCCTTGAAGTTTTTACCACAAATTTCCTTTGGAGATAAAATTCTTCCTTATTTTTTGTTTTGCCCATGGCAGCAACAAGAACAGGTAGAAACTACTTAGTGAGTGCTTAGCCTTATGCTATACTATAGCTGCTCTGCAAAAAGCAGTCGGAAGCAGTTCTACGGCAATCCTGAGTCCTGTGTTGGCCGTGTAGACAGATGAGTTTGGTGGGGGAGTGGGGAATTTTGGGCTTGTTTTATTTTGGGACTTTTTATGATGTAAGAATCACTTTTTGATGATCATATGTTAAAAATATGCAACATTGAGAGGGACGGGAGAAATTTCCATGAATAGATTCTTGGGAACTTGTTCCATTCAGCCAGGTGTCTTCGAGCACCACACAAACTAAGCAGTGTCTTTGCTCTGTGTATGCCTTGGGTATGTTCTGCAATTTTGTTAGAGATCAGCTACCTCCACCAGCTGGGGGGAACTGGCATTCCCTTTTATCTGCCCTCATTTCTTTGTTACCTGTAAAACACGCTGAACATAGAAAAAATACCCCTGAGACAGGACTGTGCAAGCCTTAGAAACCACTGCCATCCAAATAGGACTTCACAGAATTACAGAATTAACTAGGTTGGAAAAGACCTTAGAGATCATCAAGTCCAGCCTTTGACCTAACAACATCTTCTTGACTAGACCGCAGCACTAAGTGCCACATCCAGTCTTTTCTTAAATGACTTTGTATATATTCTACCTGATGGTTAAACCAATTTTTTTCTCTATTCTAAGAGCCTCTGTGTAAAGGATCCACCACATTGTATCCTACTGGGCACTGCAGCACTTCTCTTTTTTGTAATGGGGAGGAAAATGTGATTCTATAGAAATAATACTGAAGCTGTGGTTTGTTATGTTGTTACAATGTGGCTTTATGCCTAAATGTAAATGGTGAAAAAGTGGTATTTTCCTGGGATTTTTGTTTTGTTTTGTTTTCTTATGGCAGTGGAAGAAGTAAAATATCAACTTCTGTCTTGTTTTGGTTTTCTTGAAAACCGAGTTGAAAGAAAAGGAATTCTAGGTTGTGAGATATTAAGTCTCTCTCTTTACTGACTGGAGCATCTTGTAAATGGAAACTTTTTCTGCCAGTAATCAGAGGTACAGGGAATTCTACGTACAAAGGGAGCTACAGTGCCCCACAGCTTAGTCCCTGGTCTTTTCTTTTTGTGAGTTTATTCTGTCAGGGTCTGTTAGTTTTGGTATTGTTGGTGATTTAATAGGATTTCAGACTTGGTGGTGGTCTTCATGGGCTCTTTCCCTATTTCATCCCTATCTTCCTCTGCTAGAGGAAAAAACCAGCTGTGACTGAGAAGATTGGAATTACACACAGTGTAATTCCCTTATTCATAAATTTATAAGGGAGTTGCTTCTCTTGATTACTGGTTGAGAAGAACCAAATCGCAAGCTTTTGAAAGAGTGGGAATATGCTTTTCAGATATTTCAAATCCTGAGATCATCGATATTTCTTTCTTGTCTTGTGTTTAAAAAGAAATCAAATGAGAGAAGTTATTTCTGTGTAGACATGATGATGTTTCTATTAATTCGTAGAAATCTGCAGCCGGTGCTATTAAGCCAAGAACTTGTTCACATTGAAGGCTGAACCTGTATTCCTTCAAGACCAGGTAAGAAAAATGTACTGAGTTTATTATACTGTGTTCTGGATATTGTTCTCATGTGGTATGTTTTCAGATTAAATTTTGTGAGTAAAAATAATTTTGCCCTCTTGTTGATCCGGCAATCTGACAGCATGCATTCATTTATCACAAGTAATTTCTGAGTACCTTACAATGCAATGAACTGTGATCAAGGTGAAGGTATGGAAGCATGAGAAATGCAAAGGAAAAAGTAAAAACATTTCTGAAACAGGATTTCAGAAAGAAATTTCAGAAATGCTCTTCACTGAATATGACTCATGCATATGCATGTGTATTTGCAAAAAGATAAAAGATTTTTAAAAAATATTTTGAATTATCACCAAAGACTTCATATGTTACTTGATGAATATGATAATAAATAATCTTTCTGAAATGCTTTTGTTTATAGAAATTACCTCCCTAATGGTTCTTAATTTCAATTACTTAACTGAACTTTTCAGATCTTTCGCTCTTGTGTTTGATTTGCTTCTTCAGTGCACTTCTACATTGATCCATGCAGAAAGATTAAATGCTGCTGCCTACATTGTGGGCACTCGAGGAGACTTTAGATGCTACCTCTGTTTGTCTCAAAGGACTGATAATACTTGGCATAAATATTCTATAATACCAGTATGGTATGAAGAAGCTTGTCCTGTATATTTGTGCTTGAAAACAGTTCTTTTTGAAGTGTAAACACGAACGGAAAAATAGTGTGTTATTTTGGGACTAGATTTGTATTTAAAAACATGCAAATATGTAAAAAACAGAGCTGGGTTTTGATCTTACAAACATGACTGTAAGTAGTATGTTAATGACATTCATGAAACTACTTGTTTAGTCTGGTGGATATAATTGTAAAAACCTTCTTCTCAAAAGTTAAAATGTAAATTGCCATACAGCTCTAGGGGTAAGGACTACAGGAAATTAGTACTGGCTGTTCATGGGTACTGATTCCATTATTATACCCAAGATTTGAATACATATTTAGCATAATGAAATCTATCCTGTTATGGTTTTCTTTTCAAACAATATGCCTAAAAACTCTGAAACAAAGTACCAAGCTTTTAATTACCATCTGCTTCCTATTTCTCTTCTTGGTGCACCCTAATTGTTGTGAGCAGGACAACAATTCATCTGCCAAGCAGTTTTCAACACAGAGTGCAGAATTCAAGTAACTTCTGTCAATCTACTTTTTTTCCAGGCAGAATTTAACATGACTTTGTGACCTCCCCAGGTACTGCAGATGCTCCAGACTGATAAAGGAGATTTGCCTCATACCACAGTGTTTTCCTAAACCATAGCAATGCTAAAGCAATACCTTACTCAGAATGTATAAAGAAAGAATGAAGCATGGCTGTGTTGAATTTTGTTGAATTAGTTTTCAGCGTTCCAGCCCTTGAATATATGTAGAATTAGTTTTCAGAGTTCCAGCCCTTGAATATATGTAGAATAATTTGGATTTTTTTTTTTTCTCCCATCCAACTATCTTGAAGCCTGCAAATGTCATTCTTCCATAAGACCCAGCTGGCTGAGTAAAACTCTGCAGTTGGAAAAGAAGATGTATGGAAAAATATTCTTGATTTGGCAGGTAAGAGGAGGGGTAGCTGTTAAACTCATGAGTGTAATACCAAATTGAATCTCTTACTTATACTAGGACAATAATAGAATATAGCATTAATTTGGAATCAAGTAACTTCAGTACTGTTGCACTGGCATAATTCAATATGAAGAAAAAAGCAACTTACTCTTGCCTGTTTAGACCATTTCCCTTTGAAGATGTCTTGTTTACCATTCAGGAAAGAAGTTGTCATTTAGGCTGATCTACTCTATTGTATTTGTTGTTGATGTTTGTACGAGTTAAGCTTCTTCCTCTATGTGTTTGTGGGGATCTTTTGAAGTTTTGTTTACTTTGTGTTTTTTGTAACTCAAGAGGGATAATGAAGGAAAAGAAAACCTTTTTAAAAAATTCAAAATCATCTGATAAGTGTGAATATCCCATACATCCAGCCACATGGGCTATGTAGGAGTTAGATTGCAAGATCTCTGTACTTGAACTTTGTGGCCTCCTAAAGAGCTGCCTGGTGGATGCACAGGGGCACTGCTGCCCTGCTGCTGCCACAGGCATGTGGCTTCCTTTGTTCTCCGATGCTGTGTTTCCGATGCAGCTGGTGAATTTTCTGAACAGCATAGGGAAGGAGAGACTGATTACTATAAATGTGAGGTCTGGGAAGCTTTTGCATTTAGCTGTGTCGTCACTAAGAGGGGTTGCTTTACTGAGCCGAAGTGCATATGTGCCTGTGTGCTTGGCATTTAACTGTGGCTTGCCTAGAGGAGGGAATAGCCATGTCAGCCTTTCAGTGTTGCTCTAGCTGTGGTCACTTATCTGAAGGATCCATGCATTTAAATGTGATATGTGTTACGGAAATTTGGAATTCATTACTTTGCATTTTTTGTGAAGTGTTATTAAATGTGTGCACAAAGCCTATAAGGAACTTATATGCAAATGTTGGTCATTCACTTGCACATTAAACTTTAACTTTTAACTCTGCCTTTTTTCCATATCTTTTTTTCACATTGACTACAAGCAGAACTCAAAGGGGTTTTCAGAATTTTGTTAAGATGTGAAATGAGAAACATTTACTTACGGCTTTAGAGAACTTCTCCAGTGCTTACTTCAGGTATGACCTTGCCTTGCCTGACGTATCAGATAACAGAGATAGAGAGGAAGGAGCTTCATGTTCAATATAAATGTAAAAAAGCTTTAGATGCTGCAGATTATCGGTTGCTTTGCATAAATAACTGTAGCATGTTGCAAATATATAGGATTTGGCAGAGACCAAAATTGCAAATCCCTTGCAATTACACTGCACTCAGATTTAAGGTCCAGGAAAATCTTTCCTCAGTCACAAATTTCGCATTCTAGACATGGGACCTTAGACGGTTTGTACCATGTAAATCTTGTTTTAATAACGGCTTCTTTGAGCTTTAGAATGTTTTTAGGAATTGTTGCTTTTTGATAAGGCAATGGTATATACTGAGGGTATATAATGCCTTTGAAGTGAGTATTTGTAGTTTGTTGGATGTTTTGTTTTATAATTGTAGTATCCATGACAATTTAGAGAATGTTGAGAGAGCGAGACCTAAAACATATTCTAACAATGCAAATTCTGTTTACTGTCATGGCTATGTGTGGGAATAGCAGTTAAAGAATTAAGTTTATATCTGCTTTATCTTTATTTGGAAAATAAAATTTTATTTTGCAACATCATTTTATATGCAACAGGAAAAAAAGTAAAAGGAGTAAAGCAGTTTGTGAAAACTTACGCCAGTTTTTTAATGTGTAGTACTTTTATGTAATTGTTGTTTGCGCCTCCAGCATCCTTTTATTTGAAAAGAAGGTTCTTGGTGATAGAACGCCTGACCCTGAACCCAGAATGTTTGTAAAGGCTATCCTTGTGTACCTAGCAGCCATGTAGCAGAGGGGGAGTACACAAGCCACGTACCAGGTATGTGAGAGAATGGCAGAACTGGGCTGAAAACTTTCTTCATGTTAAACATCACACACAGCAAGTGTGTGCTAGGGGTATATTTGATACCTCACATATCCCTTTATACTCAACAACTCTCACCCTCCTCCCATTCCCCCACCTAGAAGGTCTTGCTTTTATTTTTATATGACAGACTTTGAAGTCAATATAACATGTCGTCAGTAGACTGCAGTATGATGGGATAGGAGAAATGCTTTCTGGAAAGCTCTAAATGTGATGAAACCTATGAAACCTGATGTGTTCTGTTTGGGTTAACATGCAGGGAATGCTGTCTGTCCAACACTGCTCCTGTTCACACACTTTGAACTGGGTTTGTGCCCAGTATTTGTCTAATGCAGTTAGCAAAGAAAAAAAAAAAAAAAAAAATTTGTGCCACGATCTGTAAGTTTTACTAAATATAAATATTCGGAAAAAAACCCAGTATTTTCTTTATTGTGGAGTATAAATCTGCAATTTAAAATAGTTGGAAAAAGGAAAATAATTGTTCCTGGAAAACTGGTTTTGTATTTGGTTTTGGTGAATAGAAGTAATAGATTTTCTTCTTCCATTCTAGAAACAGAGTGATATATTCTTTGTAAAGTAGCAAGACTTCCTTGCTTTCAAACATCCAGGTGACCTTGACTGCAGTCAGTAAAAAATGTTGTTCTGGTTTCTTGCTCCACTTGTTACAAAGTGAGCAAATACGACTGTGCAGAAGTTTGTAATTCAGATTCTTTATGTGTTGGTTTCCTTATGGACTAGTGGTGTAGCCTTTTACTGGGTTTGAACTTGTTTCCTCTGCTGCTGCTTGGGCTGAAGGTGTAAATGTAAGAAGTAAACAACTCCACTACTGTGTAGCTACTAGGAGAGACCTGGTGACTTAGACATCAAACTGGCTCATAGCCCTCAAAGATTTAGGTTGGGCAGTTGAAAGTGTCATGATGGAACTGAATAATCCAGGTTGTCTGTTTCCTCTTTCTGAACAAAGTTTAATTTAGCCCTTAAATCTGTACTTTTGGGCTGCTTTCTTGAGCTTTTCTTTAGTCTTTTTCTTTTTACTTTTGCTGCTCATTTATTTTAGAAAAATATTCTCTCTACAGCAGCTGGAAACCTGGCAGTAGACTTCAGCTCTCACTTCTGTGGGTTGTAGGACCATGGATCTCTTTTTTGATGTGGTGCATGGCTGAAAAACTTTTCGTTACTTCTGTTAGCAGATGTTTGATGGGAAAGGATCTTGTAGGGAGCTAGATGTTGAAGTAGATCTGTTCATAATGCTAATGGCCAGGCATATAGGACTTGCTTGACATTCTTAGTCTGCCTTTATTTGCTTTCCTGGATTTTAAATAGAGGAAGAAAAATTTGGTGGTTTTGTGTGTTTTGGTTTTTTTTAAATTTGTCTGAGCACTAAATATTAGACAGTGGTGAGAAGTCCGAGACCGAGGAAGTATATATATAGGACTTACAATGTCCTTGCTGTTTATTACTTTACTAATAATACTAGGAATTATGTGTGTGGGGTCGTGGGTTTTTCATATTTTTGTTATTTGGTTTTTTTAATACCAACTGTTCCCCATCCCCCCCGTATATAATAACAGCTGTATAGTTTTCATTCTACGCCTATTGCTGGGTAGATAACTTTGAATTTTCTTACTTAAACTATATAAAGATTGCCTTTCTGCCTTTTGATCAAGCATTCATGTTCACTAGTGTCCTGGGCTTGCAGTGCCTGGTTTTGGTAGCAGGGAGGCTACAGGAGTGGCTTCTGTGAGAAGCTGCTAGAAGCTGCCACCATCATGTCCAGCAGAGCCAGTGTCTGGCTGGCTGCAAAGATGGACATGCCACAGGCCAAGGCTGGGCCAATTAGAAGTAGTGGTAATGCCTCTATGATAACAGATTTAAGAAGAAAATCAAACCAGTACTGATGGCACAGTTTTAATTCCAGCCAGAGAAGAGGGGCAGAGTGGCAATATGTGAGCAGAAAACAACTATGGAGACACCAAGGTCAGTGAAGAAGGAGGGGGAGGAGGTGCTCTAGGAGCTGGAGCTGAGATTCCTCTGCAGCTCCTGGTGAAGACCATGGTGAGGCAGCTGTGCCTCTGCAGCCCTTGGAGGCCCACGGGGGTGCAGAGATGCACCTGCGGCCCATAGAGGAGGCCACACCAGAGCAGGGGGATACTTGGAAGGAGACTGCAACCCGTGGAGGAGTGACCCACGCTGCAGCAGCTTGAGGGGGGCTGCTGCCTGTGGGGTAGACTCACGTTGCAGCAGTTCTCAGGGAGCTATTGCTGGTGAGATGGACTCTTGTCAGAGAAGTTCCTGGAGAACTGTCTCCCGTGGGGAGGGACCCCACAGTGCAGCAGGGGAACAACTCCTCTCCCTGAGCAGTGGAAGAAGCCACAGATGATGGACTGACCAAAACCCCCATTCCCTGTCTCCCTGCGCTGTTGGGGTAGGAGGTAGAGCTGGGAGGAGGGAGTGGGCGGGAAGGTGTTTTTTAAGGGATCATTTTACTTCTCATTATCCTGCTCTGTTTCTGTTAGTGTAATAAATTCACTTTCATATCTTTATGCTTGAGCCTGTTTTGCCTGTGATCTCTCCTGGTCCCTGACTCTTGTGGGTGCCTGACGTCTGGCCAGGGTCAACCCACGACAACTACTGCAAATATGAAATCTAAGATATTTCAATGGTAAATTTAGAAACATGCTTCCAATGTTTGTCTCCTAGTATATGTTATACCTACATATATTTGGTTATAAACAAAGATGAAATATATCAACAGAGGAATGACAGAAAGGAGTATAACTTGTTATATGTGAAAACACTTTAATACTGTAAGTTACTTTATATGTTACATATGGCCAGGCAAATGTCTGACAGAGGGTGCAGTTGCATGCACTGAATTAGGCTATATGTCATACATGGGACACCATAGATTAGTTGTATTGGGGCTTTTTGATGTTTTATTTATTTTGAATCATATATCTCTTAAACCTCCTTTTTAAAAAGACTAGTATTGCAGATGCACACTGTGCACTGCACTGTGATAGTGCTGCAGTTTAAAATGTCCACAATACAAATGTGCTTTTAAGACAATTCTTCCTAAATCTATTACTGTAAATTGACCAAACACCAACGTTTTAATGCAGGCATGAATGTCAGCCTAAATTTGCATATTCTGCAGATCATGTGACCTTCTTTAGGTCTCAAAATGCAGTAGATATTTTGCCTGCTTGATGTGAAATTGTGTCTTGCAAAGTTGCCATGAATGTGACTGAGTTTGTGACAATTATTCCTACATGAGTCTGTGCTGACCACAAAGTTCCCTAAGTTCTGCTTGCTTGACATATGGCTGGAAGGTTGTGTGTCTTCAGCAATAGCTGTGATTCAGGTTTATGCTGCCAATGTAGCCTCCAACTAAGAAGAGAAAATGTTAATGTTTCTTTATCAGAGATTTGTTTTTACTTGTTTCATCTAATTAGCCTGTGACAGTTTCAGTTTGGCTTTGTGCATGTGCTGTACTCAGAATGACTATAAAGAAATACAGAGAGACTCATCTTTTGTAAGAAGCTGTGACATGCTGATTTCCACTTTGGACCAGATTTTAAAGAGGAGCAGTATTTATTTCTTAGTAAAAGCCTGAAGCTAATTCCATCTATAAATCCATGATGCAATCATACAGTTCAGGAAGCTGCAGTGATATGTCTGTACCAGAATTCTGTCCTTTTTAATGCTAATTTTTCATGTTTCTCCAGAGCTTGCCTAACGTATGTTGTGTATGATGAATTATGAGTCTGAATGAACTATGCTTCAAATTTAAGGTGTGTTTAATTAACTGCATTAAAATGTAAGAGATTGGAGAAGCCTTCTCCTTCAGCCCACTTCAGAATTGCTTCTGAACATTCTTGTAATGTTAGAGCAGTTGGTTGAAAAATGGTGAAAATTAAAAGCTTTGTTTAGAGATAAGGTGCAGTAGAATCTGCTTTGTGTAGCTTTACATGCACAAAATACTTCAGTGCTTGTTCTGTTGCGCTGTACATACGAATAACAACAACCAACTTTGGGTGATTTTATGGTAAACTGACATCTTCTATTGTATCTTTTGGTTATGCTTCCCTATCACTCAATAATGTAGGTTAGAAGGGACCTGTGGAAGACATTTAGTTGAATTCCTTCCAAGCAGGCAATTACTTCAAAATTAAATTGTAATTTATTAATTCTGTCCCTTGCTTAAATATGAACTGTCTCCTTCCAAGTGAGGTGCAGCTGAAGTAGTGTGGTGTCTGACAATTCCATCCAGTCAGCCTCTGTTGTGGAGGTGGGCATCTCTGATGTCTCTGCTAATGGAGAGTGCAACCCAATTGCAGTGAAGAGATGTCTTTACTACATTAAGTCAGAGAAGTTACTAGGGAAAACCTGGAGTACTTCCTGACTTCTCGAGTAGCTCAGTTTTTCACATGACAAGTCTAGAATATGCTGCAAATACCATCCACTCATCAAAGCATGTGCCAAAGAGAATGTGGAGACAATGTGGCTCATGTGGAGATCTCTGCTATTACAGCTAATTTGTTTTTATGATACTACTGTGTTGCTCCTCTAGCAGAGGTGGTCTCTGTAATGGCCTGGCATAGGACAGAGGCAGTTATTCAACCTGAAAAGAGAGAGAGGCAGCTGAACTGCATGCAGTGTAGGATGCAAAACAGGGGTGCAGTGAGCTCTTTGGTTTGGTGAGGCTGGATGACAGTTACTTACTAGATGAGAGAATCAAACTGAGTCATCTTGTCATCTGTAAATGGAAGGAAGGTGCTTACGGTGGTTATGGCTGGCTGTGTCACTGGTAATGACTAGACTAAGGTTACCCAAAGGCTGCAGGTTATAATACTGATTTTGTCCTTGCTTGAACTTACATGCCGTCCCATTCACCTCCACTAGCATTTCTTCAGGTTTTGCTGGCTTCAGAGAGAGCTTATTCTTACTGGAATTTTATTTTGTACTTAGCTAATTTAGTCATCAAGCATAATTTATCCCGGTGGCTAGAAAGGAGTTATAGCTGAAATTACTGGAAAGGATAAGGGATTAAAGGAGACCAGAATGTCGCTTCTGTTCAGTTATTCATATAGAATGCATGTGATGGTTGGTATGATACATGAACTTTATACATTGTATTTTGGATTTATGTTATTTTTTGAATTCAAATGAAATGGTTATTTTTTATGGTAACAATGAAAATTAAAAACTACAATCTGTTCTTCTTGCTGTTAGCATCTTTGAAGCTAAATGCCTTTTTTCTTTCCCTGTAATTTTTTTCTGTGTTCTGTTACAGTTACTTGCTACTACCATTAGTTTTGAAAGTAGCTGCCTTTCACTGGCAGTGTGTTGCAGAGAATGACATATTCCATGTGATCCACAAAGTGTTTACAGAAATATGACTTGTAACAAATTTCACTTGTCTTATTTTCTTCAAATGTTAAATTATCTAGGCCATAGAATAAAAAGTTACGTAAATAATTTAACATTAAGCTTTTGGGAACTCTACACTGAATCTTACATTATAAGCATGTTCCAGTTTAAACTGAAACTTTGAAATAACAGATCAGTGAAAAATAGCAGACCGCTTCCTATAGGAAAATACCTGTAACTTGTTTTCTATTTTAGAAGAAAAACGTCTGTTTAAGTTGGAACAACAATTTTTACAGCTAGTGGAAAATACAGTAGACATTTGTTAATGTCCACAGAATAATGCTGACATTTTTTCCCAAAGGTACCTTTTTCCTTTAAGGATTTTCACAGTAAAAATATCATACTCTGTAATACACATTTATGTCTAAATCATTATGCAAGGCATGTGGTTTAAAAATGAGCACAGTTGGTATTTGAACATCAGTTTTAATTGATGCTGTTCCTACACTCTGCACACTTCGAGGCAATTAATGGCTGTCTTGCAATCCTTCAAGAAAAAAATAATTATCCCTGCTGATTCCCAGTTCCTGTGTTTCCTTCTTAACCCTGTTTTCTGATAGCCTAGCAGGTTTGGAGAGCTGGTGTTTATTTATACAGAATATTTCATTGCTTTGAGGGGATGATGTGAGCATTTAAAAATTCAGCAGCTGTTTCAGGTCACTTACAGCTTAAGCAGCTCTTTCATTTTGAATGATTTATATAGTTGGGCTCTCGTTGAGATGTTAGCAGTTTGCAGAGACTGTAACCGTGTGAAGAAAAGATCCTAATTTGTCAGTTTGAGAGAAGGGGAGTTGTTTGTAGTCAGAGAGAAAAAAGCATTAGTTCATTTTGTGGATCTGACATGTTGGCTATCCCCAGATACAGTACTGAAAGAAAGATGGCTATCCGCCATGCATTTATGATTAGAAGCTGAAAAGTGGAGAAGGGGTGAATGAGGTTAAAGAAAGGAAGCAGAGATTGGAATAGGATTTCTTCTGAAATACATGAGAGAAGGTACATCTGTGCACATTTTATGCCTTGGAGGGACAACTAGAGGTAGTTGCCAGAACTATGAACAGATAGGAATATGGAGCTGAGCTTTACCCCAGCTTGAGAATAAGATACAGTATATGATGTTCAAAAGAAGTAACTGCAGAGAGTTAAATAAGATGTGAGTGTAAAGTATGTACCTCTTAACTGACTCATCTGCTATGACAGTTCATAACAGTAGGAAGTTTGTCAGATGTATGGCACAAAAAAATAATTCAAAATTACAATAATATTGAAGTCATTAGATGCAAACCTCATCTGCAGATAGAAATTGATAGTTTCTAGAAATCAAAAAGAGTATTGGATGTCACCTGTGTAAGGTGGCGTGCTTTGGCTGAACATGTATTATCAGGGTGATAAAGGGTTTCACCTTTTGCTGAAATATCACATCTTGGCACTTGGAAGGAGTAGGACAAGAGCAGGATTAGATGATGATGTTTTTCCCATTGAGATGCTTTTTTAAATGCCTGTCCAGAAACTGGTTCCATTTCAAGTTGGTGATGCTTGACCCCATGCATAACACTAGGTATTATTGACATACTTGTAGGACCTGATTCAAGTAATGCTATTGATAGATGTCTGTAGTTCTTATTTGTATAAAATTATTTTTACTCGTGTTAGTGTTCCTTAATTATATTATTGACCCAATCTGATTAGCTCAGTTGGTTATAGCATGGTGCTAATAACATCATGGTCACAGGTTTGATCCCTTATAGGCCATTTACTTAAGAGTTGGACTTGATGATCTTTGAGCAACTCTTTTGTTACTATTATAAAAGAAAAAAATAAGTTCTCAATTTCAAGAAATTGAATAAAGATTAATAAACTGTACCTTTCAAAACTTTTAGATTTCTCTGTGAATATTTTGCATAGCTTGAATTGTTATGTTGTAGACCAAGAAAGTTACTGAGCAGCCTTTGAGACTGATTGCATGTAAGTATGTGGATGAGAAACACTGAAAAAGTTCTACTAAATAAAATTATAAGTTTATATGAAAATCGATAAATATAATGTCTAAATTGTTTACAGCACCAGCAGCTGCTAGTTGTAGTCATTGCAAACTTCTTTATAGCACCTCCAGTCTTAGGAATTTGGAGCAAGTAGGATTTAGCTTAGCTACAGTTCAGGCTTTTGGCAGTCATGTAAAGGCTATGCTCAAAGCTTCCTAAATTGAAGAAATAAAGTAGATTTAAGGGGCTTTTTAGGTTTTGGGATTCTTTTCTTATATAAAGCGATGTTAGGCATTTTCTTTGGTTGACATAGTTACTACTAGTTCCTAGTATGATACAGCAAGAGAGGAAGCAAAAATTTCTTAGCAGTTCATGGGCTACTAGAGAAACCTCTCGTAAGCTTAATTCTAAATCTTACAGAGAGACCACTGTGCTGACCTTGCTATCGTGTGTGCCTTTCACTAGAATCACATCTTTATTTTGATTATTTCCTCCACTCTTCTAGTAATCTGGTTTTGTCTCACCTTTTAACAGGGAATTTTAATGGAAAGCAGGGGTACATTTGGCTCCCATTCTTTTCTGCAGCCAATGTAGTAGTAAAGAGTTACTCATGAAGAAATGCGTTCCTCTTTCATGCACAGATTCAATTTCTTATACTCGCGTATCCTCCTTGACTGTGTTACAGCACAGGGTATGGTCCTGAAAAACTGCAACTCTGCTCACTGGAAAATTAAGTTCAGAGGGTTTTCAGAGTGAAAATTGATTGTCACTTAAGAGAGATTGATGAATGTCCTTATGTGAGAGTTGCAATTTTGCATTTGAACTCTTAGTGAATGAGGATTGCAGCTGTTTTAACAGCTAGGGTTGCGCTGCAGTTAAATACTTAAACACTGACCCAACCCTTTTAATTTTATGCTTGTAAAGCTGGGCACTCAAGTGGTCGTCTTATTTGGTGCCTTGCACAAGTATATCATCATTATATGTGGCCATGTCATAAACATCTGGTTTCTGTGTTCCAGGGTCCAGTATTCCTGACTGGTGGAGCTTACTGCATCAGATAACTGCAGCACTTTCTTACTGTCCTTTTGCCTGGTTTATGAGACACTGTACAATAGTGAATCTGAATGCTATTTTTGATAAATTACAGTGACTATCAACATACCTAAATACTTTGTGATTATTATAGGATTTCAGAGTGGGTGTCACTACTGAACTATTCCAGACAAAGTAAAGATAAGCTCAATTTAGATTAAGACTTTGTGATTATTTTAGGAATATGGGGGCTTGATTTATCTAGATGACTTTGCATTTTTTCAGCATTTTACCACATAATTCTTATAAGCATATCTTTGGCTTCATTTGCAGTTTAGGATATACAGTGCTTCTGAGATACTCAACACCCAGGAAATAGTGACTGTAGCAACCTAAGGTATCAGCTGTGGGGAAAAGCCTTGCTCTAAGTAATTTCTCAGACATTCAACAGAAGTTATTAATAGTTAAATGTTAGTGTAATCACTCACCACTGAGCATGGTTTTTGTGGTGGAGGGTTGTTTTGTTCTTGCTTGGAATTTTTTTGTTTTCTTTTGTTTGCTTTTGCTGTCACATGGAAGACTGCTGCAGGCCAGTCTGTAAGAGTGATGGGAACCTTCAGATTCATACTATTGTATAAGTGTAGTAAGTGCTGTAGTAACACTTGTTACCCTCTGCGTGTGAGGGAACTGTGTGGCTTTGCCAGCAACCTAAACAGCTTTTTGCCAACAGGAAGAGGGCTACAGCAACTGAGGGCTTCTAGGTTTACTTTCAAGTTCCAGAGGAAGGTATGCAAGTGTAGCTAAAAGGACCCTGAATTCTGTTCCACCCTACTTGTCTGTTTTTATCATTCTTTCACCTTCCTTGGTTATTAGAAGTAGTTAACTGCAAATGAGTTCCTTGGCTCTAATAGAAGAAAGGAAACAGGTTAAAAACTTGTAACAGGTTCACTCTGTGCCAGTAAATTTATGGAGTGTTTTAGATGAGTTCTGAGGATAGCATGCAAGAATAGAGTTCACTGTAGACTAGTTAAAAACGTGTACTGTTTCAAAACTTCTGTAGTGGGCACTTGGAAGTTGAATGATGATAGATGCATTGCAAGCTACAGTAACTTTTGCTTTTCAGTTTGTCTTTCATTTAGTCATCTTGTGTATTAAAAAGCAACACTATATTTAAAGAGGATCAATTAAAGATGACTGGGACAAACTGCACTGTCTGTGACACTTGCACAGGTAAATTTATTTGGTTGTTTAATGGGGTGCACTTTTGTATGTAATGATGATTATTACTTTGCTTGAGGGCAGTCGCTTTAATATTTTTGTACCCTATGAAATACAGTACTTACATCAGTAACAGAAATAGCAAATTATGTCCAGGATCTTTAGTCCTGTTCAGTACAACACTGAACCCAGGGAGGGTTGAGTAGTCTTAAAGTAATATACATTAGTGTTATGGTGAACTCCCAAGTAAGTTAAATCCAGTGTATATAGTTACCTACTGAGATAGCAGGCAAGTTAGCCACTGATTTTTTTTCCTCGGATTTCTAACCTTGTGGATGTTGAACCTTTCATCTGACCTTGTATCCCCCCTGAAAGGGGAAATATGATTTGGTCCAAAACTGACATTTGGAATACATCTTTAATTGGTTTTGACTCACTTGAGAAGAGAAAGTATTCTAGTACAATGTGAGGTTCTATTGGGTAAATTTGAGTGGATTAGACTGTGCACCGTTGGAAGTGCACACAGGTTTTAGGCTGCCTTAATGCTTCTGTGTCCTTTGGACAGAAATGAACAGGCCAGTGTGCTTGAGGAAGGTTATTAGGGAGACTAGGGTGTGATGTGCTAGGCCAGAAAGATGTTTGGCTTTGGGAAAGAAGTGGAAACAACTGACAAAAGGAGCTTTATGGTTTTGACAAAGTGGATTGAAGATAATAAGAGAAGACAGTAAATACAGGGGGACTGAACTTTACAGGGCTGTGGATCAATGTAAGCTGTACTAACTGAAACACTGGAATATGATTTGTGAAGCATCCCTAATACTGGCAAGGGGATGAACTGAACAATAATCTAATATGGGACAAACACAGTCCATTGTTATACACAGTCCTTTGTTTTGGGCCATCTGTAGAGCTGAATAGAGATTAGTGATAAACAAGGGGTTTTTCTGCTTTATTTTGTTTGTACCCATGAGCTTTGCAAACATGTTTTAATAAAAAGCTGAAGTTTATCTTGTGCACTGTCTCAGGCTTTAGGCCTGAGTATTTATTCTGCCTTCTAATACTACCTCAAAGGTGGTGCTCCATGTATTTCTGAGAATATCTGTGTAAAAGTATAGGCCTCACCCTGTTGAAGAAGTGTGTAACCTCTATACTTGCTAATTTTAGGTGGCTTTTTCCTTTTCAAGGCATCTGAGTATCTTCATAAAGCACTATGAAGCTATAATCAATTGTCAAAGCCCTGCTGGTGAAGTCCGCACTGCTCCAGAACATAAAAATGATCTGTTTCTTACCTGTAATGTCATGACTTGTTTCCTTGAACAGTAATTGATGTCAATTGACTTGTTTCCTTGAACAGTAATTGATGTCAATTTTAGATGATGTCTGTGAACTTGAAATTGTTTGTCTGCTAAGGACCTTGAGAGTGTGATCTTCTCAGTTACAGTAATGTAGATTCCATCTGTAGTGCAAAAATTGTCTAGGGACATAAATTACAGCAATTAAAATAAGCTGTAGGAGAGAGAATGATGCATTATTAATTGGCATAGTCATTAAAGGGCTGAAAAGAAACTAAAAGAGTTACTATGTCAATACTCAAGCACTAAAAGTGACAGGCAGTGTTCAAAGACCTGTGATTGTATTCAAAGCCTAAGGTCATTAAGACACAGGCAATTATGTGGAATTTTATGACTGTGGGTTAAGATCACTCCAAGATACTAACAATATGTTAAAATGGAAATTTTTTAAGAATAGTGATGTTCAGATGACTGCTCTGAAGACTGGAATAGTACTGCAATTAATTTCTACCAAAAGAATGTGTAGCACATTATTTTAAAGAAATTGAAAACAGCAAAGACTTGTAAAGAAATGCCTTCAGTAATTTGGTGAATTTAAGCAGAAAATTAACATTTTTCAGCATTAAATATAATAATCTGAGCTCATATAAAGAAGAATAAATCCTGGCACACTGAAGAATGAAGATTTAATTAAGAGTCTCTTTATACCTCAGAAACAAAGTCTTGCCTGTGTCATGCTGAGAAATACGGCAGTCTGAGTAAGAGGCTCATGGTAATGTAGCTGTAGATCAGCTACTTAATTATTCATAACACTACTTGTCAGTGAGTTCTGATGATTTACCTACCTCAGCTAATTTGCCTTTTTGGAAAT
This sequence comes from Atrichornis clamosus, assembly GCA_013400975.1. Taxonomy (NCBI): domain Eukaryota; kingdom Metazoa; phylum Chordata; class Aves; order Passeriformes; family Menuridae; genus Atrichornis; species Atrichornis clamosus. The sequence continues at coordinate 208,950 of WBMZ01005103.1, forward strand.
AATGCTTGTTTTGTAAAATAGTTCATTTGTAGTGCTATAAATGAAGAAGAAATGGTGAAAAGGAGCTGTCTTTTCATGAGAGAGCAGTTTTAATAATTAATTTGCAAAGCAAAATAAACTTCAAATACTGGAGGTGTTAGGACAGTAATTTACTTGTTTTGACAACTAATGGGAGAATGTAGGTCTGCTGGGTGGACAGTTAAAGCTCCGTAACAAACATCTCAATACTTCCCCATCTAAGGGAACCTTGGGAATTTTGGCTTTTAAAAACTTGCCAGTGCCAGTTCTACTTGCTTAGAATTCAGATTTCTAATTCATCTCGCTGTCTACGCCAAAGTTTAAACGCTGAATGTGATTAGCTTTGCTGAACAGATGTCGAATTGAATGGCCTCTGTTGATTCAGAGAATCTGAGTAGTGTCAAAGTTCAGTTACTATGCTTTCAGGAAGGCCTCCCATTGCTGAAATGAGGTTTCTTTTTTCTCTTTTCCAAGCTGCATGCCAGAGTCTGCATCAGCATGCAACTGGACTCAAGAAAAGCATGTATGTATAGCCACTGAAAGAGCAATACAAATGTACAGCCACATCTTGTCTAAGCCACCCATACAGGAGTTGCTCCAATAGCAAGTTACAGGGGGGTTCCCTGTTTGCCTATATTAGGTAGGTACCTTTTTGCCTAAATGAATGTTTTTGACTAGTTGGTATCCTTCTGGGTGCCCTGAACCAGATATGCCATGACTCTTGTCTAGTTAGCCTTCGAGCAGTGGTTAAAATCTGTCATGTAACATCAGAGACAGTAAGAGGAAGGCTGGCTTTGTCTCTGTGTTTGGTGTAGTGGAAGAGTTTGCTTGTTTCAAGTTTAATGATCCAGCACTATCACTCTGAAATGATGGCTTTATTATATCCAGCACTTTGTTATTTTAGCTTTAGGTACTTTGCTGTTACATCCTCAAAACTGCATTGGTTTGAATTAACTGTTTGGTAGTCAGAACAGGTATCCTATGATGTAGTGTACTGTATCATTGGTTTTGGTCTATCGGGATGTTTCTGTGCTTCAATGCATGATGCCAACCAGAAACTGTGGAATTCAAGGTCTCTGGGGTCTAAGTAACTAACAAGCTTCTACTATTCCATTCCTGTCTTCCACTAATTTTGCTGCTGCTCTTTTCAGACTGTTAGGCTGTGTGACCAACCCATTTCCTGGAGCTGTAATCATGTCAATCATTACAATTGAACCAGAATGGTGAATATTTAAGTTATACAGGCGGATAGGTTTGGCTTATGTATTCAAACGATGTTTGATGTTCAAAAAGGGAATATGTGCCCGTGGTCTTGTCTATGTTCCACCCTGCTCTTTTGGCTCATATTTCCTTTGTCAATGCAACACGACATAAAATCAGCTGTACAAAATCCAAGCAACCAAATGATTCATAACTTAAATACTAACATATTTTATTCAAAATAGCAGTACAGATTAAACTGGTTTTACTGGCATTTACTGGTGCTGATTGATGTGAGCACTGAGCATTTTGTTTTAATTTACTCAAATTATGAAATATAACAGGGAGGTAATTCAGTTGTTATTACAGTGTAGTGTACTCGACAGCATCTGACTTTGGCACTACTTTGCCACATAGTGTCAGAAAAGTAGTTTTTGTCTGCTTGTGGGGCTGTTCTTTCTGTTAGTGGGGAACTAATGCATAACATGAATTGATAGGATTATTAAGATGAAGACACTTCTGTTTTAAAAATAAATATATAAAGATTACAAATGTGCTATAGTGATTAGTGAGAAACATTTGTATTATTGATACTCTTTTTCTTTAACTGGAGTGGGGGCGGAATAATGAAAAATTATAGAGAAATTTATCACGTCTTGGTCAATATTTGGTGAGCAGTAACCTTTTCATCAGGTTGCTTATAGCTGAGTCACTTGTTACTTCCCTGCCATTTCTTCAAAACTCCTGCTTTGAACTTGGTCGCAGCATTAGTATGAGCTAGTGTGACTGTCCAGACAAAGTAAAAGACCTCATGAAATGGCTTGATTGAAGTAAGGTTGGAACGTGATGCTGAACTTTTGTACTGCCCATCAGAATGGTTGTGTATTGCAGATATGAAGTATCATGCTTACGTTTGAGTTACTAAGAGGCCCTACTGCTCAGAATTGCTGTAAATAATGATAATACTAAGGAACAAAGAGGTACCAAATAAGGTCTTCGTACTATAAAGGGATAAGCTTCATTTAATGCTATTGAAACCACAATTCTGGTAACAGTTATAGGATACTGTCTTACAGTTCTCTTGACAACAAACCAGGAAATCGAGCACACATTCTTATTACAGAAGAAACAGGCAATACCTCCTGTTTTGACATTGCTTGCTCTCCCTTTTTTTGTAAGAACTTTGGAATACGTTAAAGTCTCTTTGGGCTTTTTCTGATAGTTTGACATTGTTGAATTTGGAGAAAAGATTATACAGTTGTTTTCTAGGAAAAGGAAAAAAAAGCCTTTAAGAAAAAATTATCTTTCTCTTTTTTGTGTGTGTGTGTGTTAAGAACTGTTTTCATGTAGAGAAGGAACTCAGTTTGGCTTGAGGATGTTGTGGGAATGGTCTTTCTGATTTAACAATCCTGCTCAAGCATGAAAACAAAACAAAAGAATGTTTGTTGTATGATCCATAGTTTCATTTGCATGTCTGGCAGCTCTCTTGGGGGGAAAAAAACAACTCAACAAAACAAGTCTGGTTTTTTTGTTACTTTGTTTTCTCTTCTTTTTGCTTTCTGACCAATTAGGTTTTTTATGTGCTGTCCTTTAGAGTGAACCCAGCAAAGCAGGGTTCAGAAGGCCTTTCCACTAATGGTTCTTCTGATCTGCCAAGACATTTAGCACCCCCAGAAATACAAACCTTATATTTTGGTACTGCATTCTCTGTGCTGAAGCATTCATGAAAACATTTTTAATTGTGCAAATAAAGTGACTGGACTATACAGCAGCTCCCTTGCAGTAGTGCCACCTTTCATATCAGAACTACTTTACCTGCATTCTTTGTGCCTGATTGAAGTCATACCGTGGATGATATACCGTGCATATCCCCATTTCACTTATGATAAAATAAGTTATACTGGAATGTTTGTGGTGGCCTTTGCCAAAATCTATGATTTTAATTGCCAGCAGAAGATCCTAGAGTGGTCACTGGCATGTGACCTGAGCTGCTACTGCACAGTAGCTACAGCGTAAACAGTCACTGACGACTAAGTGCTGTGAATGCAGGGTCCATGGCAGACTTTTTTGATAAGAGTTTTACTGATCCACGTAGATTGGTCTTGAGAATATATTTTGCCAGCGTGTTACACATTTTAATAATGTGATATATGGAAAAAAAAAATTAATGAAACGTATTGCTTGATGATTCCATTTGATTTCCTCTTGTTCTCTTATTCTACACTGAGGTTAGTGGAATTGGGGTGGCATAACTTAGGACAAGCAGGACAAAACATGATGTCAAAGGTCAGGAAAAAAAAGGATGCTGAGAATTCCAGGAAAGCAATAGGAACTTGAGCTCTTTTATTTGTAAGTCCACAAATCCCCCCAGTTCTTGTTGCTCCTGTCTAACTGGGCTATACAAGGAGGTGGACAATTTAAACCACTATCTTATGCTTTTTTTTTTCCCCCTCCTCTTCTAAAATACCAAACCAACATTACCACTGTTGGTACAGAGTTTATAACTGTACTTATATCTGTTTTTTACTGCATAATTTGCTAGATATTGTAGCTGAAATTAAAGGTTTGTATGCACTTCTTTAAAAGATATGAATGGAGTTCTTTGACTGTCTTAAAAATACCAGGTTTTTTGGTAAGAAGAAAAGAAGCCAGGTATCAAAATATTACATTGTGTGTTATTCTTGTTACAGTTGCTAGTGGAGTTCTGACATGATGCCTCCTCTATTTGAGGGAAAAGCTTTACAAGCAAGTGAGAATCTACTTGAGCCAAATTACATTATCTGTCACTTCTGAACGGAACATGGCTTTGCATTTTTCTTTTTGTGGGAATTTGTAGTTGTAACTTCCTGTTTAGTCTTAGTCTCCTTTCCTAGCAATGTGTTTTGCGAGGCAGAGGAGTGCTTTGTACTCCATGGTCTCCTGAGATTACCTGCTATAAATTTCACTTACTATATTTTGCTTTCTTTGTTGACTCTTAATTTCATTTTATCATAACTTGGCATGTTGTTTAGCTGCTGTCTCCTGAGGTCTGCAGCTCCCCTGCCCTGGTCATGTCACTTTTGATTAAGCAGCTGCAAAGCCCTTTAACAGCTTCTAAAGGGTAAAAGTCAAAAATCAATAATATGCCAGTCCTCTCGAAGTGCAGTAGCAGTAAGAGGCAAATGAATGATTAAACATGATTAATAACAGTGTAATGGAAGACGCAATGTAGGGAAAAGTGCTCACTTTAGGCTAAACTCAGAGATTTATTGCTGAGTACTACAAATAATGGAATCATCAATCTTCCAAGGACTAAAAAAAGGCATCTGCTGCAGCCAGTTTAAAATGCAGTGAAAAAAAATCTTGCCTTCTCATCTCATCAACATTGTCAGTTGTGGTCCAGTTGTTCTGAGAATAGAACACAAGCTGCATAAAGAAATAGATATGTAAACTTTGTAATTAGAATTGGTTGGGTTTTGTACAGTTTAAAGTTGTCAAAACTATTGGCAGAGAAGAAAAAACAGCCAGTATTGATTACTATGAATGTGTCTACAAAGATTCCAGTGTTCATATAGTTTTGTAAGATGGTAGTTATACTTACTAAAACAGGGGGAAAAGGAATGTTGCTAAAGGAGCGAAAAGAGAAACTTCCCAAGGATATAAGGCAAAGAAGACAATTTAAAAGCTAGAGCTTTTATGGGATAATGGAAGAAATTTAATGATAGATGCTCAACAATGCCTAGTGTTAGGTTATTGACAACAGAGAAGACTAGCTAGAGACAGGACCATCTTCCTTACCTTGCTCACCAAAGATGAAAATACCCAGAAATGGAGAGAGGTCAGTAATACATAACTGGAAAAGTTTGGTTAGCTGTTTGTAGCTGTAGCCTCTCAGAGTTAAAATTTGTCCGTGTCAGAGAAGAAAACCTTCCAGGACAGCCCAGCTTCTGCAGGAAGCAGTGCTACAGATTTCAGTTGAAATTCTGTATTTTAAGGGTTCTAAATTTGCAGCCTGGAAAAGAGTAATATCTAAGGTTTCTCAAAGCCATTCCTGCACAGCAAAATATCTCTGCATTTTAAAAGGTGTGTGGGATGCGTGGGGTTTAAAGGGTTGTAGGGTGTGTGGGAACAGGCTCAGAGAAGCATAGAAATTTCTTCCTGGGACAGACGTAGTGGGGAGTCCTGAAGGGACTGTGTGTTACAGCGCAGAGCAACATCTCCATAGATGTGGGGCTGCAGCTTCCTCTTTCTCTGAAGAAACCTTTTTTTTGCAAACTGAAGGCTCGTCAAGGCTCTTCATTCAGTAGGAAAAATAGAGCAGCAGTGAAGTTTTGGGTTTTTTTCTTTCTATCTTGAATAAACTAAGGCTTGGTGTTAGGACTTGTTCTGTCTTCAGCATTGAGAAGTCTTGGATAACTTCAACTATTTTGAGTTCAAGAACTCATTAACTTAGTTTTCAGTACCAACTTCTTGCACGGTTACATTCTAGATGCTAAAATTCATCCTGTGGTTTTTAGTGGATGTGTCATCAGTGTTCTGGGTTTTATTCTCGCCATCATGTCTCTTGTGTGCTTCCTTGCATCTTCCCTATTAAAAAAAAAAAAATCCCTTTAACTTTGAGATCTCTTTGCTCCTTACGTTTCACTTGATCCGTTAGCTCTTCAGAGAAATTCCTACTCTGATTATTCTTTTGTACCCTCTTACCCCATTACTTACATGGAATTTACTTACCTTATGCATATGTATGTATTCCATAAGTATATGGAATCCACTTATCTTACACCGATCTGTTCTGGAGGATCTGTATCTTCTCTGTGAAGCTTGAGAGATGCTATACATTTAATTTCATATAGTGATTCTGATATGTAATTGTTTCACAGTGAGGTCAGGAAGCTGGCCTGCAGCTATCTTGGATCTCTAGATTCCTTGCCCAGTGACATCTCAGAATTCTTGCAGCAACCTCTTTTCATTTATTACACATACTATTAGTTTGCTGTGGGGTCTGGTATTGATCTTTCAATCACATTAAAATCAGCTATTTTAATTTTAGCCCTTTTTCCTTGTAAGAACAGAAGTGGAATCCTGAGGTGTTTCCCAGTTACTTCAAGTAGTTAATCCACCCTTTTTTCTTGACTGAACTACGGTACAAGAGATAAAAAGATTTCTTGAAGAACTTGCACAAACACTGTCAAAAAGAGTATTCTACCGGTAAAGAGAAGGAAGATGGCACAAACAAAGGCTGTGATTGACTTCCTTGCTAATTTTGCTGAGTAGTAGTGTGGATATTCATGTTCCTGGGTAGTGAATTTATTTTTGATATGATCAGTTGAGTTGCATCATTAAACTCTGAGGCCCATTTGAATGGGAACTGCACTGTATTAAATTTTACTGCACGCAGTATGTTGTTTCTTGTTGGCTCTCATTCTGTGCCTGATTCTCTCTTCTCCCCTGGCTTTTACTGCCTTTTGGAGCTGTTTTAGGGGAAGGAATCGAACATACGGATTTACTGTTATTTACTGTCTCTACAGACAGTTTATATTTATTTGATCCATCTTAATTATTCCTGCCTTTCTGCCAGTTTGGAATGTAGCTGGAACAAATAGATATTCTGGTCGACACATTCATGGGTTGACCTTTCCTCAGTCAGTAAACTAACACCAGCGATACTCCTGATGTAAGATTTTGGGACTGTGATCTATGCCACAGCTTTGGCCATCAAATTTTCTGCCTCCAGCAATGGAATATATTGCCCGCTGAAGTCTTCTCAATCATTTTGTCTTTTAACCTTTATTCATTTTAGTGAGTGTTGACTTCTTGTATAATCATTTTTGTTCTCAGGTAAAAAGGGACTGGCGCTCTTGCTCACCATTCCATTTGGTACATCATCCCTACGCCTCTCTGCAGCAGCAGAGAAACATGGAGCTAAGTCAGAGAGCTCTGGGCACTTACATATGGACTTTTAAGTTTAGCATGTGGAATTTTTCAAGTGTCCTGAGAGCTGCAGCTCTACTCCGTGAGGCTCAACCTGCATGTGAAAATTGTCACAGAACAATTTCCCTAAAGCAAAGATACATCTTGTGACATTGGGCCCTGCAAAGACAGACCAATGCTGCCAAGCAAGTTACATCAATATTGGACAGCAGATTCTGTCTTCTTATTGTGAGGAAAGTTTTTGTGGCTTTTCTTCTCACAGCAGCTCTTGAAGTGTTTTGCATTAGGCTCTGTCACAAATCTCACTTTTCAAAAATACATGGACCACTTGTGAAACCCTGTATTGGGATTGAACACAACAATTAGAATTGCACTCCACAGGCCCTCGCTTTGCGGGTTTGTCTGACCAGGCAAAAGGAATGTGTCTGTCTTTCCTTTCAGTGGGCTTGCTCTGTATTAAAGCATAAAGAATGCTTTAGGCAATCTGTGACCAAATGAAAGGCATATGAACTCTTCATTCTCTATGCAACTGAATAATCAAGGGATTAGACATATAAATAGGAAAACATTTTTTGTGTTTCAAAGTGGCTCTGGGCTTAGGTGAACAGGATATGATCTCCTGTCGGAAACTAGCCAGGGAGAATCCTGCACACTGCCACAAGGGCGTACACCCTGCCCAGTTCTATATGGAAAGGCAGTCAGTGCTTGAGAGAAACTCCTTAAACTGCAGAATCTTCTTCCTCAAGCATTATGAAAGAAAAGGTTTCTTATTCAAACTCTCTTGAGGATCCTGCAATAGCTAAAATGGAAGTTTATAGTTTAAAAACCAGTTTTATTAAACGCCCCCAACCATTTCTTTTACTTTCAAAGTTTGAAAAAGAGGAAGAATACTGATATACTTTACATGAGGTCATAGACCGATTCGGTGAAAACTGTCCTTTCTCACACAGACATTGAATAGTAATTGCCAGTTTATAGACTTGAGACAGAAAGAGATTAGGTTAGAGGACTTCCATTCTCTTAACTCTCATTCCTACTTTGGTGCTGGTGTTTCTGTGTTTTTAGTACAATATCACAGGTTGTCTTTAACCCTTTGACTCTAAATGTCAGGTGCAGGGAGCTGGAGAGAGCCTATTACACTCCAAAAAGGACAGGATGCTTATCTCTGCCAGCAGCTCCATGCTGTGGGAGCATGTGTCTGTTACAATGCACTGGGAGGGAAGGAGAACTTTCTCACCTTTCTCCTGAGGCTCCTTCTGCCCCTTTTCATGTATCTGAATTCAGAGGGACACAGGGAAGTTTGATGAAGTATTGGCTAAAAATGCAGGCGTAACTCAAGTCTTCACTGTCAAAGGTAGCACCCTTTGTTGCTTTTCTGTAATGAATGTAAGGAGCATTGTGATGAAGCCACCATTTTACAATCTTGATACCTTGCAGCTGTGGTCAATATTAGCAGTACCACTTAGGTTCTGTTAACCTTCTCCATCTTGAATAATAGCAGATCTGCAATTAAGCATCCTAGAAACTTGGGATATAAATTCTACTTGTGTTCCTTGGGTAAACACATGATTTTCTCAGGTGTTGGTAAGTCGACTGACATAATCATAGATAAACTACACTAAACATCATTACCCATGAAAGCTGATTTTGATTCTTTCCTCTGTGCACATAAAATATATTAAGTCTTTTGTCTGCAGGGCAAAGTTTTTTGTGCATGCTGGGAAATAGTTTCTACATCATGTTAGAACCCTTACTGCTTATTTGAAAGGCTCGGCTTTGTGAAACCTCGAACAATATGGTAACCATGTCAATCATATCGTGTTCATACTGTGCCTCTCAAAATGAGTCATGGTCTCAAAACTGCTGCAAGCAAGATACTAAAATCACTCAGTAGCTGGCATACAAGACATTCTGGAAATTTCTGACAAAATATGGGATGAATTTCCTTTCATAAAGTCCCCTACTAACATTCCTGGGAAAAAATACGAGACACAGGTGATGATTTGGAAAGCAAGTTAAAATTTGTGTGTGCTGGCACTATTTGTGTGGGAATCCACTGGATCAATTCTGACATTGTTCTAAACAGTTTAAACCTCTGTTTAATATTAAATCTATTGCCATACTCAACAGAAAATTCCAACAAAATTTGATAGATAAGCGATTTCTCATTCTGTAAACACTGTTGATCAGCTCATCTGGAATAAAACTTCTAGAACTTCTGATTGACAAAGGCTTGTACTGATGTACTTCTCTATAGAGCAGAATGAGCATTCAGTTGGTTTATGCTGTTCTGTCCTCCTCGGCAATAACATTTTATGTACTCAATAACAGGTTTTTTAGCTTATCTTACTAGAAGAGACTCACTCTTCTCTTCATGAGCCAACTTCATTTCAGTTCATTATATTGTACTGATTTGCGCAAACCTTCAAACCCAGAACAAGAGTTACAGTTCCAAACTAGATGTCTTTTGCTGTTGAATGTCAACTGCATCTGCATGACTGTCTCTCAGGAGCTGCTTCAGGAGTTCGTACTGTTCCGGTGACATATTTCCGTGCTGACTTCATCTGCATTAAAAACATGTTGGAACAGATGTTGTGTCAAAAATCCATAATGATGACAGCACCTTTTCACAAATGCAATGTCTGTTTATCACCCAGAGGACAATATTTCAACACCAAAGACTAGCAGAGGGTGGCCATGCATCTTCATTGTTGCTTATCTGTCAGTGTCGGTGCACCAATATAAATGATTTTGCTCAATATGCAACAGTAGGAACTTGTATCAGGAGAGGTAGAATGTTCCTAGGAATCCTAGTTATTCTGATGGTTATTCTCAAAGTTAGCTCGTCAGGTCCCTTATTTGTTTGTAGAGACTGTAGAGGTTTTTATTCTTTGATCATTATCTAGTGAATGCTCAATTCATGTAAGACTTTTCTTTTAATCTTCTGAAGCCTTAAATAATTAGGAAAAATCATTTTAACATTCACCTATTGACTTTCTAGCTATTACCAAATGACTTGAAGTAAATAAATCATGAAGATAGCCTGACACTTCACAGACAAAAGTGTGCGTTGATGAGGAATGAAAGAGTTGATTCAGTTAGGGTAGCAGTGAATATTGTTGAAAATGACAGGTGTGTGCAAAAATGCAATTCTGGCATGACTCCACTCTAACAAATATCAGTACATTTCAAAGCACTTTTAAAATGGTTTCCTTTCTTTGCAGGCGCATTACACCTCACATCTGTTAGCATTTTTTGGTAGTGTTTTATCTTCTGAATGATGAATGTATGTATCAGAAGAGCCGTGAGGGATTATGTTATTCAAGGCTTCAGGATGCTGAGTCCCACAGAAATGCATTAAAACATGCAGCCTCTGCTCTCATCTGATTTGATTACAAACAAGTGTGAGGCTGGAGGACAAACCGTCTCTTCTGATTTCTCCTATATCTCCACCTCAGTAACAAGTCTGTTTTTCAGGAGATGAGTTACTATGTTATTTTAACAGACCAAACCGCATCTCCTTTTTTTTTGTTAGCAAGCCTTCCTATATCAGAGATACGAGCTCCTTTTCTTTCGCATGGCTTGATTAACACATTAGTTAAATTCCGCTTAGCTTTGAAGATAGCTGCTTTTGTTTCAGACCTGAAGAACTGCTTAATATGCCTTAGGCTGTGTCTGTTCATTCTCATCTGTAGCAGTTGATACAATAACAGGTATCACATCCCACCATAAGCTTCGCCTCACTTGCGCTATTGAGGCAAGAGAACAAGAACATTACTTTTTGTGTGTGTGAAATGCTGGCAATTGTGTAATTTGCTCTCCTAGTATTTCTTGAAATTGTCCATTTGAAAACCAGCTTGGAATACCTAAATATTCAGTCAAATCCAGACATCTATATTACTATTTAAAGTATTTGAGGCAGAGGGGGAGAACTGCTAAATGGTAGTAGTTAGAAGACATAATGAAAAGCAGGGTAAGTAAACTCAGCTTTCCTAGTGGAGGTAAAGTCCAGGTGCATCCCTTTGGACTTTGTGCCTACAGGATAGGTCTTTGTAAGTGAAAGTACTTCTGCTGTAGATGCATCAAATTCACCTGAACCTAAAAACTGCAAACAAAACCTTTATATGGCAAAACATATGTAACATACCTGCACCAATTTGCGAGCCATTCAGAGGCACGTGAAGGGCGTGAAGGTGACCATTCAGGTGCTGAGATGGGTCTGCTGGAGAGAAGTGGAGGTAGCGTGGTCACGCAAATACGTCCTTGACTAACATTAAATGCACAGGGGGGCGCAGAAAAGAGGGAACGTTGTAGCGTTAAGTGAGGCCTGCTGCTCTATGCATGCCCTATCATTTGATTATACATTTTTCTACTTCAGTACCTTCAAATCAGAGCCTAGTTGTTTTTCGATAGAGTATTTTATCATTACCTACTTTACTATTTTCTTAAGAAATGTTATTTCATTAGGGGAGTGACTGTTGTTTTCCCTAAGAGAATTTCTAGTAAAAAAGAATAGTCTTCTCACATTTTGCGTCACATACCAAATTGTGCTGAGATTGCAGCTAATCATCAATTAAACGTGTTCAGTTGATGATTGTCCCATTGCTACATACCCATATAATATCCAGGTATTGCAACAGGTGGCAACCTGAGCACTGTAGTACAATGTTTTGAAAGCCTACGAAGAGAGCAAGGAAAATAAGCTCAGGATGTACAAAAGAAAAATACAAATTCTGTATAAAAAGAAAAATTCTCTATTAAAATAACGTATTAAATTACTGCTGGCTTACAGGCAGCTATTTTAAGGGTCATTTATAAATGGGGTAAAAGGAGGCTACTCTTCATTTTTCTTTTTATAGGCTGTGTGACCACTAGTGGTTCATTGAGTTAGCATTCTTCATCCTTCAGATGCATCCTTGAGCACTATTAATAATACTAACACTCAGAACATCTATATTAATTTTATATGTGAGCTTCAGGATCATTCTACTAGTGTCTTCTTAGTAATTTCTGTTTGGCATTGCAGGAACGATTTGTTTTGAGTTTGTTGTCCAGATAGATAAGCTATCACTTTTATCAGTGCACTGGTGTGTTACTTCTGTTACATCTTCCTCATCATCTTTGTTGCTTCAATATTTTGCTGAGTATCTTGCATTCACTGTTGTGAATTATGATCAAAACTAATTTGATTAATCTGAAACCAGAATTTGTTAATCTTAAACTAGAATTATATTAAGTGTTGTAAACTCGTACTTGTAACTAAATTAATACAATGTACTGTACTTAATCTTTATTTTCAAACAGAAGACTGTAATGCTTAGCATTTGGATCAAGCAAACTAGGTGGGGTTTTTTTTCCATTCTCCTTTGCTTTTCTTGGCTGTATTCCCCTTTTTCATTTTTCGTAGTACCTCAAAATGTATAAATCATTTTCCCCCATAATGTGACTGAACATTTACAGAAAGTGCAACTTGACTTCAAAAGACAAGAGTCAAGAAATTGCCCATAAAATCATATTGAGCTGGAGTCTGTCATATAAAACGTGTGCCATGTGAGGGATCAAGGAGTGGAGCATCTTGATCCATTTGTGCCTTCCTAATAGCTTTTTAATTTGTTGTTGAAGCAGTATTTACACATTTTAGGCACCTGAAATGCAGTTGTTTAAAGCAGTAAAAAATTAAACTCTGTATTGCCATAAGGGCTCTGACCAGTGTAATTAGTGTAAATGTGGACTGATTACAGTAGTAATATATTGAGGAAAAGCAAGGGAGATGAGGCTTACGTTCTGTTGTTGGCTTTATATTTAGGTCTTTAAAGATGGCTCAAAGCATGTGTGTACACATTAAAAAACATGAAAGCAAGGAGGAGAAGTCAAAGCAACAAATGGTCTGAGAGGTTTACGTATGATGAGTTACTATAAAGCTGAAGATTATCAAGTCTGAAGAAGAGTTAGAAGGCATTGACTGAAGTATGTAGAAGTGTGAAAGCCTGCCCTTCTTTTCTATTTCATGTAACATGAGAACAGTATTCAAACTCTGAAAGCACAATATATTTGGCAACAATGAAAGAGACATGCTTCCCACAGCATATTGCCTAGCTTCTATTTTTGGGGTGTTTTTAATTACGTTTGGACTCTCTTTGACGGTCTTCTTGTTTTCCAGAAGTTGTATCATTGACATGCTGCCCTTTCCTCATGACAGTTCTCGAGTGCTTGTTACACCCTTAAATTTTAGCTGTTGTCTCAGAACTGATTAAAAGATAATGCTGTGGAACCCTGCTATCTTCCAGCTGGATCAAAGAGGTTCCCCTTTACATGCAACTCCATAGTTTAGTTAATAGTGCAACATGCATTGTTCCATATATTTTTCTGTGCCACATTACTTGAGAGTAAGGTGGACAGAGAAACTGCAGATCAAATTTTTGGAGGAATTTATGTGGCTAACAATGTACATGGATGATATTTAAAGAAGTGACTGCAAATCTGTTTTCTTCTAACTTCAATAGGTATATCCTAGGATGTTTTAGACCATCCTAGGATAATTTCAGACTAATTAGCTAATAGGCAAGATTTGTTACTTGAGTTGCAGTAAAATAAATTCAAGCTGTTCAATGGCATGCTGTGAGAGAAATTTGCAGTTTATTTGGTGACAAAGCTCTGGTGTGGCAGTGAAACAGAATGATCTTGATTTTTCATTTTATCTTTTGAACTCCGATCATCTATGATGATGCATATACATCAATGGAATCCTTTTCCAGGTAGTGAATAAAATGAGTTTGTTTTATTTCAAAAGGAGATACCTAAAAAGTTTCTTCAATATTGCATGAGTAAGTTTTCAGACCTTCTTGTTTTATGAGTAATTTCACATGATTTTATTGCCTTAGACTTCAAATAAACCACAGTGTTTTAAATAATCTATATCCCTTGAGTTTTTGGCAGTAGGAAAACTAGCTGAAATCACTCAACGGCTTTAACTTTGGAAACTAGTCACCAAATATGCCTAATAGTTGTTACCCATGCTGTTTTGTAATGGTGCCAGAACAAGTTCTTTTGAAATGCATGAGATGGAAACCCCATTCTCTTGAAGAGGAAGTACCTTTCACTTTGCAGGGTTGTCTCAGACCAGGGGGTGTATTATCCTCTTAATGCACTTGCATAACTTCCATTAACATTAATGGAAATTACATGCACTCCCTGTGAGGTGAACATACCCTTTTGTTGAAATGAGCGATCTATTGCGACAGATTTTCCAGTGATGTTAAATCAAATTCAGGCTGCTATACTAATGTCACTAATCCTGGTTTTAGTATCTTTTGTTGCTTATAGTTTCTATTAATGAAAACTCACATTGTAGCTTTATATTAGGTCATGTGTTTCTTATAATGGCAAATCGCATTTACAGTGCTCTAGAAATACAAAGAGATTGTAAATTTTCTTCTCCAATGTAAAATGTGGACCGCTGTATAGCAAACTTTGTCTTTTATTTGGCTTGATAGTTACTGCTTACAGTCCCTTTAAAGGTAGTTTGTAGAGGTTGGTTATTGCAGGTGGCAAACTCTTGGCCTGTGGTTAGTACAGAAGAATGCCGAGTTCCTTGTTCTGTTCCTGGCCTTTAAAGGCTGTTTGACTCTGGGTGACTCAGTTGCCTTATCTGACGCTAATTTATGTCTAAAATGTGCAGAGTGAGAACATCGTGGCTCATAGGTGTGTTGTAAAATTAATTGTCTGTACATTGTTTCATTGTGAGTTGAAAGTTGCTAGCAAAAGGTTGAATGTTATCTCAGAAAGTAGTAAAAGAATTTTATCAAGATGTTAGCAAGATGTAGCTCCTGTTTTACCGATATGATGTGGGTCTGTGATTAGTGTAACTCCCTGTTAGGCAGTGGCTTACTTATCCCAATACAGTTGTGCTGTTGCAGCCCCAAGTGTGAACACAGTTGTACTGGCATACAGCGTTTCTCTTCTATTGCTCATTCCTGTCCATACAGGAGCACATTTGGTACCTTAGCAGTGACAGCCTTACGTTTGGAGGAATTGTCCAGTTCCGTTGTGTGCTAATTTAGGGTCTGTCTATGCATAACCAAGAACAGAGCCATCAATGTAAAATCGTTCAAGGCTGTTAGCTTTCTCCAGCAAAGTCCAGATGAGGTCATTGGAGGCAATGCTAGTTTTAAAGTAAAAGTCCTAATAAATCATTGATGGCACAGAATATTAGAAGTGTCAGGAAGTTCTGAGGTAACCTGTGCTGCCTGTCTGACACTATCAGCACGGGAATACTAGAAGAAAACCTTTCATTCTTACGGGTTTTTTTAACATATTAATACACTTGCATCTTGGAAAGGTACGTATTCAAGGGGTCTTTAACGAATCTACTGAAGATACTAGTGATTAAATAGTTACCCAAACAAGTTCCAGGAGTAAAATGTAACTGGTTGCAAGTAGTGTAGACAGCACCTGCTGTAAACACAGTCCCTACCTCGAAGAGCTTTTTTAAGCTTTTCTTAATTACCAGTGAATATTGGGCCCTTTAATTTCAACTGCACACTGTCTGTATTGGCACGACCTTTTAGAGATTATCAGGCTCTGCCTCACAGGAATCTCGGTGCAGGCCCCGGGGCAGACGCAGCCCTCGGCCCCTTTGGAGTCTGCCGTCTCCCTCCTCGGCCCAGCAGCGCTGGGGGTGGGGGGCAGCTGCTGCGTGCGGCTGGCAGCACTCGGCAAAAGCTAGCGATAGGAGACAAGCAGAGCATACACTATGAGGAGCAATTAAATTCCCCCTCCCCCCATCTCCATGGACTGTCCCCTTTGCTTATAAAGGCTCTGTGCACCCGGCAGGAGCTCAGCGTCGTCCCCTTTGGAGCGGGGCTCGGTCTGGGACCTCCCCCGTTCCCCTGTGCAGGCCGGGGTGCGGGGCTGCGCCATCATTTTTGTCGTGGGACTGCTGCTGGACTTTGAACAAGCCCGGGGCTGGTGGAACAGGTTTCCTCCCTGCGCGCCGCTGGGCATTGCGTCAACCCCGGGAGGAGGATCCTCGAGGTAAATGAACTTTTTAAACGGGAAAAGGAGAAGAAGGGAGAGGAGGAAGAAGAGGCGGGGGCAGCACCCGCCCAAGAGCTTCCTCTAAACGCTTCTTCGGGAAACGGGATTCGGCCGCTGCCCGGCACCGCGGCCGGAGGATGCGCTTCCCCTCGCCGCTGGGCGCCAGGCTCCGCGGGCGGGCGGCGGGAGCACCGGCCGTGGCCCGGCACGGCTGAGCGCCGGTTCCGCGGGTAAGTGGGGAGCGCTGGAGAGGAGGTCTGGAGCTCCCGCCCCGCCTCACGAGCTGGGGACGGCGGGACGGCCGTGCTCTTGAATGTGGGGTTGCTGGCCACAGAGCCAGGCTGCCATCACGGGGAACCTGGGCTAAGGGTCTGAGGCAGCTGTATAGGGTTCGGGTGAGGCTGGAAGTTGAGTGAGGGGGCTCGGGGGAGCGGCCGAGACTGGAGGCGATGTGGTCCCGCCGCCCCCGGCCAGCCCCGCTGGGAGCTTCCGTGGGGCTGCACCGCCCTGCTGCGGCCCTGCTAGCCCCGGCCCGCCGGGCGGGCGCTCGCTCGCTGCCGCCGGTGGCTGTGAACCGTGCGGGGGGGTTCGTGCCGGCCCCTGGCGAAGGGTGGGAGTGGGCCCGGCGGAGCCTGGCCCGGCCCTGCCGGGCTCGGCGGCGGGGCAGTTGGGGGGTGCGGGCTGAGGGAGCCGCGTCGGGCGGGGGCTATGCGGAAAACAGTTCCCAAAAGACAATTGATGCCATGCCGCTCCGCTTAGCATTTGGCACATCAGCGGACGGATCCGGTTAATGTGTGTATCTGAATGCCCTATGTGTGTTTGCATCTGTATAAAAACAGTGAGACTTTTTTTTTCTGTATACAGCTGCAAAAAAATGTATTTAGTTGCTAGAATGTATTTGTGTAATGGTAACTGGTTTTGCCTACTTCTTCTATCTTAAAGCACTTGCATTCATTCTCTTATGGTATTTTCAGAAGTGAAAGTGTGTGGTTATTACTGTACTTAGTATAAGTTAATATAATTATCTTTGAAGTCAAACACTGTGTCTGTTATATATAATTATGTGAAGATAATAGGTAAAATAGCAAAATAATTATTTATTTCTTTCAAGTTGTTGTTGGTTGTTGCATGTGGTGCAGAAAAGCATGTCTGTTATTGTGGATTTGGGGGATCCAAATAGCAGCTTAACCTGTGAGAGGACTAATTAATTGTGTGTGTCACTGAGAAGTTCCAGTAGTAACATGCAAGCAGTGGACAGAAAGAAAGTAGATCGAGCTGCTTAAGACACTTCTTGAATTATCATGTCTGACGGAAATTTATAACTACTTTTTAGTTCTGTTTTATTTTAAATAAAGCCACAAAATATGAATGAGATTTTGTAATGTGACCAAGCTTCTCTGCGATAAATATTTAGTTTTGGTATAGACTTCACCAGCATAAAGCAAGCAAATCAGAAGAATGTTGTCTGAATAGTAATTTAGTGCTCTAGGAAGTCTGGAAGTTCCATTCCTGACCGTAAATCAGCACAACTGTAATCTTTGAGAGTCACATTTAGCACTGTGGATTTGATTTTTGTGCTTTCTCTTAAGTTTTTGACTGCCTAGGGGGAAAAAAATAATCAGAAAGAAAACGATAAGCAAACACACTGTGTTTTTAGATTACATCATTAATGTTGATACCAGCCTTCCCCTGGGAACCTTGTTTGATTGCAAACAAGACTCTCCCCAATCCAAATATAAAAATATGTTTATCTCTTACAAACACAGTATAATGGTTTGAAGTGATGGTTGACAGCTTTAGCGAAAAAAGAGCTGTAGCATAACCGAAGCTGGAGGCATAGGAGTGACTCGAATTAAAAGAACAGCAGTACAGCTGAATCCATTTAACTGGCAGGGTGATTTTAATTGGGTCAGTTGCTAAGGAATGGCTCCAGAACGATATATTTCAGTGAACTTAAACGTTGGACAAATGACACACCTAGGTCTGCTTAAATAATGCACCTGGTATTGGCTCCAGCACTATTGAGAGCAGGTGTGTGTTGCTTCTCTCTAGCCAGTTTTCCCTTACAGTACGTTCCACTGTGTGGCTCACATACAGGTGCCTCTTCTGTGGTGGCTGCTAGGTGAGTTGGACTTGTCATGCCAATTCTGTATTTAGTGTTTTGCAGTGTACTTATTTAAAAAACAAACCAATCAAACAAAACCCGAAGCCAGTTAATGTAAACATAACTAGAAACAGCTTTCTAGTCGTAGACTCGAAGCAAGCTTCAATATTTGATACCGAATTAGTTTGTTGAAATGTTTGTATCTTTTCTGTTACAGGAAGAGTCAGATGGTACTCTTGGTTACGTTGTAATAACCAAATTACTTCAGTGAAGTTGCAGTGGGCTTACGGGTGGGACAGTTGTACTGGGACTTGGCATTAGTGAAGTTGGGAGCACCAGTCTAAGCAAGCTACTGTCAGTTACTAATTTTGCACACAGTGCCTCTTACATCTGTGCCGAGCAATACTAATCAATAGCATGTTAAAATACCATCTGAGATAGAACTGACACCAGTCATCCCTGTGCATTATGCCTGTGCTGCTGTAGAACTGACATTAATTACTGAGAGCAGTGTTACAAAGAAGTCTTTCCTTAGTGTAAATGCTACTTGGGAACAGCCCTCAGCTGAGTTCTTTCATAAATAGAATAAATGTACTGAAGTCTGGCTTTATCTCTTCAGTTTTTATAATGCAATTTAGTGTAACATTCCGTGTTGCTACACAGGAGAAAGTAAGAGGACCAGACTCTCTCTAACGCAGCATTCTAGGAGGTTTCATTGGCTTAATAAAGCTCAGCTGGATGCCCCAGTTGAAGATTTCATAAATTTCTGATGGCACTTTCCTAAATATAAAACATGAGTGACCAGACTTGTCAAATTCATATATGTAATCTGGAAGAAAATAAGAGGCATACCTAATTTTCATGAGAGCCACTTCAGATTAAGCATCTTTTATATTGGAGCATGGCCTGCAGAGGCACAGAAAGTAGTGGATCATCTGTACCACTCAGATCAAAATGCATCCTTGGAGAGGGTGCTATACTAAAAGTGAAGGCAGATTGTGGCACTGCTTTGGAACTCTTCTGGCTTTGTGAGTTGCAGGTTAAACTTGTTTATGGGAAAAGAATTGGGAAAAGAATTGTTTATAGAAACTTGGCCATATTTCTTCCTGAAAGCTCACCAAAGACTAGGGGTTAAAAAAAAAAAATTCTCCTTTTGAATACTGGCAATCCATGAGAGAGACTTTTGTGTTGCTATTCTGAGAACTGCTTAAAGCTAGCTTTTGGATTGTACTGCATATATGTTGTTAGTTGTGGCATGTCTGTCTTATGAAAACATACTTTAAGAAATAGGTTATTTTCTAAAATTGCTTCAATTTTCTTACCTTGTTATTGGTATGACTTTTGAACATAATGACATGCTTTGAGTTGGCTCCCAGGAGTACTTACCTGATAATAATAGGAACATAACACATCACAATAGCTGAAAAATATTCATCGAGGAGGAGGGGCAGAAAGAGATAACAGGTTTGGTGGAAGATGCCTGTTGTACTTGACACAAAATTCTCTCTTCCACCTGCAGTATCTTTTCGAAGATAACTTAATTCTTCTAACCATAAATATACTATGCATAAAAGTGGATAAAACAGCTGTGGAATAGCAGTTTATGTGCATCCCCAGTTGTATTAAGTATTTTATAGACAGCTAAGCAGCTCTCTGAGCTAGGGACAGCTTCTATTTTTAGTTTACAATGGAGTGAGTTAGGAGCAATAAACTGTGAAGAAAAGGCAGGCTGCCGGGAGAGAGGCAATTAGGTCATGAGGTTGCTTCCATGCATTTGTTTAAAGGAAGAGAAAAATGCAAGGAATACTGTTAAATGCACAAGACTGTAGTGAAGGTAGTTATGACCGACATAGCAAGAATGGGCAGCCTTCCAAATGCTGCAAGAAAAGTCAGCAAATGCTATTATTTTGAGAAGCTACTGGCTAGTATAGATAGAAGAAAACCCACATTAACTTTTAGACATTCAGAAAAATGTTCGTGTGTAATGAAAACACCTATGTTGTTAGCTTATTCTTTTTAACAAAAGTACGTAAGGAGTAATTTCTGGAGAGCAGAAGCCATTTCTCTACCTCCTCCCTCAAAAAAACTTGTGTCTGGGAATGTGTGCCAACTAAACAAACTTTATTGCTATCCTCCCCTGTTGAAACAGATCCAGATTTTTCTCAAGCTGCTTTTAACTACTCTGGACAGTAGCAGCACATTGACGTGATTGTTCCCAGTTGTACAGCTACAGGTGGAATTCTGAGTACAAGGAATGAAAACGGAATGGGACTTGTCAGGGTTTCCTTTGCTATAGCCTGGCAAATCTCTGAGCAGCAGGAGCAAATACTAAAGCAGCACCTGTAAACTTTGAAAGCTCTTTCGCTACCCATTCGAACAAGTGCTAGGATATTTAAAATCAATTTTTCGTTTCTAGGGAAAAAGTTAGCTTCACCTGCCTGTGAAACTCACTGGACAGACCAGTAAGGAGGGAGGGTTTTTCATTTCCTCAAAACCCTGTTAGCGTACAAGTTCAGAAAATAGCCTTAATAAATATTCCCTCATACTATAGCTATGTATCTGTTGGCTTATATGAAAATTCAATGTGCATTTCTTATATGAGCATAGAAACTGACTATAATTTTTCAGACCAGTGGTTTTGCTATTGCATGAGAACTTTGATTAAGAAAGTTTATCTCAAAGAGCAGTTGCTGACAGAGATGAAGTAATAATGTGGCTATGAAATAATCTGCTGGCATAAAAACTGTTTTCCCAAGTGACTGTGGGGACAGAAAAGCCAGCATGTTTCTTTGGGTAAAACATATTGTGCTATGTTCTTTCTGCTCAGGCATTTCTGGTCTTTAAAAAAAGCAGATAATCTCTCTTGTGTCATTCCTAATTGATTTTTCATTTCTCTTACAAGAGATCATTGGCACCAGTCCAGGAAAAGATGGAGCAAGTAGGGAATTAATAAAAAACTGATTCATTGTTTGCTTGATTTGATGAAATAATTAGTACTTGATATTTTCAGTACATTTTTATACTGTTATTTTGACTTCTGAAAGCAAGAGAAGATCCCTTTATATCAGAAGATGACTGAGCAAAACTGATTTCAAAGATTCTTCAGCATGCTAATTCATTTCTTGTAATCTCTGTGTAGGAATTGCTAAGAATTTTTTATTGACTCATTGACAGGAGTAGTACCAGTTTGATGCGCTCTGTTTCGCAATCAGGTCAATTTTGGGGCATTGTATTTATGATGGAGAGAAATCATAGGCAGTGCAAGTCACTTCGGCACATCCATTCCCAAACACTTGCAGTAATGGGACTTCACTGGGGGTTCATTAATAATAATAATGGTATTTAAAAAAAAAAATATAATCTTGGAAACCAGCAGAAATGCTGAAGCAATATTGCACTAATGTCAAAGCTGTAGTAGATTTCAAACAGTATCATACCGCAGTTCCAAGATGTGGGCAGCTTTGCTCTCTAATGAAATTTGTAAGATGAATCAGTGTATAACAAATCTGTCTGAGTCTTCTCTGACTTGGCAAATACATTGTTAGCTCAGGAGATTTTGCTACAGTCCTGTTTAAAAATAATTATGGGTTTTTTTCTCTTCAACGTTTGCATTTTTGATGTAAACAAAAATGTCATTTGAAAACTTCTCAGAACCTTAAGGGAGAAGAAGGAAGATTGCTGTTTATATGTATGAAAACAAAAGAACATGATACCCTACTTGAACTTGATCCTTGAACTTATTGCCAAATATGAGCTTAGAGTGAAATTTCATTGCCTATGTTGATAACAGCTTATGAATGTAATTTTTCAAGTTTCTACTTCCAGCTGGCACTAGAAAAGTAGGTGTTTGCTTTGTTGTTATTTGTGCATTTGGTTGGGTTTTTTTCTTAGGAGTTAGATTATTTCAAGTATATTGCTTTTTACTTCTTTGGAGAGAACCTGGCTGTTCCTTGAGGGGAGCAGAGGGGTCAAAGTATAGATAAATACTTGTTTCCTTCTCCCTTGTAGGAGAACTGCAAACAAAAAAGAAATAGAAGCCATTAACCTACGTTGTTCAGAGATAACATTAAATCAGCACAACATGGCACAGCATAGTATTGCCCTTGGATTATTCATGATGACTCTGTTATCACTGTTGGATGGAAGTTCAACTTTCCTGTTAAATCAACGTCTGAAGGGAAGATTTCAAAGAGATCGTAGAAACATCCGCCCAAACATCATCCTTGTTCTTACTGATGATCAGGATGTAGAACTTGGTAAGAGTCCAACATAAAGAGAACTTCAGCCACTGAGTATGGCACTGCTTTTCCTTGAAGCTAGATTCTTGCATTCAAAATAATAAATTTTTTTTTCAGTGTGAAAAATGATAGGAAGAAAAAGTTTAAAGCCGCCTTTCTGTAGAACATACTTTCCATTGGCTGGCAATTCAAGGGCAGCAGAAGTTAGTCTCAAAATGTTGAAGTTCCTATGTCTGTGAAAATAATGCCTGCCTATCTGTCTTCATCTAACAGCTAAACTTTACTTCTGGCAATTGCAAGTATAACCTGGGAAGCTACATGCCAAAACAGTAGGTTTAAATTCATAACTGGTAATTGCACCACATAATTACCCAGATTCTTTTGTGTAATTGCAGGCACTCTTTACATGTACAGTTTTAATTTTATTTACTTAAGTGTTACCTACCACAGTCATACTATTCTTGTTATTGTCCATTTAGATGTGTAGTTAATTATTGACCAAAATGACACAGAATTAAAAGGTTCTACTGTGTTATTCAATGCTATGCTAATTGCTGAAGAAAGGAGATGAAGATTAAACACATGCTTTGCCTAGTGATTTGGAATAATGAATTAACTGACAGAGTTTGGGTTTTGTTCTGTTATCTGAACAAGCTTGTATTTTCCAAATGTTGTGTTTAGTTATGAGAAAAGATGACCACAAACCAGTTTACATTAATAATTTTGCATTAGAATTATGCTCTTAAGTGTGTATAAGGCCTGGGCCTCAAAAATGAGAACTTGTGTATGTGTAGTCTAGTGAGGGTTTTTTTGCCACCAGATATTTCTGCATCAAATTTCTAGTGTGGACAGGAAAAATTGGAAAACAGACCTCACAGAAGAAATAGAACATAAAATTAATCAACTTGTACTATTCATACACTTACTCATCTTGTTGAGAAGTTATTCACAGCAATGTGGCAGTATTTTTACAGATGATTCCTTTGTATCGATATTGCTGTATGCAGTGTCATAGATGTCACATTCTCATCAAATTAAATGCAATTCAGATTAATAGGATCAGAAGATTTTTTTGTTGTTATTGTCACCTTTTTTTTAGTGGTTATTTGGATCACAAATGGAGCAATTTCAATAATGTATATCCCAAAGACCCTAAGTATATTACCTTGCAGACTCAGAAGGTGGTCATAAAAAATGTGTCATCTTCTATGTTATGCTAGCCTTTGTGTTTCTGATGCAATTGTCTAAGTCTTTTGGGCAGTATATTTCACTTCTCTGGTAATTTGATGCTTTCCAATTTCAAGGATAATGGGCACATGTCCATGCAAATTGGGATCTAACTAAGGAAGAATCCATTTGATGAAGCTGAGATTTGATATTCATCATTTGCCACTAACGGCTTTGGGAGACCCAGTATTCGTTTGAACTAATTTTTATTCTTGTCTGTTGTCTGGTGAGCTGTCCAAGTTAATCAAAATTGCCATTTGTGGTGATTGTGGTTAGTGCATTTAAAAAAGATGACAACAAAATGTGAATTACAATCAAAAGCTAAGGAAGAACTGGAAGCTGTGAAAGTGTAGAAAGCTGTGGGTGAGATTTCATCTGTTTTTAAGAGTATTCTGTAACTGATGGCTGTTGTAGCTACTTCGGAGGTGTAAGGGAATACAACACAATAACAGCCTTTTCTTTATTTGTTTAAAGATAGATTTAACAGTGTACTAGTAGCCAGGTGTATTTTACTAGAAAGAGACTGTTGTCCTTCCAGGAAAGGAGAAAGCAGTGCAGTGCTTTTTTTTTTTTTTTTTTTTTAGTTCGGATATTACTGTTAATCATGAGTTTTACTTGGGAAACCGAACCTTAAGCCTTGTATTGAAAGAAATAAGATACTGATGATGGTCTGATGGATAGAGTGGAGAATCTCCAGGTCAGAGGAGAATGAGTGCAAACTGTAATGGATTCCAATGGGAGAAGACAAATGAGAACACCAAGAACTACTGAAACATACACATTTGATAGACTGTCTAGTCAAAAGAGTTGTATTGACAAGTGTAATATAAAGAAGAGGAATATACTGACAAGGAAATAGAATTAATTAGGAACAGAGACTTCTTTTCCCCTCATTAGAGCCATTTAAATCCAAGTTAGTATAATGCTGATGTCCCCTGTGTGGTGGACTCAGCATCTCCAGTTTAGTTAAGTTTGCCTGCCATATTGCTGTGGTTTTAACAAACTAGCTTATTTCATGATCTAGTTGGAGAAAGATCTGATTATTTACAAGGCATTTCAACCACATTAGAGAAATCTGAGAGGTGATTTGTGTGTTTTGAGATATTCCTCTGAAAAGCTACAAAAGTAGCAGGGAAGATAATTTTTCTTAGTTACACATGGAGATAGGGGCTTTAGAGCATCGTTAAGTGTGAGGGGGAAAAAAGAAATGAAGATGTGAAAAGGGTGTCTAATGAGTTTCAAATAGGATAAAAAGAGAAGGCTTTGGGGGACAGTAGATTAACATTCTAGGGTTCCGTTTACTGGAAGACACTCCTAAAGTTGTTCTTCAGAGTAGACAAGTCACTTGGTACTTAATACAAGTTCTTCAACAGTTGAAGCTCCCTAAAACATGTAAGTTACTACCTCTGACAATAAAACACAACTAATAGGAAGTCAGTATTATTTCATAAATAATTGGTATATTTTCTCCATTAATATTAGTCAAAATGTCAGCTTTATCCCTGAGGTGAACTGTGAAGATGTGCTAAGCAAAGTTATGGAAAGCACACAAATTTCAAGTGGAATTTCAATGTAAGTTTTGCTTAGCTTTGTTCACTGAGTAGTTTTAATGCATCAAACTGATTAAACTGTCATATTTTCATAGTTGGCCAATGGATATTTTCTTAAAACACCTTAGAAATTTCACTTTTAACAGCTAAATTTTTGTTTATTATCAATGGTTTTAAATGGGTAACAAGACAGTTTCTGAATTAAATGTTGACACTTTCAAAGCATGACTTCCTGTGGTACATCTACTGGTGAAACCTCAGAAGGTTTTCTGGCTCAAAAGGTGATGTGGTGAGGTTCCACTTAACACATAAGTAATCTGCCAGAGAATGGGCAGTTTCTGCTGATTTTTACAACTCCATGTATTCGAGGCAAACCGAGGAAAATAAGTTTTGGTTGGCTGGTTTAATGCTGTCCAAAATATTTAAAGCTGGCCTATTTAAGATTATACAAAAGAGTATGCTGGATTTTTACCTGTGCCATTCAGTATTAGTTCTCAAGCTGGAGAAGCAGGTTAGATCGTTAGATGTTTTTGTGTTAAAGACTGTTGATATATAGGGCGATGTCATTACAGCAGTTCTATTAAAGAGGGTTACTGTCCCCATGGGGATTTTTAACATGCACGGTTATTTATGCATAGATGCTGCTGTCATTTAAAGGGGTTGTTAAATTGTATTTAAATACTGGGATGACAAAATGTTATTTCAGACTGCCTGTTTATGCTTGGCCTAGCTTATAAGACAATACAGAGGAAACATCCATAGTTTTCAGGCTCACGTAATGTATAATTAGCTGTTATAATTGTTAACTGTGTTGTTAGTACCTTTAAGCATTCATGCTTAAACCACAGCTATAGAAACAAAAAAGTAAATCTAGCTTTATTCAGAAACTGCTTTCTGATATGTGAAGTTTAGCAAGTTCTAGGGGTGCAGTTCAATAACCTGCCTTGGGTCTTGTCACAGAGTGGTGACACGTGCTCTGTCCTGAGAAATGCACAAACAGATTTTTAATTTCTTTTTTTTTTAAGTACTCATTGCAACAAAATGGTCTCAAGTAAACTAGTACCATGGCAGTTTTTAGGTAAAAAGGCCTACAGTAGCAATTAGCATTCCTTCATGGTGCCAGAGAGTCAGATTTTGTATGTGGCGTACGACCATTTTCCCTCTAGGTCTTGACTCTGGGCTATATCAATGTGCTCTTTATCGTTCAACTTACTGTTGCAATTTCATAATGAAATCCCTGCCTAAAGAGCTTACAAGAACCCTAAACTCATTATTGACAGAAACAACATGGTTTGTGCCAGATGGTTGCAGGATGCATTGATTAAAGCTGAACTGTTAATCCAACTCAACCTTGGGTCAATTCTATTCTAGCATGAGCCCATACCTTCATCTCCATCTTGTCTGTTGGCTTTCTCTGCTCATAACAAGAAGGGAGGATTGGTGATGAACAGGTTTAATCTCTTTTGCAAGGTCATGCTGATGACAGGTACCATTATAAATTCTTTGGAAAATGGAAATTCTTCCTAGATCAAAAAAATTTTTCCTAACTTGCTCTGATGCTGTTTTAACTATTAGGCACCGGTGGAGGAGGGAAACTAAATTTCTTTTTTCTCTGATCCTTGGTGTTTCTGGGTTTAGGAAGAGCTCTGATGTGGATCTAGATTTAGCTAAGTGGATGTCTATGGTAAAGATCCAGTCTTTGACCAAAGCTTTGTCTTAAATAAACAGAACAACCATTTGGCAGCAGTGTGTCTTTCAGTAATTGTTGTCAAAAAGACTTTTATTCTTGTTACTCCAATTTATCTAAGTCCCTGCAAGTTTAACTTGCTCATTTGTTATTAGACAATAGTTAGAAAATACATGGTGTTGTCTGTCCCAAGTAGTCATCTAAAAATCTAATTCTGCAGGACCAAGCCTAAGAAAATGGAGATGGTTTTAGGGAAGACTCTTATCAAAATGGATGAAGCAGATGAGTAGAACTCAGTGGACCTGTTATGGAAATTATTATGAGAGCTTTATGTTGTCTTTGGTTAAGTGACAGTTACAGAAATCAGTATCTCCTAATACCTCCCATTAGGAAAAGGGACAATGTATCTAGAAAACACCTCTAGCAGACCCTGCTTGAGCAGTAGTTTGGACTAAATAGTCTTCCAGACTAAATGATTCTGCGGTTACAACCCTCAGCCTTTCGCATAAGGTTGGCACAAAAGGTAGCGCATTGGTTTCTTGTGAAACCAAAGATTAAATAACACTGAAGGAGTATGCAGGCTTTGGTCAGGGTTGCTGCATAAAGTGCATTTCACCTTCAGGTGCTGGAATGGTACTAGCTGCTCCAGGAAGTCTGCAGAGATGGTGCAGACAGTTAGGGTCCTAAATCTTGAATTTAGAGCGAGAGAAATGAAAGAAGCATTATGATCTATGCCAACAGGTTTGAGTCAAATCTTAACTTAGGACTTCAGCTTTTAGTCCTTACTGAAACGATAGGAGAACTTCACTGAGGCAGGAGGAGTAATCTCTCTGGATTTGGGTTCGCTCAGAGATTACAGTGCCCTTACTACTTGTCCTTCGTTCTGGTCTAATGTAATGGAAGCTCTTACGTAGTTCTTTTGACTGAAACAAGAAAATAGTTCTGAAATGTTTTCCCTCTTTCAGGTTCTATGCAAGTGATGAATAAAACAAGGCGGATCATGGAACATGGAGGTGCTCATTTCATCAATGCCTTTGTGACAACACCTATGTGCTGCCCATCTCGCTCTTCTGTTCTTACGGGGAAGTATGTCCACAACCACAACACTTACACTAACAATGAGAACTGTTCTTCTCCATCCTGGCAGGCTCAGCATGAAATACGTACATTTGCAGTGTACCTCAACAATACAGGGTACAGGACAGGTAAGATCAAGGCTGGCTCCATGTGAAAGCTTCCTTAGACTTACTGATAAAGAGGCTAATGTAGATAATAGTTTAATTTCAATTTCTTCTTAACTGCAGCAGTGTATAATGCCAGAGCTTCATGTTGGTCTAGCTTCCTACTTCTGCTTGAGGAAATTTTTATTTACAAACTAACAGCCAACAAAACCAAGACTTTTTTTCAGAAGGTGGGAATAAAATAATGTGCGTGCTTGGCCTGAAGGCCTAGCAAGTGTGGTCTCCAAATGTGGCCTGTAATTACCTGAAGTGCACAGAACAACCAAGAAAGATGCTATGAAAAGGAATTAGTGTTTCGATTTTTTTCATAAAACTGATATGTTAAGCAAATTAAGAATGAAAGAGAAGGGACTGCTCCTTTTGTGCTTTGGGGCAGTCAGCTGGTGTGATTTCTCTAGGCAGTCAATTCACAGAAGGTGTTTAGGATAAAAAATGACTGAGGAATAATTGGCAAGATGAAATGTACACTTGAGAGACAAGTTATCCTCTTTGCACGCGGTGTTCCTCAGGAGCAAATACCCTGTAGAAAGGATTTCAGAAAACATGTAGCATATGTTTCACACCTAATTCCTTCTTGCTTCCCTCAGACATCAGATTTAGGTACTTGCCTGTGACAGTAGTTTTGTTGCATTTCTTGCTAATGCCTTTTGTCACAATGAAAAAGGGACATAAACTTGGTTCTATTTGTGTTATTTATAGTGTATATGTAGTGCAATATTGTATTATAGTTGTTATTAATAGTATGCGTTTCTTTCCTTGAATTTATTGTTATTTGATGCTTCCAGAAACTATAAATCTTGAATAATACTTGTAACAAGATCATTATTTTCTTTCTAAATATTCATGTGAGTTTTACATGTTACTGCTTCACGGTCTCGGTCTTAAATAAGTGATTTCCTTCTAAATTGAAGACCTGAATTAATCTGGAAAGAAAGAAACTAGGGGAAGGGCACATACCTTATTAATAGGTTGTTGTTTTCCTCCATTTATTATTCCTGGCACTAATACCAGTGATCATGTGAGTACCACACCAAGATTAATGTTTTATTCTTCACAGATTATTTGATTTGTGTTTACTGAGGTTTCTACTGAGGTTTACAGGTGTCTACTGTAATAATTTTTATATTTAGTGGCTGTATTTCAAGAACCTGAAATTTTTACTAACTTGCATAGCTATTGCAAGTGTCCTGGTGTTCATATATCTTATTTTTTTTTCATTAACTTAATGTTTAGATTTAGACTCAAGATCTCAGTGAATCTATGTTACATTTTCAATCTACCTCTCTTAATTTGCCAACTAAATTTATCAGAACACATAGAAATGGGGCTTTCATAAGTACAAAGTGATCTTAAGGTGTAAATGAGATCCTAATTCATGTAGTTAAATGTGATATGTTGTTATACAAATTTGAATGGAAATTGCCATAATTGGAGGCTGGCATTAATTTCTGTTCTCCAGTTAGTCTTGAGTTATCCACTATGAAGGATGTCAGCAGAAGGAAGGTATTTTTTACCTTCTTTTTTTCCCCCAAAGATCCGATTAGATTTACCTGCTTCAGAAACGCAGGAGGTTGTATTTGAGAACCTTGTCTGCTCAGTTTCTTGAGTTTCAAAAGTAAACTGCTGAGAAGAATATTTTGAAGATTATGAATACAATTTCTCTGTAATGGGGAGTCCTCCTTGAACATGACTACAGTGAACAAAGGAAGATGTGGAAAGCACAGGAGTTCGTTTGTTGTTTTTTAATTTTTATTTTTGAGGTACTGGCTTGCCCTGAAAACATACAGTTTAGCTTTTTGATTCCTTGTTTTTGGTGTGGGTTTTTTGTTTGTTTGTTTGTTTAGTTGTTGGTTTGTTGGTTTTTGTTCTGGTTTTTTTTTGGAGTAGAAAAAGAGGCCATGGGGCCTTTTGAGGCTTGCTTTTATATTTAAGTTCACAACCTTGGAGTGAGAAAGCTATTCTTTTGGAGTGGAGTTTGGTTTTTAATTAATCCATAAGCCAGGCCTTCTCCCTGTGTTTTTTCTCTTCTCTTTTGTCTTTTTTGTAATCTTGAAGGCAGAAATGGTACTGTCCTACTCCCCTTCATAGCTTCCATCTGTTTCTCTTTTCTGCTGCCGGTTTCACTTCTCCTTCGCCTCTTCTCTATTCGTTGTGACTTCCCTAGCTTTTGTTCTGTTGCAAACGTTGATTCTTCTGGGGCCCAGTCTTTCTGCACTGTAGTGTGTTCTCTGGGATAGTGGCATTTGTGGCGGGGATCTATATAGACTTGTGCTGCTGCTGACACCCTTGGGAATGTGCCAGTCACATGCAGGCAGGAGGGAGCAGTGTGGTGCAGCTTTTTCTTGCACAAGTTGCAAGTGGAAAATATGAGAGGAGATAGAAAAGGTGCATCTTTCCCCTAATTGTTTCTCCATTTCAGCCTTGGTTGTCAGTTTCGTATTTTTTAAACTATGGCACTTTAAAAAGCTTGACCAACTTTGTTACGCACTGTACTTGAAAGAACAGAGAGGCTGAGTTCAGGAGAAGTTCATTCTTTGGCTGTAACAGTCAGGATTTTGACTGTCATGCATAGGCTTGCTGTCACTTTATGTTGTTCAATTAAATGTCATGGGAATACAGAGGGTGGGTTGTCCTTCTACAGTGGAAGCCGTTGAGGCAGTAGGTGTTACAGGTATGTTGTGTTCTGCATTAACCTGTCTCACAATTTAAAAACTGCCAGTGCCCTGAATAGTAACACATGGTCTTGTCGTGTAGCCACTACACGTTCCCACAACATGAGTTCCCAATCTTAGTATATTGTCCTATTGCATAGTGTGGGAATGGGGCAGGAAGGACAGTTTATGTAAGTAAACCAATTCAATTGATGAATTAATCTTTAGAAAAGTCACTGTAAGCTACATCTTAATCATGAGTAACTTAAAACAGTGGATGCTGGTACTTCAGCTTAGAGGAGGACGTGATCAGAATGGAAAAGAAGCAAAGAGATCCTATGACAAACATTTCTGAATGGCAGTTCTCTGCCAACCGTTCCTGTGTAAACATTTCTGGAAAAAAGGATCTGTTTTCTGTGAGTATCTCTTTCTCTGAGACAACTTTGAAAATGCACAGTGTATTGTTGCATACTTTGGTCCTGCAGCAACAAATACCAAGATGTTATATTGGAATACAGATTTAAACTTTCTCTTAGATGTTACTTAATGAGAAAAACTACTCTTTTACACTCGTCCAGCTAGCTGAATGATTAGGTCTTAAATTGATGACTGATCGTAGAGTATTTTGTCAGTCTTCTCTGCAGTCGGGAAATAAAAAGACATGTTTATCTTAATAAATTCAAAAGAACTAGGGATGGTGGGTCAGTTGCAGCCGGGCAGAAGGACACTTTTGCTTCAATGATTCTTCTGAGAGAATGCCATTAATTTATGTTAGGGCTGAGTGCAGCTCAGTGTGCAGCAAATGCAGTACACATTTTGGCTAATTTGCCCTTCTTGTTCCTCTTAAGTAGTACCCTGTAGTACAGCTAACCCTATTCACTTAAAAGAACATACTAACAAAGGGAAAAGCTGCTACTTGTATGGTAATATGTCAGTATCTCATTGTGGTGGTAAGTCCATACTTGAATTATACAAAGAATTACTCAAATGCCATTTTGCACCAATCATGTATATTGAACCCAGAGAAAAGTTGTTGTGGGAGGTCCATCTCTGGGATTATAAAATATTTATTTGGAATAAAAGTAATAACCATTCTTAGCATTTTCTTGGGGCTTTGCTATAATTAACTAATGAATTAATTAAAAATCAGTCACAATTTTCCATTTTCTTCCATTAATACTAGAGTAAGAAGATATAGGGACTGACTGTGTTCAAGGAATTACTTTGTAGTTCACTGTCTGAGCCTTTGATATTTTAAAGTGATTTTAACATGAAATTATAAGAAGGGGTAGAAAGGCTATTGGTAGATATTTTTCAGGTTCATTCCTCCTTTAATAAACATGTGACCAGTTTTTAACATGTAGGTACAGGCCAGGAATAAAATTCTGAGATTAACTGTTCCCTGCTGTAGAATATGCTCTCTGCAGTAGTTGCTGCTTCCTATTTTTTAATTACAGAATTACTTAAAAACTTCACTGAAGTTGATCTTCATGTATAATAGCTTGGTAGGGAATAATTGGTGACCTAAAGAGTCAAAGGGTAGACAGAAGTAGAGACAATAGTGAAGTATTTCCTGCAAGGTCCCATGCAGATGAAAAGCAATATGAAGAAGAGATGCAAGTTTTCATCCACACTCCACTGCCCTAGCCACTATGCCATAGTGCACTTCTCTGCCATGTTTTCTGCATATAAAGAAAATGGATTACCCAAATCAGAATAACATCCTCTTTGCAGCACAGATAGCTTTTGCAGTTGATGAAGGACTGTAGGCCACTGTTAAAAATAATAACCAGGTGATTTAAAAGTCAGACTTAATTTTCAGAAGTTATTTGCTCAACTAGGAAAGTGTAATGATACCTCCAGGACATCTGATTGACTTACAAAACTGGGTATCAGGTTTCTGAAGTACTTCTCTAGAAGGTAAGTTAGTTTTCATGGATCCTTTGCTCTCTCTGTAGAAATACTGTGTTATCAAGGGCTGTCGTCCATTAGATGGTTTGAGACTATCAGGCTTGAAATTGATGTGAAAGAGGTTCAGCAGAATCATAATAGCTATATCATAATAGCTGTTATTGCAAAAGGAAACCAAGGATTTGTGAGGACTCCTGATGTATAGCCCAAATCCACTGACTCACTCTGTCTTACTACTTCTTTGGATAGGCTTGGTTCATGGTGGTGAATTATTAACCTGGTCTTTCAGAATCATCAAGCTTAATTTACTAATGTAATGTACTGAATACAATTTTCCTAAGTTGTCTTTCCTGTATGCTCAAAGTGTGAGTGTTCTGTATGGCTCATATGGTTATACATGTCTACAACAGCGATAAAAAATTTAGTGGGCACTGGGAAAGTTCAGTGATACGGGAGTTCAAAGGTAGACCCATAAGCTGTTTGTCATCTTTTAATGAAGTACAAAGAACAGAGATGATTCCAGAGACTTGCAAGTGCCTACAGTATAAAATTTGCAGATGGATTCTAGTGCCAGTTTCTGAAAGTCGAATTTCGATTTCTTTGAATTTAAGCAACCTTGAGTCTTTTTGTATATTTTGGTAGCAAAAGAACTGCCCTGAGACCTTTGTCTTGTCTTCCAAGCAGGAGGCAGTAGCACTTTCCATCTCTGCCTGTACGTTACATGTGGGAGGACTAGATATGTTTTTGAGATGGATGCATTTCAGAACTGTAAGAGGTGAATGATTAATTACCAAAAAAAAAAAGTGTCAAATGTATGTTTTTGTCAAATGTAAAAGGTAAATGTATAGACAATAAACCACTGTAGAATCTAAAGGACTTCTTAGTCAGTGAATATCATGTTGAAAGGAAGTCTTTGGTTATGTCGAACTGTGGTTGGACCTTTCTCCTAATTGGATTCAGTAAGACTACTGTTTTTCTTCATGAGCTAATGCTTTTAGTAGGGTTCCTCCTGGTTTATTGCTAGATGGGGAAAAAAGCATCTTTGTTAAAATACAGTAGATAATTCTTCTTGCACCGCATATCCTAATGGCGCCCTGAAACTTGACAATTGGGTTTTTTTCAAATCCTCTAGGCAAAATGGCTCTAAATGCAGTTCTTTTGGGGGTGGCCCAAATAGCATAGTGCAGACTTTGGTATTTTACTAAACATTCAGCATTAAGCTGGATAAACTTCTGCTTAGAGTGTTCGTTATTAAAAAAAGTCTGACAGTCTACTGTTGGGAAGGTTTTCGGGTGTTACGTGTGGAGGAGGAGGAAACGTTGCATGTGGAAAGAGGAGGATAAATCTAAACTTTCAGAGGGTGTGAGAGGGATGTTCAGAAACATATGTATGCCTTACAGTTCTAGTTGTGTTAAAACTTTCGTAAACTGTGCCATAGGCATTAGTGAAAAGGGGCTTTGGCCCCAATTCCATTGGGAATTTGCTTATCTGAAAAGGACAAGCAAGACTTGGCTCACCATCAGCATTCTTTGCTTGATTCCTTGTTGACCATTTCAAGATATTTGGGCTGAGTACTTTTGTTTTATTTGGCTTCATCTGCTCCCCTCCAGCCAATTCTTCTAATTCATTAAAGAGATCTTGGCAGTGATCCTTGGCCACAGCTGAGGAATGCGCAGTGGAGAGGCAGGAAGGAGAACAAAGGTGTCGCAAAGATTACTGTGCATTGCCTTTGTCCTGCTAGGTATCAGACTAGTCCCTTGGCATAACAACCTGCAGGCTCTTCCAACTGCAGCAGTTAGAAGTCACTGTACAGCATGGTTTTTACAACTATTGTGTTTCATTAATTGAATGGTATTTTTTATTCCACTTACAGGGAAGAGCTGTGCATGTAAAGGCTCTTGCCTTTAGTACTACTCTTCTTACGCCCCTGGAATGGTGGATGGAACATGTGATAGCACATTGTGCTATCAGTGTGCTATAGGTTAGAGAAAAATTTGCGATCGATGTGCAGTAGACTAAAATTGTGTGTGTGTGTGTGTATGTGTATACACACCTGTACTTCTCTTAGTCTACCTGGTGAAATTCTTCATTGAATTCCATCATTTCGAGGACTGGTGCAGACATACAAGAGACAAGAAATAATAAAAAGTTCTCAGAACCTAGTCTTCCTTAGCATCCTGAAACTGATGGAACTAAAATGATCTGATAACAAAATGTAGTCTTAAGCCCCTCTTTGCATCCTTGAAAATACTCTAAGCTTTAGGAACTCACGGTATGTTTTATGCAACCCATTAGATTTACTGCAGTTACTGAGGTCATAATACTAATGCCACGTCTTCTAATCTTTACAGTAGGGTTATATTTCCTTTTGTCAAGAAGGTGCCAACTGGGACCATTTCGTTGACCGTTTTGAAGGTGGCTTTAGCTCATAGGAGTTACTGATTTTTGGAAAATCTGGTCAGTTATTTTGATACCTAATAAGAACTGATGTCTCCTGAAAAATCTTACCCATGAAACCAAATTCAATACTAAATTACAGGATTTTATCTCGGAACTCCTGTATTTCTGCTGTAAATGTATTAATTTCACTAGGTTTATTCCATTGTACATTGTCAGTTTAAGAGTATATTTGGCCATGATGTGAATGAAAAATGGATTTGACCTTCGGGTTTGCACTGCTGAGAGTACTTTCTCATCTGCTTTCCTCTGATTGTCTCTCAGAGGACAGAAAGTACTGAAAGTAATTTTTGCTGGATATACAGCAGAAAGAAGGACAGAAATGCCCCCTTCCCCCTTCCCTCCATTCAGTGCTAAACCAAGGGATTGCTCAAATGTAGCTAATGGTTCAGCTTTGAGCTGGGAAAAACTGGTATCAGATACTGAAGTAAAAGATTCTAGAGGAGTAAACAAATCTGCATGAGTAATTAATACTCACGCTCAAAACCCAAGTTAATATCTGGAAAATTGGCTATTGAAATAGGTCAGAAAAGCAGTGCTCTAAACACATTTTTAAAGTACTTAATGCACACAATAGATGTTTAAATGTAGAGTGTTAATATATTAGAACATGGGTTTGATTTCACAGTCTTGGTGGTGAGTGCAATTTCATGGGGCACTGATAGGTGGATGAATGCAGCTCAGCAGCATGAAGGATATGAAGAGAAGAGTCTAGGAGGAGGGATGTGTGGTCTGACTCCAAATACATCAGGCACTGAAAAAGAAAGTGTAATGGTAATTGTTGTACAGTTTCTCCTATACATAGGTTTAAATCAAAAGATCTGCATTATGGAGATACAAATTAAAAAAACAGGCAAGCTTAAAACTCAGAACTTACGTCTTATCTTAAATATATTGTAATGGAGAGAACAAAGTTATTGTAAGGAAAAACAAAAAGGAAAGAATCTAAATATGGTGTTTCTTTTATGCCTTCTTACTACGTTTCGGCTTTCTCTACCCCTAGCTTTCTTTGGAAAGTACCTTAATGAATACAATGGCTCCTATGTGCCTCCTGGTTGGAAAGAATGGGTTGGATTACTTAAAAACTCTCGATTTTACAACTACACACTCTGTAGAAATGGAGTAAAGGAGAAGCATGGATTTGACTACTCCAGGGTAGGTCCTATTGATTTATTTCTATTAACATTTGGACGTGACCACAAGAAAGCTGCACTTTATGGTTTCAGTCTAACTAAAGATTTCTTTTTATACTTGAAAGCTGGTACATGTAACATTATCTACAACCCCCAGTAGCAGTAGTGTCTGGACATTGTTATCTTCTGTTCTGGGAGGGTCATGTTACTATTGTTAGCAGCAATGGAAACAAGTAAAATGTCCTGAGACTGTATTAGATATTACGAGCTGAAGGTGTGAAAATAGATTTAAATGCTGCATGATAACTATTTCTGTGCTTTGTACGTTAATTACTGTGTAATTGGAGTTACACAAGCATTAATGAGATAAGAATCCATTTCCCTCCAGTTAGACCCATCTTTTTAGTTTGAGGAACTTGTTTCACAGCCACAGTATGATGAGTATTCATAGGAGTATTCACAGAATCTTGGACCAATTTATGATATTTCTGAATGAGTGGGCAATTTAACTCTTATGTTTGTATTTCCATCCATACAGATGCATATGTTTCTTAATATTCCTTTGAAGGATGTTATATCCTGACCAAACTTACCAAAATGCTTGATAGTCATTGTCAAATGCAGTATTATTTTTTTCCTCATCTTAACACGTTACAGCTCCATACCTGCTTGCAGTTGGGAATATGTGTATTTCAGCTAAAAGTGTTCTTTTCCAAAAGAACCAGCTTTAGTGAAGTCCTAAAATGGGCAGAAGAGACTCTGAAGTATGATGGTAAATATATCGATCCGTAAACTGCCCTGGTTTTAGTGTATAACTAAGGAAGTTGACTCACTCTGAAATGATTTGTAATATGTATTTGTTTAATAGGGATTTGTTCACTTTCCCTTGTTGAGCACACAAACGCTGCCTTCATATTTGTGTTTCATTAGAATTGTGTTAACAGCTAGTTTTGCCTTTAAAAGCTTGATGTCTGTGATTTCCTGTCTGTAATTTCCACTTTCCTTTGCCCTATTTGCCTTTTATAATTGAATGTACTTTGTGTTGAAAGTCTTC
Organism: Atrichornis clamosus; assembly: GCA_013400975.1. Classification (NCBI taxonomy): domain Eukaryota; kingdom Metazoa; phylum Chordata; class Aves; order Passeriformes; family Menuridae; genus Atrichornis; species Atrichornis clamosus. The sequence goes on from WBMZ01005103.1 coordinate 246,367, forward strand.
TAGGGTTACCTTTTCCATCATCAGGGGCTAATGATGCCTAAAGATTTTTAGCTTTTTATATAGGTAGCTTTGTAGATTTTAATATATATATAGCTGTATAGTTTCTAGCACTTGCTCACTTATTCTCACCTCTCTCGTATTCAGAACACTATATAAACTTCCTCACATTTTTTGCCACATACTGTTTGGTCTTATTTTCAGGGAAGACAATTTCTAACAAGGACGCTCTATTTTGCACTTGACCTCATAGACATAACAAGATATAGGGCAGAAACCCTTGGAAAAGGCCCTGATGGGGCAGGTCCATGGGTAGGTTACGAGGGCAGTTGTTCTTCTATTGGATGTACCTGGTAGATATGCTAAATAGTTAAACTTAGAAACATTTTAAGAATTCGATACCACGCATGCACATTAGGCATAATTGTGCACATGAAAGCTGTCATTAAAGAACTGCTCTTTATGTTACCTTTCTAATACTGTTTGGAAAGTTTTTCTTTCGATTTTAGGCATCACTCAGGGGAGGGGCAAACTAGAGTACAGAATTATTTGTCTTCTGTTTTTCTTCTGATCTATGAAGAATGAGAGAGCTAATCTTTACAGCCATGTACTAAAATGTTACGATGGAAATAATCTCTTATGTGGAACAGTGTCAGGCAGGTGATTTCATAGGCACTGTTTCCCATCTCCACTGTACCAGGAAGCCAACAGGGAACTTTATGTTCCAATATCTTCAGCTCTGTTTTGTGTATGCAGTACTTGAAAATGTTTGGGTTTTCACTTGTTTTAGTTTTTCTTACTGAGTTTGGTAATAAATGAAAAAATGGCTGATGAAAGTACAGATGTTTTTATAATCATTATATTCTTGCATCATAAACAGCTACAGTAATAAACAGATAATAATGTGCAGAACAATAGTGCAGGTTGATGTTAATATTGGAGTTCAAATGAGCAAACAGAAGCTGAAATACAAGACTGTTTCTCTTTCTTTCCTGCCATTTTTGTTGCTGGAAACATAATTTTCCAGCAATGAACAATATAATCAGATTATTTTTTAGTCCTATCACATTTTTTAGTCCTAGTAGCATAATTAATGTTAGTTATGTGCTGGTGGAAAACTAGGAGGAAAAAAAAACCAACACTGGCTATGTCTGTCCTGCAAAGTTACTGCTAAGTTCATCTGAAAATGAATTTCAGTCAAATTTTCTTACAGGATATATTCTACTTTGGTATTTCTTTTTCTGTTTCTGTCAACATTTTTTAGATGAATTTAATTTTGTACAACTACAACCTCTATAATATGGACCTTGTCATGGTTTGAGCCTGGCCAGATGCCAGGCACCCATGGAAACCACCCTTTCACTCCCCCCACAGCTGGCAGAGGAGAGAGAAAAAAATTCAATGTTCATGAGCAGAGATAAGGACCCAAGAAAAATCACAGGCAAAGACAGGCAGGCTGCTTAAAGAGATAAAAGTAAATTTATTACACTAACTGAAACAGAATAGGATAAGGAAAAGTAAAATGAGCTTTTGGAGAACACCTTTCCCCCCCCCCCCCCTCCCTCCTCCCAGCTCTACCTCCTACCCAAACAGTACAGGGAGTCAGAGAATGGGGGTTTTTGGTCAGTTCATCATCTGTGGCTTCTTCCTGCTGCAGAATTTAGAGTCATCTTCCCCTGCTGTCCTTTGGGGTCCCCTCTGGGAGACAGTTCTTCAGGAATTTCTCCCTTTAGAAAGTCCATCTCACAAGCTACCACCTTCTGCGAGTTGTTGCAACATCAGTCCATCCCACGGGCAACAGCGGCCCTCAAACTGCTGCGGCATGGGTCACTCCTCCACAGGCTGCAGTCCTTTTCAAGCATCCCCCTGCTCCAGCGTGGGCCCCTCCACGGGCTGCAGGTGGGTCTGCACTCCTGTGGTCCTCTGTGGGCTACAGGGGAGACATCCCACTTCACCATGGTCTCACCACCAGCTGCAGAGGAATCTCGGCTCCGGCTCCTGCACCTCCTCCCACTCCTTCCGAACTGACCTTGGTGTCTCCATGTTGATTTTGTGCTCACATCTTCTCACTCACCCCCACCTTCCTGGCTGGAATTAAAACTGCACCAGGATTGTTTTGAATTCCTTCTTAAATCTGTTATCACAGAGGCGTTACCACTACTGATTGGCCTGTGGCATGTCCATCTTTGCAGCCAGCCAGACACTGGCCCTGCAGAACATGATGGCGGGGCTTCTAGCAGCTTCTCACAGGAACCACCCCTGTAGCCAAAACCAGGCATTGCAAAACTACGACTGCCTTTAAAAAAACCTTTAAGAAAACTGTTCAGTGTTCTTGTTTGGTCTTTTGGCCTAGTAAATGCTGGGTTTGCAGTAATTTTCACTTTGACCATGTGGAAACCTGTATCTTCAAAATGAAACTGGAAAACGATGCTCTTGTAATGGCTAATTCAAAGATGAGTTACACACTTAGTGACTGACCAGTTTAAGGAAGCAGCACATTTAAGATACACAGCAGTGCCATTTTGAGAGCACTTCAGTATTCTCTTCCAACTATGAATATTGTCTCAGGTATTGAAAGCATTTTCAGAAGTCAGCTTTGCTTTGGTACATTCTCCCTTCCCCTCCATATTTTTATGAGTGGAAGTCTTTTATTTTAATGCCTATTTATACCTCCTTTCATGAGTGAAAATACCATCCCAGTAACTGTCATAATCATGGCAGTTTCGTAACAGACATGCCTTGTGCTGGGACCAGTGTGTAAAATTAGAAATGGAGACTTTGCTGGCCTTTTTCTGGGATAGACAAGAAATGACTTGGGGAAAGTTAATATAGTCCATGGAAAAGGCTTCCTTTGAATGACAAGCTGACTTCTCAGACCAAGGACATTGACAGTGGTGAAGAGGAGCAAGTGTCTTAACCATGGACAGAAAGCTGTACTTAAAAGGAGGTGCAGTCCAGTCTGTGACAGGACAGTTATTTGGGGTTTTTTTAAGGTGTAGTTTCATATCCTACTCATAATTGAGGGCATTTATATTTGTAGTGTTTCCTGTGAAGCACCTACGGAGGAACATGGCTTGTCATTAAAAATCCTGTGTTTAATTCCTATAGCTCTTGCAGATATTGTAAGAATTATAATGTTACTTCTTACAAAATGTAAAGGTAGTCCAACTCTTCTACAGGAAGTTTTCTAAATTCTCAACAATATGTGTGACAAAGCTGTATCTCTGTCAGATTGTCACTGTAATATTCAATGAAGTCTTTGGTCCAATTTACCCACCATCTTCAAGCTTTAGTGACTTCTGGTTCAGAGGAAGGTTAAAAAAAAAAACACTGAGCCATTTTGAGTTTCAAAGTGTTTTATGATGAAAGGTCAGACTATACACTTTGAAAACACTGACGCTGATTTTTTTTTTTTTTTTTTTTTTTTTAAATCAGTACCTGGTCATTGTATTTAGTATTGTGTTTTTCATAATGTAGTTACCTACTTTAGGAAGAAAGAGTACTATCTGATCTTCTTTAATGCCATTCATTTCTGAGAAAAAGCTAGAATCTGCTGGTTTTTGTATTTCTAGGCAGTGAAGAAAGAATTACTTGGGTTTAGTTTTTTGAGTTTTTAACGTCTGTAACTGACTCCCTCCTCCTACCATTCTACGTGAAGTAGCTTCTTTTTTTCCTATTTCTTATGATACCTCAGACTTCCCCTTCCTGTTTTATCCTCCAGTTTGAAATTCCTTTTCAAGTGTCTCATACTTTTGCTTCTATTTGCAGGATTATCTAACTGATCTGATTACCAATGACAGTATTACCTTCTTCAGAATATCAAAGAAGATGTATCCTCACAGGCCTGTACTGATGGTTATAAGCCATGCTGCTCCTCATGGCCCTGAAGATTCAGCTCCTCAGTACTCACAGCTCTTTCCTAATGCCTCGCAACACATGTAAGGAAAAAACAAAACCTTTGATTGGTTTTCAGGTTCTGGAGTATGGAAGTTCTGGGTAGCTCTGGGGGGTACAGTATTTTCTTTACAGTACTCTTGGCATAACTCTTGTCACAAATAAATGGGAAGATTCATGTTGAATTCATTGGATATTGTTGCAGCCTATTTGGGGGAAGTAAAGCACTTTCTATTTTGAGCAGGAAGATCAAAATCTGGTTCTTGGGCTGTAATCTCTTGAGGGGAAGAAACTCTTATCTGTCCTTTTGTATAAACTGTATTATTTTATGAAATTAGCAGAAATCACATAGTATCCAATACTTATTACTCCTGTTTCACATATGGAAAGAAAGGAAATACAGGTCTGCAGCACAAGCTATTTCTAAATGAGCTGATGTGTCTGTACTTGACCCAATACAATGTCTTGAACAGATCCCAAAAGCAGTATCACCTGGTTCCTGAGTTAACATGTTCATAAGCTCTGTGTTGAGATGGTTCTTGTTTATAGCTCAGAGACATTTTACATGTACAGCTCTTAATGCTGCATTACACCTATCACCTCACACGTTGATAAAATGAGTATTTCTCTCAAATCGCCCCTTGATGGAACTGAAAACATTCCTATAGTTTTCTAATTACTGGCATTATGCCTTCATTGATGTTCAGCATTCGCAACTTTCTTCCTGTGTGCTGCCCTCTCCCCTCTCCCTTCTTAAGGGGAATTCTGTTTTAGATTTCAGATTTGTGAAGGAGCTGGGAGCTGATGGAAATAATTGTCAATTGGTGGCCAAAGTGGCTCAGGCCTAGCCCAAAGTCCAGTCCACTTGAGGTTTTTTGCTTTATTTAAAGTAGAGTCTGAGAGAAAAAGCTTTGTTTGTTCTATTGTCTGGTTACTGCGTAACTTAGAATTATGTATTTCATTATTTGCTGCTGTGCCCAAGAGAATCTGTGGCATAGATCTGCAGCAGTGAAGTATTTCATGTTTGTTTGTCATCTTATGCTCTTTTATTTTCTTTGAAATGAAAATTACAGAAATGCCTAATGAGCAACTTCTCATGGCTTATACCCAGTGGTGACCTCGGTGTTACTAGGTTCCTTTGGAAGGCAGTTTGATCTTGGAGGTGATTATCATGCAGCATTCTGCAGCGATTTACTTCCTAGTTGAATGAAAAAGAGTAGAAGAATTTGAGGAAGGCCAGCAATGAAAAATATAGACAACATCTATTTTTCTTTTGCTAGTAGTTTTATTGTTCACACAAATTAGGTTTAACTCCCTGAATATAAAGTAATTACACAATTAATTTTTTTTTATTTTAGGTGACTTTTCTTACAATGATACCAATTACACAGGAAGTGTCGCTTTGTGAAAAGTTTTGTTTGTAAAAAAGGAAAGTATCTTGGTAGATTAAGGAACTGTGTTGTTCTTTTGGATATGAACATAAAGTGGGATTTTATGTACATCTCACACAAAGAAACTGCCAGTTGTCTTCTGAACAATTTTTCTCACACTGCATAGTAATAATAATTTGCAAGAGTTTTCATTGGCCTGGGTTTAAGAGTAAATGTAAAAATGCAGAACATGTACATACAGTGAGGGAATGATGCAAATTAGTTCTCTACTTTTCATTTTTCCCCTTGTTTCCAAATCCCAGGGAATCTCTCAGTGACAGATAAATCTGTTAATGCTAAAGGGTTGTAGGCAGTTCTCACTGTTTCATTGTCATGTGGATATTGTAGAGAAGGATCAAAATGCAGGTGGAACACTTAGATTTCTCTAAAGCAGTAAGCAATACCCTGAACAAAGTCTTTGCCTAGTTCTCAAATCAGAAGGCAGTACGCCATCTGGTCTGACTCTCTGCCTCTTCTTGTGGCAGCGCTGGCAAAGTATGCAAGTGGATTTTGTGGAAAAGCCATGTGAAAGTGGGATGGTAGTGCTTGATATTGGTTGATGCACATACTGTGTCATGTGCTGTTGCCAGTAACAGCTAAAAGTCACTGGTATGGATTTTAGTCAGGTTGCTGCTTTGTTTGGAAGCTCTGGTATGTACTTCTGTGGCTAATTTATGCTACTGTTCTCTTGATTCTAGTATTTCATATTCTGGCTGGTATGCCTGCTTTGCCCTGTGCTGCAGTCACTCTCCATCTCGTTCAGTAGAGCTCCTCTCTGTGCGCATCTGTGGTCTTGTCTTGTTGGAAAATTATTCACAGAGCAAATGCCTCGGCTACATGGCTGGTTTTAATTTATTGCTGCCTACATTGTGAGCTGCAGAGAATGAGGCAGCTGGGCAGTTTAACAGCAGTCAGAAATGTTGTTTCAATAGAGGGAACATTTTACCATCCATCTTTTTCAAGGTCAAATGCAATCTCTCTGGGGCTTCTCTTCTGGGTACATTTGAAGAAGTTATCTTAACTAACTTCTAGGAATGTTACATTTGTGTATTCTACCCATACCACAGACAAATCTGTTAAGGATAAAAAGGTTACATTTGTAGTAATCAAAGAAAATCGCTGGCTTTGGTTGGATTAAATAGTGGGAGGTTTCAAATCAGCCAGGAAATCATGAAGTAAGCTGAAAAGGAGTTTGCCAAGCATTTTTGATTCATTCTGGGCATCACATAGCAACAGTTTCCATAACTGTCAGCGTTTTCAAAGAAGCTATGTCACTATTTCAGCCACAATAACATTCAAATTCAAGAGACTATTAAGAAGAGAGAATAAACACCAGCCCTTTTCTCCCTGTATGAAGAAGCCTTCACTTGCCACCTACGCACATTTTTCAGATAGCATCTAACAGGCTTTCAGCATTTAACATTTCACTGTCAGGTATTAATTTCATGTTGATATTAAATCTCTTAAGGCTACCTGTTATATTCAAAGATACATTAGATACACAGTGTTTTGATGAGAAGTTTCAGCTTACATTACTGTTTTTTGGCTTACTGACCTACCTTGAGCTACCTTGCTGCTCTCTTGCCTACACAAAACCACCAGTAGAAATTTACCAAATAGGAGCTGAATTTACCAGGAAGTTCTGTGTTGCTAAGAAGAAAGTAGAGTATCTGCTATTTTTTCCCATGTTACTGTATCAGTCTTTTGGCTTGTGCATTTGCATAGGCCGATCTTACTGCTTTAATTAAAAAATAGAAGCCTAACCAAATTAACTAGGAAAAGGAATATTTAATATTTTAGACTTTGCACACGATGTGTTTGAGTCATGATGTGAAGAAATTGTGAAAGGTGGTCTTCAACGTTAAGTAATAAGGAATAGGTGTAGTAGGTAAAAATAGTATTTCTTGCAAATGTAAGCTATAATACAGCTTTTTAGTGAGTTGGTGATACAGAGAGTTGACATCATGGTGATAAAAGAAAGCTTTTATTTAGGTGTGGCTAACCTAAAGCAATATAATTATGCACCGAAAGCGATTGCTGGGACTCTTAGCAATGTGAAACTATGGACAATCAGAGATATTTTTCCTCATCACTTTAATGATGTCCCAGGACCGTGAGGACTTAGGGAGGCAGTGAGATTCCAGGGGGACGTTGAATCAATTTCTTGGGATTTTACAGGGACTTCCATTGAAGGAGTTGGTGGCTGCAATGCATCTTCAAAGTACAACCTTATTTCCTCTGATCCCGCTTTTCTTGGAAGGTCTTCAAAATCCTGCTGTGTATCCACTTCTGCTGCTCACATGCAAGTGGACACCAGTAGGCAGAGTGCCTGTGCTCCTCTAGTGTACAAGTGTGAAAATATTCAAGTAACCAGTCATGCTGAATTCAAAAAAGCTCTTAAAAACATAGTAGAACCTTTTCAGCAAGTTCTATAGTTATTTTTAAACAGCTTCCACAAGATGTAGTATTTGGTGCTAATGTGGGCAGAGTGAAAGCAAAGCAATTACATGAGTAGGAGCTCTGTAATAACATGCTTCATCCTGATCATACTTGCAGTGTTAAGACTTCTGAGGTCCCTTGGCCTTGAAATGTATCCTTGTTAGTCTGACATCACTGGAAAAACAAGGTATATTTAGTCTTTTCCTAGATTTTATTCCCCCCAGAGTTGTTTTCATTTTCCCATGTTTCATAACGCGAAAGTGGGAAGACTTTTCAGAAGTAATCCTAATATTTTCTTGTGCACCTCAGATAGTAATTCATATAGGGTTGATCAAATAGAAATTAATATTCATTAATTTTTTCTACTGCGCTAAAACATTCTGGTTTTCTCTCTGTTCCTTAGCACTCCCAGTTACAACTATGCTCCAAACCCAGACAAGCACTGGATAATGAGGTATACCGGTCCCATGAAACCTATACACATGGAGTTCACTAATATGCTCCAGAGAAAGCGCCTTCAAACGCTCATGTCTGTGGATGACTCTATGGAGATGGTAAGATTAATAGTCGCTTTTTTTGTTTTGGTTTTTGTCTAAACAGGTGCTTGTGTCTTGAGTTAAGCTCCACATTGTCCTGTATGTGAAGATCAGGGAGAAAGGAGGAGGAGGAGGAGGAGGACCAAATCGGTTTTTTTTAATAGTGTGTAGTCCTCTCACCTCTGATCATTTTGTCTCTTTATTCAATGTGTAAGGTTCCTCATCTCCTAAAGATAGGACCCCTGAGTTGGGTGGTCTGAACAAGCTGATTTGTTGCCACAGAACCACTACTAATAAAGGAGAAGAGGAAGGGATTGCCTGAAAAAATATACATCATAAATCCTAAAAATCGATCCTCTGATAAAGAAAAGTGTCGCGCTGACCGCTTGACCGCCCAGAGGCCACGCAGGCGCCCTGCTTCGAGTGTCCTGGTAGCAGACCAAGTAACAGCTAGATGGCTGAGTGTTAGCTCCCTAGAGAGCAATCCGCTCCAAGCCTCTTGGAGGAGCTGGCAGCATTCGGATGTTACGGTTGCAACAGGCAGAGGCAAAGAAGGAGGGAGGGACTCCTTGCAGCAGCAATCCGAGTCTTTATTCCCTGACCAAGGGGCCGGGAGAACAGAGAGGCAGGGACAGCAGGCAGCAAAGAGCCAGGAACGGCCGTTGGAATGCCTTATAAGGTGCAGCCAAAAGGGGAGGCACAAAGGGGATAAACCAATAGGGAAAGGTTACGGGGTAACAGGTAACCAATAACAGGATCTCAGGGGAGGGTTCAATTGAAACAAACCCATGGGGATAACAATAAAGAAGAGCTTTCCAGAACTTAATTGAATATACAATAACCTCATGCATAAACATGAAAGCAATATCCAATGGACAGCTCATGAACAGAGAAGACTCTGGAGTAAGGGGAGGAATCTTTGCCCAAGGAGGCACCCAGTGGGATGTGGCCTAAACTTCACTGCCGCCCTCTGGGTCATCCTCTGCCTCAGACCCACTGTCCCGGGCAGGAAAATCCACTCACTGGATGCCCTGGTCAATGCGGGGCCCACAGGTGGGCTGGACCACCGCAACAGAAAAGTCGTCCTACAACCTGTTGGAAAGAACTACCTAAATGTGCACCTATTTTGATCCTGTAACATTGAGTTTCTGAGAGGAGAAAACAGCAGCAAAAAGTGATGACACAGGAGTCCTAACTGGAATGATCCCAGGGTAAGTGCAGCCAAGGATGTTAAATATTGGAAGTAAATAAATACACAGATTGGTACTTTTAAAATTAAGTCTGCATTATGTAACAATGAGATTTCTTAATGCAAACTATGTATCTTCAACAGAAATGTCTGAATTCACTAAAAGCTATGCTGAAAAAGAATGGTTTTGCAGATTTTAAGGTGTTGCAATTTACTGCTAATCTCTTGGCATTCTTATTCAAAAAAGGGAGAACATAGAATGAGTCCTCTAAAGCAAAAATGAGATTATCTGCATGGCATTGCGTAAGCTTGTTACTAATGTCTTACTATTACTGATTTAGCCAAGTATGACCTCTGTCTCGTGTTAATGAACCTGTTTAGATGGATCAGATACCAGCATTAGGGGAAATCGGTGATTTTACTACACTGTTTGGATTTTCCGTTTAGTAAAATGGTTTCACTCTGGGCGATTCACTGCAGGCAAAATCAGTTAGGTTGATTTTAGTTCTAATTACCGTGCTAGCCTGATGTTTTTCTACTGAATTATATGTGTTAATAGTCTTTCAAAATAAAAAAGAAAAAACAATCAAAACTCCACAAAAAAGAAACCAACCAAAACCCACCAAAAAAAGCCAAACCAACAAGCAGAGCAACCTGAAAAACAATCAAAAATAACCTCCCAAACCAAAACAACAAGAGTTTGTTTTCCTTTGTGCTGATGTGTTTTGGACTTGTGTGAGGCATTACTTTGGTGTCAACCCACCACTTTCATACCTTTGCAAGCAGAAGTGTCACATAAAAATCGATCTTTGGTGCTCAAGTTGGTACATTTCATGTAGTTTCTCCTGTAAATCTCTACCAGCATCCACAGAGTTAAATCTCCTCCTAGTCCTCTATAGAGTATGACTGAGTGATATTTATCTGGAAGATATTTTGCAAATACTTCGCGTAATGGAGACTCATTTGTCTGAAGGCAAGGTTGTTGAGTGTTGCCTAAAGATGTGTGAAATTCAAAACGCTGTCATCTTATTAAAATTGCGTGCTGTGGGAAGAAGATAAAGGTGGAGAGAAAACTTCAGAAATGACACCTTGCAACTTTTATCTCTGTTACTGTATGTATTTAGTACTATTTTGACAGCTTTCATGCAAAATAGTATGTATTTAGTACTATTTTGACAGCTTTCATGCAAAATAGTGAATCCAAACACTTTTAAGAATGGCATGCTAATGTGTTTTACTTTAAAACAGTTTGTCTTGTAGTAGCCACAACATTCAGTTAGTAAAATTAAGGTGTGATTGTGTATTATGCAGAGTGGTTCATTGTGAGAACTCAGTGCCATCCTGAGCTGTTGTTATTTGTATGTTACACATAGGCATGAAAGTGATATCCAGTATTTCACATGTAGTGCTACTCAGTGGAATAAATTTCATATTTTGTTCTGCTTTTTTTCAGATTTACAATACATTGGCTGAAACAGGAGAACTGGACAATACATATATAATATACACAGCAGACCATGGTTATCATATTGGGCAGTTTGGGCTGGTGAAAGGGAAGTCCATGCCATACGAGTTTGATATCAGAGTTCCTTTCTATGTCCGAGGACCAAATGTGGAGGCTGGGTCCGTGTAAGTTCTTTGCTGTTGTGTGTGTGTTGTGACCTGAAAACTTCTTTTTGTTCACATCTCTAGTCATACTGATCTGGCAGCCAAATGGAGGCACGAAAGTCTGCGCATCCTCAATTGCTGCTTATCTTTGGCAGAAAAACATGTCTACTCGGAAAGCAGAACTGATAGCACATGCTGGTGTAACAAAGTCAAGGCCACTGCCTTTTTGCTTGCATGGGTGTACAGGACAAGCACTGCACTTCTGTGGGTGTAGTTGAAAAATCACTTTGAATTACGTCCAATCTAGGAAACTTACTTGCATTCTTTTGAGAATGACACGTAATTATGTCACTTTCAAGTTAAAAAATAAATTGTATAATGCCACATTAGGTAATTATTGCTGAACATTGGAGTAACTTTTGTTTCAGTTTATAACGATCAGTTCATATATTATCATCCACTGAAGATTCTTTTTGGTTCATTCTTCGAGATTGCATGGTTTGGTTTGGGCGGTTTATCAGATGTACACAAGCATACAGAGTAGGACTTCATTAAAATGGTAGCTTTGATCAGCTATAAAGTTAAGTAAATACATTTTCTAAGCTTTTATTTCAGATAGCAAATATTTGCACTTAAGTAATGATTTTGGACAGGGTGCCATAATTTGCTGCCTTCTCTTTATATCAGTGTGCATGTTTTAGCATAATTAACACACACACTCTTCTACACACAGTTTTTTTTCTTTACTGCAGAGGAATGGATCCAGTGTGTAATATGATAGCAGATAGCTATTAAAAAAAAAATCTCATTCCGTATTCTGGTTAAATTCACTGATTCACATTATCTGCAGGCACCAAAATGTTAAATTCACTGTGTTTTTAATTTATTTTCAGCAGTTATGCATGTGTAAAAAACAAATATTACTTCTCTAAAGAGCAGGGAGGGATTCCTCAGTTGGAATTAAACATATTACCTCAGCACTGAAAGAGTTTTGTCTACAGCAGCCCAGATTTTCAAATGAGCTGGAACAGCCTTCTAAGAACATACTCTCTCTCCCTTTGACTGCAGTTTTTGGCCTTCCTGGAGAGGCAGTGCTAACATGGCCCAAGTAACTGAGCTAGTGGTCCTGCAACATGTAATATAGAGACCAGTCATGTTGTATCTACTGTAGTTCAAGGATCTTTACACCCAGATACCCATAAAAGGTGTGAAACCTTCCCCTGGAATTCTATTTTTCAGAGACTTCTGAAGATGAAAACATGTTTCTATTAGAATTGGAGTAGTCTGCCTGGCAGTGTCTTAGAACAGAACCTGTCACAGTACAGCAAATAGAACAGGATAAAATACCTTGGAGAGAGAAAACATCAGATAATAAATTGATCTCTCTCAGCGTGATTTTCTTTAAATGGTAGAACTTCTGTCATCCATGACTTTTGTGAACCTTATGTTTTTCCTGCAGAGTAATTGTCATGACTCCCTTTTGATACCAATGAAAATTAAATAGCAATCACTGTAGCAAGTCATTACTAACCTCTCATTTCTATTACCAAATATGCTACATCATAATTATTAGCAATTTAAATCAAATCAGGTACATCAATTTAATTCATCATGTAAGCTCTTGTCAGTGACTGACTGCTCGCTCACTCAAAAAAGTAATTTTTGAATAGTATCTCATTAATTAGTGTGAATTTAGCAGCTTTTTTCTGTTCTGTATTTTGAGCTAGAATTCTGCACTGACATTTACTGCAGCCCATCTAGTCCCATCCTTCCTTTTTGCCTGCAAATCATAACACGTTGATTCTTTATGCTTAGTGCTGCAGAACATTGTGTAGTAGTAGGCTCATGTTCTTTGTCTTTTTCACCACTTTTAAGAAATTGAGTACCTGTCTTGATTTTTAATCTTTGTTTTTCAAAGAAGTAAGGAAAAGCAATAGCACTTAGCTGATCAACAGTGTATATATATATATGTGATACTGTGAGTAAGTGCACAGTCAACTTCAACACTGTCATAGACATGGTTGAAGTAAGTGTTTAAGGTTCAACATCATAAACAACTGGGACACAGGACGTGAAGGAATACGTAGCTTGCTGGTGATCCTCTCAAAGGCAGAGAGGCCCTGCAGCGAGACCTCAGCAAATTAGAGAGGTGGGCAGTCATCAACTATATGAAATTTAGCAAGGCCAAATTCTGGAATCTGCACCTGCGACAGGGCAACCCTAGATGTACCCACAGACTGGGGAGTGAGAGGCTGGAGAACAGCTGTGGAAAGGGACTGGGGGTCCTGGTCGATGGCAAGTTGAATATGAGTCAGCACTGTTGTGGCAGCCAGGAGGGACATCTGTGTCCAGGGGACATTAGAGCCAGCATCGCTGGCCAGGCCAGGGGGAAGATTGTTGCCCTGTGCTCTGCACTGGGGCGGCCTCACATTGAGTTCTAGGGGCAGTTTGGGGCACCACAATATTAGAAGGTTATGAAACTATTTAGAGAGCATCCAAAGGAGGCTACGAAGATGATGGAGGGTCTGGAGTCTTATGAGTAGCAGCTGAGGTCTCTTGGCTTTTTCAGCCTGAAGGAGACTGAGAGGAGACCCCATAGAGTATGCATCTTCCTCATGAGGAGAAACAAAGGCACCAATACCTTCTCTCTGGTGACCAGTGACAGGACCCAAGGGAGCAGCATGAAGTTCTGTCAGAGGAGATTAAGGTTGGATATTAGGAAAACGCTGTTCTCCCAGAGGGTGGTTGGGCACTGGAACAAACTGCCCAGAGAAGCAGTCATGGCACTGAACCTGCCAGAGTTCAAGAAGCAAGGACAACACTTTCAGACACATGTTGGGATTCTTGTGACTCTTCTATGCAGGGCCATGAGTTGGACTCAAAAGATCCCTTCCAGGTCCTTTCCAACTCAGGCTATCTACGATTCTGTGAACATAAACTGAAAACACTTCCGCATAACCAGGCCTGTAGTAAAACTAAGTCACATGATAAAAAATTTTGGGCATTCATTTAGTTACTGAATTCTGGGCTGTGCAGCTAGATGCTCTCATCTGTGAACTCATATTTAGCTGTGACAGTTCAGGGGATTTGGGGATAGTAGCTGTCTCTGACTACTTGGGAGTTGATGTCAATGTTTTCACTAAATTTGAGGTCAGTTTCAGCCCAGCTGCACTGATAACTGTGGTAGCTGAGGAGCATATGCCATACTCCACAAGGTACCAGAGCACGGCTGTTTGTGTTTGCAGAGTGTGCAAACTTGTGCCCTTGGAAAGATTAGTTAAAACTGTTACTTTCTCTCTCTCTTTTTTTTTTCTTCATATCTGTTCCCTCTCTGCTGTTTTTTTCTTGATACATTTCCTTTTTCTGCCTCACACTGTAAATTAACAGCCAGTTTTAGTTGTTTACTGTAGCATCTAGCAATATATTTCTCATGTTCTCTTCAGAACATGCCTACTGTGATAGGAACTGAGGTACTAATTTCTGTACCAGATTTCGAAGCACGTAAAGCATGTGCTACCTGCCAAATCTACTTTTTAATAAAGTCATCAGGATATTTGGCAGACATTTTGATTCTTTAAGACACCCAAACAGTTTTTCCAGTGCTTTCTCACATTTTGAAATACTTTTTAAACCGTCTTTTGCATTAATTAACTATCTTTGCCTTATGAACTACTTTGCTGTCTCAAAAATGCTCTGTGCTAAAATTCTAAATATTTGTATTAGTCCCCTTGAGATTATGCAACTTATATTTTAATTCCCTTCATGGAAAGGATTCAAACTGTGTCCTCTTCCATTTCCAGGTGTCACAAAATGAGCCTTTCCAGATTCTTGGACTCTGTGGAAGCAGGAGTTGCTTAGTATCATTGCATAGACTTCAAATTGTGTTCTCCTATATGTTTTTTTCAGGAATCCTCACATTGTGTTGAATATTGATCTCGCACCTACAATTCTAGATATTGCTGGATTGGATATCCCATCCGATATGGATGGTAAATCCATTCTAAAGCTGCTGGATTCTGAGAGACCAGTAAATAGGTAAGAAATGAAAATGTGCGTGGAAACACGCATGTTTTCATACAAGAGACTGAATAAGTGTTAAGCGGCATGCAGAAAATTTAAAGGAAAATATAATAAAATCACTGAGTACATCATTCACTGTAATGTCTGCAGACTATTTGGCAATATATGAATCACTTCAGTTACTTATTTTCATTTTGGCATATTCATATTCTAGATGTATGGCATATATGGCATCTGTATATACTACGTGTAGTCTGTGTAGAAGTGAGAGGGCTACACATGAAGGTCTTTAGCTATGTGAGTTACAGAATATAAATCTAAGGAATCATTTTTAGCAAAGCATTTAATATTGAATAAATTGTAGAATAATTGAATTGAAGGGCTTGATTGTGTATCAGAGTATAATATAAAGACAGGATAGCACTAAAAAGTGCAGTTATTATTTAAGACTTTCCAGCAATACTTTCACTGGAAAAGACTCAGCAAGAGAATTAGACTTGGTAGAGAATGCTTGTTAGAGAAAATAGGCAGAAAAAGGGAAGAAGATCTATTTGATTTACCAGTAGTTGAGTGGAGGGAAAGGGAGAAAGGAGCAGCTGCTTTAGAATAGGATACTATGTGGGTAGTATGCAGGTTAAGAACCCAAACTTGAGTCAGGAAATCCTGATATGTGCTTCTTTGTGAATAAGGACAGTTCAGTTAATCCCCTGTGCCTTAAATGTGCTTATGTTAAAGAAATGATACTGTTGCAAACCTGTTGTGGATTTTCTCCCTGTGAGAAAAATCTGTCCTATGTTTGTTCATGGTTTGCACTGGAGATGTGTCTGTGCCTGCTTCATAGAGCTGGACGCTCTCTTGTGCAGTCCCATGACATGTTTCTTTTGGTATGGGGAGTGGGAGAGAAAACTGGGGCATAGCTTGTTCACTGGTTTTGTGGGAATTGCTTCTTCCTCTCCTCGTTTCCTCCTAGGTTTCATGTAAAGAAAAAGATGAAGGTGTGGAGAGACTCATTCTTAGTGGAAAGAGGGTAAGGAAAGTTTTAATCACAAAGCCAAGTCTTTTGAAATAGAAGGATACTGAAGAGCTAAAGCCAAAGCAGCACTCTACCACAGTCTAAAGCCATTTAGCTGTGCTAGCAGAGACACGGCTGCAGTATGCCTAATGGCAGTGATTGTGTGATCAGAGGGAATGTATGGCCTTTGCCTAAAACCTGCATAAATGTGCTGTTGTGGTGGGGGGGAAGGAGAGTTTGCTTGGATTGAGAGATGGAAAGGCTTTCAGCTGCTGCCCCCCACCCTCCTGCTTGTATCATGGGAGTATGAATAACCCTTCTCTCCACGTCTTCATCTGCTGGCCGTTCCCTCTGCGCCTCTGCCTCAGTACATAAATGGGGGAGTGAGGGCTTTGCGAAGTGCAAAGAGAATGAGATGTGGTCTCTTTATATTGACTGTTGTCACTGCCTGCCACTCAGACATGTAATGGATGGAATCCACTGTCTGGATTTTGTGTGTTTTTGTACGTTTCCCGAGAGCGTGACATGAGTAACTTGTGTGTTACTGGGCAGGCTAAATACTAGTTTATACTGGACTGTTAAGTTTTGGCTACCAGTCATGCTGTAGACTTGGAAAATAACTACTCCACTGAGTCTTTTCAGTGAACTGTATTTATATCTTGGAATTAATATGAATGTAAAAATAAATATTTTTTTCTTTTCCAGTAAACTGCTGCATAAGAGGGAGAACGAGAAGGTAGATGCCCAAGAAGAAAACTTTCTACCCAAATACCAGCGTGTGAAAGACCTCTGTCAGCGAGCTGAGTATCAAACAGCTTGTGAACAGCTTGGCCAGGTAGGGCATTGTACCTCTCACTGAAAGTAAGCAGTTGTAGTTGGGCTAAGCTTAGCACTTTCACTGGGCAATGTTCTTCACCTCATTGTCAATGCCAGGTTATAAATCAAAATGCTTGTTCTGTGGCCTTCGCTCAAAGCTGTATTACAGTATTTCTGTGACTGACTGTCAGTTAGGAAATTACTGGTTCAGGTATTCTGTATTGATTCCTGACTACTATTAAGAGAACCACCCAGGCTGTTTTAATGTGTTATTCCCCAGATAGAAGGTGGTTTGAGATTCATTAGTGATGAGAAGCTACAATATACCTAACAGATGGGCCTTCTCCAAATACATATAGCTTGCTTTGCTTTGAATTCTCAATTCATTTTGTTGTTGTTACTTGGAATTACATCTAATAATGGGAAACTAACATTCTGTTAACTCATTATATCCCTCCTCTTAACAAAAATACCTGGGGAAAACACATGCAGTTACGACTGGAGGCTGTCTGTGTGTATATGGGCATAAAGCTCATCGATTGTGTGTCATTTCCCTTGTTGCATAAGTATTGTGGGTAGATATGACAATATGTTCACTTTAATACAAGCTACATAGAAGACATTAATGGGAAAAAAAATTTAGAGTAGTATGAATTCATGGTCTTGACATGCACAGGGGAGGATTTTGTAAATTTACCAGAGCACTGCAAAGGCATACCATAGCTGTCTCCAGAGAATTGGCCACTCTTGGCAAACTTGACTTGGTGCCATTGCTCTTTCATCCAGGTATGGGTCAGAGTATCCCCTTCCAAGGACTGTCACACATTCTTCTGTGGGTAAAGGAGTGAAAGTAAATCCGTCTGTATGCTACTGTCTCTGCAGTTAGACTGGCATTACCTCATATCCTGACAGCTCAGAGGTCAGAATTACCAACAAATTCCAAAGTAAAGATGTGCTAATAAGAGATGCTTGTGCTGCATCCTCATGGCCAGGAGATAGAGAGAAGATGAATTATTTTGAGCAGTTCAGTCAGACATAATTGGAAGTGATAGGATGAAATTGAGCAAAAAAAGAAATTTATGTTGGACATCAGGAAAAATTGCCAAACAATCAAGTCAGTTAAAGTGTATGAAGGGCTCTCAAGGGAGTCTCAGTCTATCGAAACTCTACTCTAGAGAGTATGTCCTAGTAATCTGTCTAGACAATAAGAATAGTGGGCCATGAATGTGTTTATTTGAGGATAAATTGTGTCTAAATATAGGTGCACCCAAAATTCTTTTCAGAGTGAAGCAAGACTAACTTCTCAAATGACAAATGGGTGCTGTCTGTTTGCTGATGCTGTTCACAGCTCTGCATAGTACATAGAATGAGCCCAAATTAATAACATACCACTACCTTGGGGAGTTGATGTTATGCAGATGCAATGGTTATTTAGCAGAAGTTTCCTGTTCCTGCAGGATGCTCTATTTAACAGTACCTGGAGCGTTCAGTACAAAAAGTGATTTTTCACATCCCGATGCAAAGATAAAGAGAAGTCCAGGTCAGAATTAGTTGAAAGCTTGCTAACATCATTGGGACTCTTTATTTTGACTTAAATTTCGGGGACCTGCTATTCCACGCACAGAGAAGTGTGAGTAGTCCCAGGGAGTCTGAAGTGTGAGCGGGAGACAGGAAGCACAAATGGAGGGCAAAGACTCAGAAGGGGAGTGAAGGATGAGAGACAAGGACAGAGCTTAAAGTGAAGGAGAGGTAAAGAAAGCTTTGTGAGATGGAGAATTTGAAATTCTGCTTTGTGAGCGTGCAAGTTTGTGAATACAGTTCTGTTGCCACAAAATGATCTTCCTTTGCAGATCTCTGTCACCCTCCTTAACCTGTAATTGTTTTGATAAGAGCACACCAAGATCATGGAGATGAGGCTAGTCATGGTGTTTAAAACCTTGTTTCACAGTCTATTATGTGGAATTTTTTGACCCCACTAATATATGTAAATTCTTCTGAGAGCAGTGGGTATCTGTGTGTTGTCGTGTTTTCTTTTTCAGTTATTAGAGTTTGGTCTGTGTTAGTTATTTGCATCCAACAGAGGGTGACTGTAGACTGAGGTGAAAGAGCAGCTCAGCATTTATATTCAAGGATTGAAAAGAGATGAGCTCTTCCCACATGAAATAAAAACCATTTATCCTAGTGCCTAATGGCTTCCACACTAATTTTTTCCTTTCAGTGTAAGTTTGGCCTTTCATTCTAAGCTGGTGAGTGGAAGCTGACCCACTTTTATCTGGTGGCCTGCACTAATGTGCTTTTGTGGAAGCCAATTATGATATCAGCACTGCTCTGTAGAGTATTCCCAGCAACTCCACAGTATCATAACAGCTGCAAAAAATCTCCCTCTAAGTAATTTGCCAACTTTGTGCACATTTGATAAACGTGCACTACCTGCAGCTGTGCTCATTGCTATAGGGAATCTATACTGTACATGTAAAAACTCCCAAAATTAAAAGATAGTAATTTTGTCTTTAGCAGGACCTGGCACAGTACAATAATACTGCTAACTCATGAAGAGAAATAGTTGCCTGAATTCACATTATTTCCTTTTTCAAACACATTTTATTTTCAGAGCTTTATTTACATGCAAATCTGATACAAGAAGAAATTGCCTTTAAATGGCATTAAAAATACCATTTTATATGGCAGTTTTCACAGGAGAACATTCAAAATGCAAACGTTAGCATTTAGTTTCTTTCAGATGTTCAGCAAATGAAAGATTTGACACAGAGTCTTCCCTCCAGTTGCTCTGTACTTTAGCTGGATCGTGAAGGGATGTTCTCTTTTGTAACTGGCCTGAAGATACCATAAATAAAAGCATGTCACTTACTCGCTTGGTCCCCCCAGTTCTCTGCCGCAGAGATAGATAAATCTGCTGTAACTGGCCACTTCACTTCTGACTGCTGTTAAAGTCTGATTATGAAAGCACAGTGATCTTGTTTCCTTCCTTTGCTGTCCTGCAAAAAATGGAGTGAATTTCAATGGAAAATGTAGGCTTTGTTGTCCCAGCCTTTGCACACCTTGCTGTGTGAACTGAAGTGACTGAATCTCCCTTGTATTGCTGCGGGCTGCTGTAAAACGTCATCTCCCTTGGAAGATGTTGCTGTTTTTCCTTCTCTCCTGTTTATTTGGAAAATTCTCAATATTCCACTGAGTCCTGGAGGCACAGGCTTAGGATTTTGTAATAGGGAAGAAGAGGAACTCTTCTCAAGATTCAACAAGAAGCTGAGTGTTTCTGAGAACCTTTATGGAAGTAGTGACTGCTACTGGAATGGGGTTTTTAATGTATCTTAAAACCTCTGTAGCTAGTAGAGTATTGGTAAATTAAGGAGTAGGTGAAATTATTTTGTGATGTACCTGGGAAGTGGGTAGAACTGTGCCAGGTTGAAGGTAGCTAAACTCCCTTGCCTTTAGTACAGCTCTGACAGCAGCACAAAGGGAACTCTGAGCAAGTTACTTCAGGTTTTGAGTAGCAAGAGTGTATTGGAGATAAGAGACAAGAGTTTCTCTAGTTTGAGTGCAGGAGGGGGAGGGGTTTCTCACTTCAGAGGCATCCAGTGCAGCTCACCGTTACAAGTCAAGCCCAAGGATGTTGAATGGAAAAAGCTGTTACGAGAACCACTCAAGATGGAGATAAACTCATGCGACTACAGACTTCCTGTGCTGATTTGACCCTTTTAAAGATCATTGAAGAGAAACAGGCACTTTCCAGGCTAGTCCTGCAAAACACTCCATCCCTGGAGATGTTCAAGACCAGATTGGATGGAGCTCAGAACAACCTGATCCAGTGAAAGGTGTCCCTCCCTATCACAGGGGGGTTGGAACAAGATGGTCTTTAAGGTCCCTTCCAATCCAAACCAGTATATGATTCTATCTGGAGAGCTTCCATAAAGTTGAAGGTTTTGGTCCTGCTGGGTTGAAGGTTATAAATACAAGACTATTGCCTCCAAGAAACAAAATGAGAAACAAATGCAAGGGAGTTGCTGTTTTATCTGAAAATGGAAGATTACAAAAACTCTGTTGTGGTAATAGGTGATAGATGAGCCCTGGTTTACTACAATGAGGAATATCTGATAGATTGCTGGAGCTGGCCATTAGACAGAGCACAGCTGGGACAGCTTTTTAATGTCCAAATTTTTCTTCCAGAAATGGCAGTGTGTGGAAGATGCCAGTGGAAAGCTCAAACTGCACAAGTGCAAGGGATTGGCAAACTGGGCAGCTGCAGGCAACAGCAAAGGCACCTCCAATATTTTGCCCAAGTATTACAACAGGAATAGTGAAGACTGCAATTGTGAAGAGAATGAATACAAGCTGAGTCATGTTGGACAGAGAAAGAAACTCTTCTCCAAGAAAAGTAAGCAAACCCACTGTATCTTCTGTCTCTGCTTTAAGAACGCTGTTACTTATTTGCTAACACACATAATGGTCTTGATTTTCATGAGCATTGAATTCTATCAGCATACTTCCTGTGTATCTCAACTATGAAATAGTGTGCCTCATATTGGAAAATGAGATTGAAAAATACCTCTGTCTGGAGGACCTCTGTCTGTTTTGTTCTTGGAAATGCAGTGCACATGCTGAAGAGGCAAATTGCACATGCTTACATAGGCCATGGAACATGAACACCGTTCTACAGCAAATGCTTCAGTTTTCAGTAGCTACTGCAATGCTTGGAACTATTACTGCAGTAATTTATTTTCAGTAAGGATGTGTGTACTTTGTTACAGAAGCTGCTTGCTTCTAACATCCTTTACTTCTACTCAGTCAGCAGAGAGAAGACTTTTAATCAGAGACACCCACCAAAGGGGATGACTGTTTCTAATTTCCTTGGCACAGATGGGTGCTTTTTCAAAAAACCTGTTTCATTGACTATGTTAAACCTTAGTCAGACTAACATCTATTTTTGAAGTATATAGTCTAATTATAGATTAGAGGCAAATGGCAACACAGAATTATTAGTCACTTGTTACGTTTCTTTTGTCTCACTGCACAAATACAGAGCTTTAATTATTTAGCAGTTTAGTCTTTCCTATATGAAGACGTGACACACAGTTCAAACAGAGAGTTTAAATTTACTTTCTCCCGTTGTATTTGCCTTGCAAGCTGATTAGTAGCTACTAAGCTAATTTTTAGTTGAAAAAAATTACTGGTTCTAGGGTGAAATTACTCAACTCTACTTGATGTTTAAATATGGCACAGCAGATAATCTTTAACATTAGAACTTGCAGTTATTTAACTACTTTTTTTTTAAGTCACAGAGAAGAAAGTTAAGTCATGGGGCGTCAACTGCAGTAGATGGAAGGGACTTAATGAGAACAGGAGAACAATTGTAGTGTTTACTTAACACTTAAGTACTTCTCATCGTTGTTTTCTAAACATTAACTAATTTTCACAACATTCAAAGGAGGTGGTTAAGTGTATAATTACCTTTAGTTTATGTATGTAGGAGGTTGAGGTAAAAAAAGTGAAAGTTGCTTGCTCTAGCAGAGGAATCAAAATGGTGTTTCTACCCTGTGTTCTGCTCAGAAGAGGCAGAGTTTACACTATACCCTTCAACTCATTAGCCTCATTGAACTGTAAGGCATAAACTTCAGCAACATAAGATCGGATCTTGATAGTCATGTTGTCATTGCTTGTATCTTAAGTAAAGTATTTGCCTCCACAGATGCTTTTGTTTTTCCCTCTGCCCACATCTGGCATGTGCTATATAGGGAAGAGGTTAGCTTGGTTGTTAGTCTCTGTTGACAGAGGTTTGTCTCTGTTGACAAGAGACTCTTTCATTGTTGTTGACTGTTCCTTTACACGCACTTATCTAATAAGTCGCACATCAAATGCAAATGAGCACAAAGCAGTACAAGTCAAGGTATCATGCCAAGGTTTTTCTAAACAGTTTACTTGGAAAGCTGTCTGACTGGATTGTGGATAGGTAAGAGAGTGACCTGGATACTCATGATGTGTATTTGGGTTTTTATGACCTGTTCCATGAGACTTGGGATAGGGTGTGGTCTGGGCTGGGTTGCACTGTTCTTAGGGAACCTTTGGGGTCTGCTACTCAGAATTTGACGAGTGCGTGAGATTACATTGCAGCCCTACTTGAATGCCAGTAAATGCTATTCATTAAATTGAAGAATTGCTAAATAGAAAATAGAAGTTTCTAACTGGACTAAGGGTCATGTCCCCATCATTGCAGTAGTTTCAAGCAGTAGTGGAGTTTTGAAGGAAATGCTCTAATCACTATCTTCTGTTGTGCACAATAGAGATAGATTTGCAGAGGGCAATTTTGGTGCATTCCAATCTACAGTCATTTGCAGAAAACCAGGTTGGATGCCCTGCATCTGGGTGCATCAAGCGTGTTTCAAACCCTAGTGGGGTATGAGGATTGGTCTTTCAGAAAGATTGAAACCAGTTGAATATAGTGAGAACATATAGTCTAAAAGACCAGACTAAATTGCTGGTCTACGTTTCTCTTGCTGTGGATTTGATCTCTTCTTCCTGTGATAAACAAGTGTATGTGATTAAAGGAATTCTTAAGCTGCATGTAGGGAAATGATGATAGGCCACACTGATTTGTAAACAAACAGCAGTGTGTACAAAGCAGCTAGTACATTTTTATTCAGATTTTCGTCGTTCATTTTTCTTTTGAGATAATCTCAATGCTGGAGCAAAATGACATTTTTAATAACATTCTTTGTTACTAAAAAAAAAAATCAGTTACTTTACAGATAATGCATTTGACGTATGATTTTTAATGGCAGTTGTGAGAAATGGGATACAAGAAAGTACCTTTAAACTTTATCCATATTTCTAGACACTGGAGATATTTTTTAAAATGTGTCTTTAAAGTGCCTAATTTTACTTTGTGTTATGGGAAAAAAAAGCTCTGTTGTCTACCTAATGCAAAATACTATTGCCACATTACTGGAGAATGTTCCTTTCAGGTTCCGATGAAGTCAGATATGCTGGTCAAGTGGTCCAAGATCTAGCTGGATGAATGGGGCACTGAAAGTAGTTGGCTTTCTTGGCTTAAATTCCTCTGGGCTTCATTTTCAGACTCAATTTTGAGGTTGCAACTTCTTAGCAGTACCATCTTTAAGACAACTAGTTTCTGTAGTACCTGAGGAAGAGAGGCGTTGGGATTCAGAGAGCTTATCGAAGCTGAACTTTAATAACCTGAAGAAGGGAGCGTAGATGTTTTTGGCCAAATATTTAACAGCCCTGGATCTACTGTTTGTAGACCGTGTGCAGAGGTAAATTGATTGGAGAGTAAAACTTAAACCTGGGGGAGGATTGACTAATAAGTAATTAAACATTGTTATATATGCCTGCAATGTACTTTGCAGATGCGAGAGCACAGCACCAATGAGTATCGATCTTATTAAATACTTTAACCACTTCCTTAGAAAATAATGGAGTTTGGTACTAATCACGTTACTGAGTCAGCACTGTGGGTAGGTAGCATGTTAGGATAAAGTGATACAAACAGTCCTTTATGAGCTGCCTTATTCCAGACCAATTAGCTGTAAGGCTGTTTTAGTTTGGCTACAAAGGGAGGAGTAACTCCTGACTCCTGGTTTTTCAGGGACGTGTAGTTGATGGTTCCCTGCGGCTATCTGCTGAGGTCCAGCATGCTGGATTGGCATGTTAGACTTGGAAGGAAGATAAATGGTTAGGTGGCCGACCTGAACAAGATGAAATTAAGGAATGTTCAAAGAAATGTGAGTTAAACTTTGAATCTAATTTAGGGTGTAGCTTTTTGGAACTTACTTCTACTTTGGAAAAGATGAGAGTTTCCTTCTCATTTAGTCAAACATTTCCTGAGTGGCTGCCTGAAATAGGGGTGGTCTTTTGTGGCTCTTTTTATCCCTTCAGCAGTGACTCACCTGGCTTAATATCAGCAATAAACTTTGAATCACAGCTGGAAAATGTGCAAAGTCAGACAATCCAGCTGGTATTCTACTTTCTGTGTGTGGCACTGACAAAAATACAGTGCTTGGCCCAGTTTCAGGCGGGAGGAGATGTTTATTTCATTCCCCGCAGTCTACAAAATGGCTTTTGAAACTTTGCAATCTATCTGAAATGAATGTAAGGCTTATTGAAAAAAGCCATTCTGCATTAATGCCAGAGTATGACAACTGATGTACTTTCTTGTCGTTTTTGGTTGTTCTACCTCCCATTCAACTTCTTTTTTCTCTGCTTCTTTTACTGGGGGGATTATCCCCTAGAGAAAGCTGGCTTTTTTAATGGAGTTTGGAATTCAAGAAAGATCGGTCTTCTCATTTGGCACATTGGTTGAGTTTTCCCCTTATCAGATAGCAGAGGGAAGGTGTGCTGTGTGTTTCAGTCTCTTTAAATGAGAGGTGACCAAAGGAGCCGTGGGACTCCGTTGTTTCCAATAGTGTCTGAAGTAACTCCAAGCCTCATGCACCAAGCAAAGCCTCAGGCTCCCCTGGGGCAGGGAGCAGAAGAGGGTCTGTGGTACTTTGGTTGTACTTTCTTCTCAAGGGAATGAGATGATTGTGCCTAGTCTTAATGGGTGACTCTCAGCAGTCACTGGTGTTGAGCAGCAAATATGGTCAGAGATGGACCCCATCACACAGCAGGAAAGTTTAGATGTAGATTTAGATTTCTTGACTAGGTTCTATTTGTGCCATTCCAGGCCAAACAGAAGAGGAATTCTGGGGATTTGGGCTGGAACAGAGAACTTTGGAAAACAGTAATGATGAAAAGATCAATGAGAATCTTGTTCTGCACAGTGGCAATTCATAGCAAATATTTCATTTTGCTTTTGAACTGCAAATGCAGAAGCAAAGTTTGAGGGAGTACATAGCACTGGAGGGTGGTGCTTCATGGAGAAACTGACTGACTGGGCTGCACATCTGGAAAATAATTGCAAAGGAAAGAATTACATGTGGATAAAAGTAAAGATTTAGATATTAATCCCTTCCAAAAAAATCAAGCATCTAGCCTTGAAGAATGAACATAGAATTGGGAAAAGGGTCAGGTTGAACACCAGGAATATTGGGATAACTTCAAGAAAGTGTTGCAGGAATCTTAGCAGTGAAGCATTTGTATGGTGGACAGCGGAAAAGCACAGAGAACTGGTCCCTGAGGGTGACCCATGGCCTGGCCGTCACTGCGGTCGCAGTTAGTGCTTAAGGTGTGACTGCCATCTGGTGATCGTGGGGGAAGAGCAAGTGTTCATTGGAATGAGCTGTGTGCTCTCACTGATGCTGGACCAGAGCAGTTTTTTTCCCCTCTGGCATTCTTTTGTGTTTGCATTGTACCAGCCCTCTGTTATGTCCTGCAGTACCCATCCATCTGTCCGTGCCAAAGTTAAGGAAGCAGCAGCTCACAGGATAACTGCAAAAAATGCTGTCATCCAGTTAATTCCAAATAGCACGGTATGGGCTGGGTTTTTTCCTCCCAAGAACCACAGAGGAGCAAATTGTAACATGCTGTTTCTGCCCCTCTTTCACTTCTTTTTCCATGCAGAATTCAAACCAAGCTATGTCCGTAACCGCTCTATCCGTTCTGTACCTGTTGATCTGGATGGAGCTGCTTACAACCTGGGTTTAGAGGATGGATACCAGCTCATCTTACCAAGGAACTTCACCAAGCGGCACAAGATGCAGAGGGCTGTTTTCCATGAGGAGGAAGATAGAGACATGGGGGAATACAGCGGCACTGGTGGCATTGCAGAGTACACAGCCCCTAACCTGATCAAGGTGACGCACAGGTAAGTGCACATTGTACTTTTTGAAAAGCTTTTGTTCCCAAATTAACTGCGTTACATTAAATAGATGGGTTAAAGTGTGCTGAGCATTTTGTGTCCCTTTTGGATACCCAGTCTAGCTTCACTAAAATTCTTACTCCCATGGGTACAATAGCCTTCAGTTTTGTTTTAGTTTTGTCAGTGCAGAGGGGCATGAAGCCCTTGAAGAGTTGAAGCAGTGCTTTTGTGTCTTCTGCACTGGGTGGAGACAGTAACCATTGATCAGTGCATATATTTCCAGTCAGGACAAGCAAAACTGTTCTACAGTTGTGTTACACCTGTGTGAAACCAGGAGAGGCCTTCCCCTGGAAATCAGTGTGCACTGGGTAACCTGGCTTGGCTGGAGACCAAAGGCTCTGACTGGAGCATGAAGTGGTTTTGTGTGACTGGTTGCTTTGTACAGTGCTTTCTGTAACCAGTGCTAGGAGAGGAAAATCTGTATTATGAATGAAGTTGGATGGACCAGGAGCACTGGGAAGTGGAACATACTGAGAGAGATAAAAGGCAATTATCTGATCACTCTAACAGCTAAAACTGATGTCCTCAGTGTGGCATCTAGGGACAGATGATGTCTCTTCACTGTACTTGAATTAGTTTAGTCACCATTTCCGCTTGTGAAGTATCAGGATATCCACCAATCATTAATGATTGCATGCATTAAATTGTTTAACGACTAGCTCATGTAAACATGAAGGAGCCAGTTAGCTGCTGTTGATACCTGTGTTTTCCATTTACTTCCATTCACAGAAGTGAGTTAGAGACTCACCAATACGAGGAAATGTGAGAATTGTGTCCTCTTAACCCAGCTCTTGTCAATGTTCAGGACCCATAAATCACTGTTTGGTTTTTTTCTCCTGGGACAAATTGAATTGATTTCTGCTGCCTAACGGGACGAATCCCAAATTCGTACAATCAACTGTCAGGATGGTTGTACATTATTCATGAGGAGTCTGTAGCAGAAAAGAAGGCTGTGAGACAACAGACATGAGATGCTTTAAAGAAAATAAAGGAGTATAGAAAATACTTAGCTTTAATTTAAACAAGCATTCAGAAAATGACTGCATGGTATTCAGTCCCTAATAAACTTTGCAGGTAAATCTGTCAAGTGGTGATTTTTGCTTGCTTCTTCATGAAATAATTTTAAACACTGGATTTCACTAGAAGTTAGTGAAACATAAGGACTTTATATTGTCAGAGGGTATTTTGCTTCCCAAGTTATGGAGATACCCTTGAAAAATTTTCTCTGTAAATTTTCTTCTTGTACAAAACAGCAAAATTTCTTTGCTTTTGGTTCATTGTTTTGGGTTTCTTCCCTTTTTTAATGGGGTAGTAATACATCTTAGAAGAAAGTAGTTTATCCTGGTCCCTACACCTGCATCACTTAATTATGCATTGGGAAATTGCTTCTGAGTAATGCTTTCAACGCTTGCTTGTTAGTAATAATTATTTATATAGAAAATCTAATGAATGAGCAAGATCTCTGTTCAATACCATGTACATATAGAAATTACGCAGTCAACAGGTTCTGCTTGATACTAATATTCTCACTGAATGTTTCTACTTAAAAATTTCCATAGCAACTCAAACCCAGACTTCTTTCCTGGCTCAGAGGACGATTGTATTCTCTTGAATGAACATTGTTTTTTGCATTCTGCATGTAATTTCCAATCCATGGTCTCATTTGTCCTGGAGCTGTGTTATTAAAAGCAGTTGTTGGCATGGTTCTCTGTATGTGTGTGTGTGTGTGTGTGTGTGTGTCCACTGTAATAAGGACTGTTGCTTTTCCATGCCAAGGTGCTATATCCTGGAGAATGATACCATTCAGTGTGACACAGATCTGTACCGGTCATTGCAAGCTTGGAAGGACCATAAACTTCATATTGACCATGAGGTCAGTGATGTGTTTTTAGCATGGTTTTCTGTGGGCTGATAGGATCATGCTGGCTGACTGTGTGTCTGTCTGCCTCTGGGTGTCTTTGTTCCTTCCTGGAACCTTTTGAACTTGCTGGCTGATTTCAGAATAGCCATGTCAGAATTAATTAAATTATTACGAGTTTGTGAAGGCAAGATGCTTAGTGGAGGAGAGAACTGCAACTGAAGGCACAGCTGAGAATTGTCTTACACCTTAAAAGTTAAATAAGACTTAAAGCTGTCCCCATCCTGGGAAAAATTTAATTCGGATCTTTTTATCATATTAGTAGACCTGTTCCCCAACTACTTCTCAAAAACAGTCCTTCAATATCACATATATAAGCCCAAGGAAAAGTGAACTTCATTTGTTCTGGTGCTTCTAGAATTCATTTATTTTGCTTGCTAGTGCTTTTCTTAGCCTTGCACTTTGGAATTGAATTTTCTCATAGGATGGTGTATATGGAGAACCTGGAAGTAATTTGCCCTATGAAATTTGCCAGTAAAACTTAATCTGACATTTTTGTCACTAATATACAAGAATATAAGCTCAAACCCTTCACATGTATTGTGTATGAAAGAGAGTCTAAGGACCCTCTTTTAAGGACCAGGTAAGGGTGGAACAAATGCCAAAGAGAAGCATAAAGGATGGACCTCCTGTAATCTCTTACCAAATGATCTGAATTCACAGCAAAACTCTATGTAAGAACTTCTTGCCTACTTTTTATTGTAGAGATTGACACACAAGGCAGATACTTAAAAATCTGCTGAGATTAAAAAAGGGCAATTTCAGTATCACCATACTCCTGTTTTTTCTTCAGAAAATGTAGCCGATACGGAGTCAAAGGAAATGAGAACTCACTTCTGTCCAACTGTGTTCCTGATTTAGGGTCACGGGGTTGGATTCTTTGTGTATGTTCTTTGAACACTCTACCCTGTATCTGCTTCAAGTCATGAGCTTCCCCTAGACTTACGGTCACTGATGGCTAATGGTAGTTCTGCAGAGGCTATTGTTCACGCTGGGTAACTTTGATATTTCTGCTATGTAAAGAACTGAGGTAGAGGTCCGCAATATCCACCTGAGTGGAAATGGGTCACGCTGTGTGTAAGCTGGACTGAACAAAAGCAGGAGTTCCATTTAGTGAAAAAATAGGCAATTAAAAATAAACCATGTGGGTGGCAGAATTAATGGCTGATTGCTATCCCATGTGGCCAGACTTTGCTAAAGTCTGCTATGCAAAGTGACAGAACCTTGCTGCTTTGTGTTTTCAGAACCTCTGAAGAGGGGCTGTCAGATCGCTCCCTCCCCATCCCCTTCCTGGTGTCAGAATAGGCTGAAAGTTAAGGACTTGATTTTCCTTCGAGCAACCTTTCTCCCCATGCAAATGTGCTGTAGAGCACAAGAGGAGGAATCACAGTGCAAGCCGGAGTGGCTGTCTGCCTGCAACTGTGTGTCCCTCATTGCCCCAGCATCGCATTCTGCTCTCACAGTCAAGAATCAGAGCAGGCAAATTGACCCAGCAAGGCTTCCTCCTGCTGTAGTTTCCTTTGGGAAATCTAGATAATTTGAAAATGCTTGTTAGTGGTGAGAGCCATGGAAGGTAGTGAAGAGGAAACTTGGTGACACTAGAATGGGTTTGAGAAGGTTAGAATAAGACTAAATCATGCTGGTTTTTTCAACCTCTGTCTTTGCTTTTTTTATTTTTAAGATTGAAACTTTGCAAAATAAAATAAAAAACCTGAGGGAGGTGAGAGGTCATCTAAAGAAGAAGCGACCTGAAGAGTGTGATTGTAACAAGATAAGGTATGTTTTGGTGGACTTCAGAATAATTATTTGTACTGCACAACTGTAACTGATTTATGTCATCATAGGAGAGATCAGGATCTGGTTTGTTCAGTGGTTGCCTGCTGACTCTCTTCCCGTGTACGCATTTGGGGGGAGCTGGACTGCTGCACAAGCACAAGGCCCACCTTCTGCCAGGAAGGAGTTTAATTTTAAGCCTCTGTGCACCCCATCCAGTGGCAATGATGTAACAGGGCATGTGACTCAAACCCTTCACATGTATTGTGTATGAAAGAGAGTCTAAGGACCCTCTTTTAAGGACCAGGTAAGGGTGGAACAAATGCCAAAGAGAAGCATAAAGGATGGACCTCCTGTAATCTCTTACCAAATGATCTGAATTCACAGCAGAATTGTTGTGGATTGTGGATGTGGCCCACGTGGATCCTGCAACATCATTTCAGCACCAGATCACTAAAATATGGAGAACATCAATTTCTTAGGCTATGGGAACCCATGTCAAAAACTGCTTAAGATGAAATCAGTATCATTCTAAATGACAAATTGACAGAAAGGTTATATTGGTTTATAAATTACTGCTTTCAAAACTGATTAACTGAGTTTACATAAACTGAGTTTATTCAATATAATACTGTAAAGATGAAGTTATTTTTTAGTGATTGTTTTATAGAAAATGTTAAAAAAAGTCTTTTGGATTGATTAGGGTACACTTACTTATATTTGTGCATACCATTATTAAGATTACCTAATCCCACTGAAATCAATGAAATTAATCATCTGAGTTATATACGTTCAAGTGTTTGCAGAATTGCATTGATTTAGCATTTAGAATTAGTTGATGAAATGCCCAGCATCTGTGCAAGAT
Source organism: Atrichornis clamosus (assembly GCA_013400975.1). Classification (NCBI taxonomy): domain Eukaryota; kingdom Metazoa; phylum Chordata; class Aves; order Passeriformes; family Menuridae; genus Atrichornis; species Atrichornis clamosus. Next base: position 277,693 of record WBMZ01005103.1, read on the forward strand.
AAAAAAATTGGCTGAAGAAGATAGTTCTTTAATAATCTTACTTTGTTAATTTGTTATATGGATGAAATTTATAAAAGCTCCCAAAAGCATTAAGAATTTAAAAGATTTGTTTTGAGGGGAATTTTAATCTGACAACTAACTAAATGCAGATGTACTCTTTAGAAAACAGCATTTATTTATTTGTGTTTGCTGATTGGTGCAGGTAGTAACTTCATCAGTAAGAAGATATTGCCATCGACTGAGGCTGTTTTGTTTTGTTTTGTTTTTTAACTTTGGTAATTCCACAGAAAGGAAATTTCTGCAAAACTGTGTAAGAGTTTCTGGAGACAAGAGGCAAAGTAGTACTAACCCAGCGAGAATGTGTATGTCTGCTTACACCCTGCATATCTCAGAATATATTAGATACTTCTCTTGCTGGAACAGTTAAATCAATCTTGTAAAGTTTTCCTGCAACTTCCAGCTAGTAACAGTGGAAGAATGCCCCCCTCCCCCAACCCTACAAAGTACAGCTGGTATTGAAATTCTTCTATTCAGAAGGAAAATAATAGGAAGGTGGTATAAGCTTGTCATTATCTGAACAAATCAGTGAATATTCAGTTGAAGAAATGTTGTAATTTAATTACAAATTATTTATGTGCCCCGTGTAGGAAAACAACCAGTTAAGACTAAAATAATAGTAAATTGTAGCTGGACTAATCCATGGATATACATTGCAATGCCGTCTTAGCACACTGGGTGTCACTGTGGACAAAGGATCTGAGGAAACAGAAGCACAGAGAGGGTGGGAAGTGCCTGACGCAGTCGAGTGATGCTGTCTTTATTCATCACATACACTAATAAATTGAAGACAGAAGTGACGCTGGGTTCAATCTGCGTCAAATCCAGTCTGATAATGTGGTAAGAACTGGAGCAGTTGTCCTTCTGTTGTTCACCAGCAATGCTGTTTTTATTTTCCAGTTATCATTCAAAACAGAAAAGCAAACTGAGACATAAAGGATCCAGTCTTCATCCTTTCAAGTAAGTGAAGGCCTGTTCCTTTGAAAGAGGATGTGCAAAGACATTAACATTTGGTCTGTACACACCAGTTGCAAACTAATGAAAAGTAATAGTATTAAATTTATCCTGTGTTAAAAAGCATAAACACAGAGACACCTGGGCAAGGAATTAAGCCTATATCAAAATGGTAGTAAATTCTGAGACAAGGTTTTTGCTTTGGAAAAAACCACATCACAAACCTCAGGCCTATAAGCCCCTTTGGCTGCATTTTTTTTTCCAGTGCTACTGACTGGCAGAGTCATCTCCATTTGTAAGAAAAGCCATTTAATTAAAAAAGTGTTGATTCATTCTTTCCTTCAGAGCGGCTTATTTTATTAGCTACTTTGGGGTTTTTTAGGTGTGTTCAAGTCTAACAGGGTTTGCATAACCCTAATGTTTCACGTGTGCAGGAAAGCCCTACAGGAGAAGGACAGGCTGTGGCTGCTGCGAGAGCAGAGACGGAAGAAGAAACTGCGCAAATTGCTTAAGAGAATTAAAAATAACGACACATGCAGCATGCCTGGTCTGACCTGCTTCACCCATGACAACCAGCACTGGCAAACTGCTCCCCTGTGGACACGTAAGAATACTGTAAATCACAGAATAGGTGGGCAGGTTGTGGCTAGATTGGGGTGAGATGCTGGGTTACTATCCATTACCGGTTTCATTAGTTCTGTAACCAAAGCCGTGCAGTCTTCCCCATAGTAAATAATCTGTTTCAGTGTTGTAATCATCCTTGCACAAAAGGCAAGAGAGGTAAAACCAACTGCCAATAACCTACAGATACTGCATACTGTACAATGATGTGCGTAGTATCTCATCATCTGGAATGTTTCCTAACCAGAGAAAGCAACTAGACAAGATGTTGTTTTAATTAGTCATGTCATGTGAGTTAGGTATGCACAGAACAAGAAGCTGAATGCTGGAAGGCATTCTCTGCTTTAGAGCTCAGGAGTGAGAGTAACTGTCTATGAATAAAGTAATGTCAAACAGAAAGTAATTAGCAGTGCTAAAGACAGAAGCATGTAGCTTATGTCTGTATCTCTTCAATTTGCAGTGGGCCCTTTCTGTGCCTGTACCAGTGCCAACAACAACACGTACTGGTGTTTGAGGACAATCAACGAGACCCACAACTTCCTGTTCTGTGAATTTGCTACAGGATTTTTGGAGTACTTTGATCTCAATACCGATCCATATCAGGTATCTGATCATAGACCTTGAGATCACAGCTCACAAAATACATCATTGTTCCTTATCGATGATAAATTGAAATTGCGCAGTATTGCTTCAGGATGTAGTTAAGGCCTGTATCATTTAAACTAGTATAATCTGGCTCTTTCCTGTTAAAAATAAACCACCTGCATTCCAAAAGTTACCAAATTACAGAGCAAGACTTACTAATTTATTATTTATTGCATTTATTTTTTATTTATTGCAGCTAATTAATGCAGTGAATACACTTGACAGAGATGTTCTTAATCAACTGCACGTCCAGCTCATGGAACTCAGAAGCTGCAGAGGGTATAAGCAATGCAATCCAAGAACTAGGAACATCGATCTAGGTAAGTGCCTCTCCTGTTGCACACACAAACCCCCCCAAAGGCTACGGGGTTTGCTCTTACCATTATGAAACTTAAATCAGTCAAAAGGATTTTAGTATTTATTTATACTGGTAATGTCCTGCTGAGGCTGATAGTTACCTGCTCAGATTTTTGTATGTGTTCAGTTTGCTTTACGTCGTGTTTTTAAGATGAAGAATGATACTTAGCATAGTGATAAGTATTTCTGAGAGGCAGGAGATGAGGAGGAAGGAACAATACTGGTGAACGGAGGACGATAATACCGTAATAGCCACTACAAAGCTCATAGGTCAGTTCAAGTTGGAAGAGACTTCTGGAGGAGTTCTGCTCCAAAATTCTGCTCAGTGCAGGGACAGAGGTGAGGGCACACACCAGGTTACTCAGGGCATCAGGTAATCTGTTAAATTCTTGAGATTTTTTTTTTTAATTGTGCTTTACCTGATACGGGCAATTCTTATTAACGTGGTTAATTTTTCTTCACTTAGGACTTAAAGATGGAAGCTACGAGCAGTACAGGTACACTTAAACAAAAAAAGTTACATGATTATTCTTAAGTACTACCTTCATGCTGAAAGAGCAACTGTGGGATTGGGAACCACATGGAAAGGCCTGGCCTGAAAGGGCATTTGAAAATACCTTTCCACCCCAGTCACTTTGAAACACTGGAGCTATTTGTTTCAATGTTGCAGCATGTTCTGATCTTGGTAGTCAAAACTCTGGCTGAACTACTCCTCTTCCTCATCTTTCATACTGTAGTACTGGTGGTTTTCTTGGTGATGGTTAACTTTTTTCTCCTTTTACTGCTTGAAAATTAGGCAGTTTCAGCGTCGAAAATGGCCAGATGTGAAGAGACCATCATCTGCCAAGTCACTGTGAGTTGGGAGCAGTTCACCAAAAGCATTAGCTTTTATGTAGCTTTTCCCTTCACTTCTCTTTTTGCATGCAGCACCTTTCTTAACATCATCATCTATCCTCATGGAATGCTTAAGTGGGAAGTCCCCTAAATTACACAAGAAATACAATACTGCCATCATTACTGACAACTGCTGAACAAAACCTCTTGGTACGTGCTTTCTGGGAATCTAGGAGCATTAAGGTCAAGGCAGTTTCAAACATGTAAAGGTAGACGCTCAGTTCAAGAAACCAATTATGGCCAATTGCCATTAAAAATTAAAGACCAGTATGTTGGTTTTGTCTAACTTGAAACTAGTAGCAGCTAACTAGTGGTTTTTCACACAGTCCAGAAAGAACAAAACCAATCGTAATTTCTCACGAGTAGTGAGGCAGTATCATGTATTTTCTTGCTCTTTATCCAATCACAGCCTTGTGTTGTGAGCCGAAAAAGGAAGTTAAAACAGAAAGCAGACCACAAGATCTAAGACTGCTTTTTTCTTACTGAGCTGCCATTTAATACTTGATGATGCTATTCAGTTCTCAACCTCCCAGAGCTCAAAGGTGAGGTACAAATTTAAGTACGTTGAAAAGTTACCATTGCCTGTTACTGTCTCTGAATGTCCTCTTAAAAAGAAGACAGTTTTCAGCTCAATAAAAATCATAAAGTGGTCTCAAACTGTGCAGTGGAAAAGGCATAGTCTGGTCTTCTCAACTTGCCCAAGAGGATTTGCTCATGTAATGCAGTATTTTTGTTTCTAGTTGAAGAGATCTAAGACTAGCTTTTGAATCAAAATGAAGGTTGAATTAACAAGCTTTGTACAGGGTGACATTTCAAACACAGTGGAATTGTTTCTGTCATATACTTGCTATGCTTTTATAGGTGGGGCACAGTGTTTCCATTGTTTTTTACTGCAGGGAAGTGTAAAAAATACCTTTGCAACTGCTGTCTACTAGAACATTATACACTAAACTGTGTTTGTTTTATTTTAAAGAGGACAGCTGTGGGAAGGCTGGGAGGGCTAACCTCCCCCAGCTGCTGCACCTCCATGGGGACGGATACAAACTGGCCAGGACTTGAATCCATGTACAGACAAAATCAATTACAACATTAGCCTGACGGACTGGATAAACTTTGAGGCTGAAATAGATAGAATGGTTGCACTGGTGAGTGAGTTAAATAGAAGCAGTGAAATTACGGGAAAAGCTGTCAGAAATACAGGTCTCTGAAATCCACTATGGCACCTGCTTTTTTTGCTTTGGATTATACCTCACCTACTTCACAAGGCATTTTACTTCAAGAAGACACAACTAACGCTGATCCAGGAACTGGACAGAAGAGGAAACACAGCCACATCCCAAAGAGGACTGCCATTGCAGTGGCAGTGTTTACACAGACATTTGAAGGGACCTTACAACAATTTCCAGGTCACGTGTATCTTCGGTTGTCATGAGAAAAACTTCAAAGCCAAGTACAACTCCAAAGCAAGATTTAGAAACCATGGATGCTTTTGCTTATCACGGGGGTAAAGGTAATGGTTGAAGACATTTGAAAAGGATCAGGAACTGCAGTCAGCAGCACCAAGGGTTCTCAACACCATGACATTTCTCCATTTCCTCCGAGGATACATTTTAGTTCCACGTCTATATGTTCATCATATTGCTGCCTCTATGAAGATTAGAGAAAATCTTGACTAACAGGATGTCAGATTTTTGGAGGGGTTGTGTAAATATCGGTCAGTATACTGTTTGAAAATAAATTCCTTCAGGTTGTGAAAAAATCTGTTAATAAAAAGAGTGTAATGTCCACACACCATTTCTCAAAATGGTACTTACTGTTGCATAGTACATCCGAATTTATTAAGTTTTTTAAAAAATTGAAAAATTTCAGTAAATGTACATCTTAAATTTTAACAAAATCAGATTTGTATAAAGTTTTTTAATGTGCTAATATTATTTTGTATGTTCAAAACCAAAACAATTCCTTTGAGAAAGCAGCGCTTGCTTAGCAGTGTAACTTCTACATTTATTTTTAAAAAAAGGCAGCTCCGAGAGTTCAATATTTGTGGTCAATAAAGAATAATCTAGTTATAATTTAATCTACAAAAAAGTAAATGTTCTGAATGACAGTTACTGTTCAAAGGCTTTCAAAGGGAAAAAACCCCTGTAATTTTACTAAAGAAGCACAGGGTACAGAATTATTTGAGTAATTTCAGAAGGACATTTTAAAATACATAGTAGTACAGGCAGTAGTGGTGAGATTTGTATTTATGATTTGTTTCATGTTACTTTGCTACCTGTTTTAAAGGCGAATGCCTGAGGGTGCTTGTGGGGCAGGCTCAACCAACCATGGCCTTCACGCCTAACAAAGAATAACTTTCTTCAAAACATAAGCTTAACTCGCCCTTGTAGAAATGCAGTGTAAAAATACAGCACAGAAACTATTTTGAAACCCTTCCTGGGTTTGCATGTTAGGAAAATCAAGTGGAATTACAGCCAGGCATATAGATCCCTGGGACCTCACCCCTAAACTAAAAAAAAACCCACTTGAATTTAAGAACTGAGAAAAAAAAATCCCTGCTCAAAAAGCAGAAGTGGAGTCTTTGTATGTGCTGAGTAAGACTGGGCTATTTGTATCACGTGGTAAGTCAAATGCACTTCCCAAAAATTTCTTGCAAGCTTTTTTTAATTATGGAAGTAAAATTTGAATGTCTCTCTTAATCTAGCTGTAGATTTTCTTTATAACTTTTTACAAATTTCATAGATTATCAGAAAAATCTACTAGGTGACAAGACCCTGGATCAATACAGGTAAGTAAAAAATATTGAATTTAAGTTCACAAAACCCCCCACATTTTTGCTGCTTTCCAGAGAAAAGTTTTAGCTATCTGCCATTCCCAGTGTGGATGCAGAGAGACTATGAAGTTAGATTTTTAAAAAAATTTGCACTTGTGTGTTTAGCCTGTAGTCTTCAGCAAGGTGAGGCTGTGACTGTCGAAATGGGGCAGGGCCCGTGTTACTGCTCCTGTTACTTGTCAGTCAGAAGGCTGAAAAGTTAGCTTGTCCCTTCATGCAAAATACAGAGCTGTGGGACTCGGATGTGACACAAGAAGCAGCTGCTATTTAATGAAAGGTATGCTGTTGCCAAGTTTGGGGAAAGCTACCACCTCCTTCCAGCTTTTCTACTGAAGACTGGTATTTAAGTTGAACGAGACATAAATTCCAGTCAGTGTCAATTCTAAATGTGTGTCTCCTAAGTGAAAGGTCTCAGCTGTTACTCTCTCAGCTTTAACAGCCAACCAGGAAAAAAAGCAAATAACTCTATACATCATAGAATTTTCTGACCTTGGCAGGATACAGTTACCGGCCTTAAAGTATTAGGCAGTTAATACACTGTGTTACCAAGTTCTGATTTTAAATAGAAACCTTTATTTACATTATTATTAACATCTAAACACAAAAACCAGAAGGGCAGTAATAACCTTACAACCAACTCCTTTTTAAATCAGTTCCCATGACTTCTCTGTTTTGCAAAATAAAGATACAGATATTTCAAGCAATACTTAAAATGCAAACAAACTTAAATGCAATTCTCAATACTGTATGCCTTCTCCTGAGAATTTTTTAAAATACTGCTTTCAGAATTACATGATTTCATACTTGCTGTATCATTCTGTCAGCTGGTAGTCTGCACATAAATTTTAAAATAAAAGGTCTGCTAATTGGTACAACATTTAAATAAGTTTTTGTCTTGTGAGTGGAGTGTAGTCTGAATTTTCTAACTTCAGAAGCCGTATTTTAGGCCAATAAAAAAGTACACTACATCTGATCAAAAGAGTAACAGAGACGTGTAGCAAAAACAACACTCATTTATGCAGCAGTGATCAGAGGTTGCTGTACTAAGCTAATTCATCTCTTACTATTGAATAATGTTACCAGGTTTTTAAGAAGAAAACATTCAGAAAAATCTGCTGCTATAGAATCAAATCAAAACTGATGGAAGATTGCAAACTAGATGTACTATTTAGGATCAATGCTGCCAAGAAAGATGCCATCAATGCATTCTTAAAATGCCCCCTGCCCCTTCATCAAGTTTAAACTAAAAATCTTTTGATTCAGAAAGAAACTGGTTCTGGAAAGCTTCAACATTCTAAACACAGATGAGAAGAGGATGAGCCCTAGTAACATCAATCAGAGTTATACATACATAGATGTATAAATAGAATTACTAATTTAAAAAAAAGAAACAGCAGTGCAAGATGTATATAGTAGTTTATAGTCCAAGAGCTCACCTAATGAAAGCAACCAGGGTTTGTAGTTTCCATATAATGAACAACTACAAAATATAAAAAGATTGTTCTACTCTGATTTGATATAAAAAGGGATTGTTGCCTTTCACCATCAGTCAGCAGCACTTACTCAAGTATATGTGTTCCGAGAAATGGAGAAAAAAAAAAAAAAAAGATAAAAGTTCCTCTGGCTTTTAAAAGTTTTGCATTAAAAACACACATGAATTGGAAAGATTTCAAATAAATGCTGTCGTAATCTATATACTCAGTACTGATGGCAGAGTTGCATGACGTAGAGCAACTGACTTTACATTCCCTTTGAAACACAGCTACCTGCGTGTCAAGGATAAATTTTTGGAGAGTATTTCTAGTTCTTTCTGTTAAAATGGAAGATCACTGAATAACCTGAACAATAAAACCTCTTCGCTGACGGTAACAAGAATAAGCAATAAAGAACACAGATCAGGGTTTTTTGGTTTCTTTTACTTGCTTGGGAGAAATCAGTTTTCCATTTACAATGAACAACAGAACAGAAGCACCACACATCTTAAAACATTTCTGGGGCATCCCTCAGGAAAGTTTAGCGGTTTGATTCCTTGTAACTGCAAAAATTGCAAAGGGATCTTCATTTCACGCACCCAGAATGGAGTGGAATAAACCCCCCTGTGCTGTCAGCAAATAATATGTAACCAGACATAAATACTGATACGAGAGAAACCTGCTTAGAAAATACATTCTTTACTATTAGAACAATCCAGTGAGGTGTAGACATTTGGTTAAAGTGTGGCTTAATATCCTTAAAAGATTTCTGGATGTTAGATAACAACAAATATTTGTAACAGACAAACATTTTCTGAAAACATTTAGAGTTCATTAAAGTTGACCAAAAAAGACACAATCCAGAATCATCAACTGGAAAAGCAACCTATTACAGACAAACATGATGGTCCTGACAAGTCATAACATCTTGCAAAGCAGAGCTTTTGTGTCAAATATTGCCTTAGGTAAAAAGAAATGTAACAAAAGTGCTCACAGGTGGAGAAAGTATTTAACAACCAGTCTTTTTTTTTATAAAAAGATATATGTTAAAGATGTAAAAATAAATGAAGTGTTGAAGACCAAAGAAGAGAAATATGTGGGCCAAAGTGACCCAACTTTGAAGTAATTAAATTTAATTAAAAAAAAAAATTCTATTTGGACCTCAACTACACTGAGTTTCCAGAATTCAATGTTGTTAAATATTTAGCTTCACAAACTCTGCAAAAATGAGTTAGTGACCTACAAAAGCCATATATATAATACATTATCTTAAAGATCATATTTACAAAATTCACAAAGACTGCAAAATTCTGATTCTGACTGCAGTGTCTCGCCTTGCGTTTTCTGAAGTTATTTTCAAAAAAAAAAAAAAAAGCAAGATTATTGCTGTAATTTCCATACACAGAAAACATTACATTATGCAATCTTTTCAAATAATTCTTAAGAGACTGTGTTTGAGAAGGAACACGAGTACACCCTACCTTCATATTAAGTCCATATGAAAGATACTGCATTAATCCTTTATATAGTTCTCTATAAAGTGCACTCAGCTGCACAGCAATATGTAAATATTAGTCACAATTATGTTTAAATAATTTAATTTGTTTATCCTGTCTTTTTAACCCTTGGCTTCAACTGACAAGATTTTGGATTAGCATGTGCCAATTAATTTTGCAGTGCTACCGTGCCTGGGAAATCCCTGACTCTTGGGGGTAAGGGACTAAAAGCAGCATTTATATCCAGGAATTAATATAAAAGAGTCAAGGCTAAGAACTACATTCTCTGTCAGATATTGTTACTAGAGAAATCAGGAAAACCTTACCCTTGTGACTTCTCCAGGCACTTTTGTCTGCCTGTTCAAGGGCTTTGGATAGCTACAGTAAACGGATAAGGTGTACCAGGAGTCTATCCATCAAATCTATTAAAATGCCATTACCAAATTCACATTTCTAGAGGAAGAGTGCCAAAAATATTAATGACCTTTTTCTGTACTCCATATTATACAGTAATACAGAGACTGTTCTACTAAAATGGATTTTTTTTGGGTAGGGGGTTTTTTGGTTTGTTTTCCTCTGGATGAGGAAACTTATCACCGGTTTCTGCAAGCCCAGTATGAGTTGCCGTGAAGAATGCATCACTTTCCTTTCTAACACTAGTGCATTAGTAATACAGCCATTCTTGTTTGAAGATGTGCTTCTAGATGTCAGCAGTATTTCTGTTAAAGAAAAGGTACAATCATCAGAGAAAAGTAACATCTTTGCTGAAAAAAATGGTCCATATACTGCATTTGGAAGAGGAAACTACTGACAGTCAATGCCTAGAAGTAGAAGAAGAGCTTTTTGCTGCTATTTGCACTTTGCAAATAAAGTTTAGAAAAGAACTGCTGTCCTACAATTTCCTAAACACCCCATTTGGGTATCTTTACTGTGTGTCATGTAGATTTGGAAAAATCTGACATTTCACCTTCATTTTTTTCCTCTTTATAAATGCACTTGTATCAAAGTCCTCCAAAACTTTACTTACCCCCCTGAAGTCCTCAGATTATTTCAGCTAGTTCCTCAGGTACCTTGGACAAAATTCCATGACCTACATTGTACTCGACTAGATTTAGCTTATGTCAATACTGTGTTGCTCATCCCTTAGTATTTTGTGGAAAGATCACAGCTAAAGTATATTTTGTATTTCAGCACCTGTTACTAGCACACATTTTCCCCTTAAATGAGGGGTCTACATCTTCATAGTTTCTGGTTATGCGTACACAAGTTATTCTGTGTTATTGTAAGGGTAAATACCATTATCAGCATCTGCCAGAGGAATACCACACTACCAGGATTCTTAGCCTGACTCATAAAAGCTATTACGTATAATTTTCAAGATATGCTGAAGATGCGTTTCACAATGTCCAGGGTTTGTTTTCTGGGGTTTCTTCAGGTTCAGAAGTATTTTATCATCCTTTGTGAAGTTTAAGGCTTGATTCTACCCATGATACTTCAAAGTCAACAGCTAATCACAGCAAGCAGCTTGGGTTCATTATGGATTTGATTAAGTGTCATCAAAACTAAGGTATCTCTTTGGACATAAAATTAGCAGGACCACAGATGCAAATACAAACCGGCTAACTGAGAACAGGATTGTGCCAGAGGATTGGATGGAAGCAGTCTGTACTCAATGGAAAAACAGTCAGCAGATCTTTTCATCAGTCTTGAGGGACAACTTACCTGGTCTGGACCCATAGGCATTCCTGACATAGGCATAGTATTAATACTCATCTGTCCAATATGGCCACTGCTGCCATTCATGTGCATCATACTGTACGCTGATGGACTGCCTTGATGGCTGAACTGCTGCTGGGGAAAAGAACTGAAGCACAAAAGGACAAATAAAATTACCTTCGGAGAAGTTTACACACTGATGTATTGCGTTCACTGCACCAGCTGTCAACATATGAAAGATAGAACTATTTTCACATTTACTTCTTTTTACCTAATACCTGTTTAACATGGAAACAGAAATTTCCCTCCCAAAAGGAATGTGAGATTTTAGAAATGCACAGTTGTATGTGTAAGCCTAATGTAACCTTTTTGGAGGCTACTATTAGGGCTGTATCGTCCACGGTAATACAATTCTGAACTTTTGTATTCCCCCCACCCCAGATTTATCTTTTCAATATTTAAAGACTGAACGTTGCTTCTGGTTACAAAGATTGCAGAGGTCCAATATGAATCAAAGGAGCTAAGCATAAAATACACTTAATCACTCTATTTCCTAAACCAGAGCAGGATGAAGGACAATACTACAGACACTATTTAACATAGTTTCTACTTCCAGCAAAATGAAAGACACTTTTTGAGAAACAGATTGTAACTGTGAAGTTCACCTGTTTCTGGGCGTGCTTCCCGATGGCCAACCCTTCATCTCTGAGGACTGGTACACTGTTGGTGACTGAGGATGCTGCAGCATAGGGTTCTGGGATGGTCCAATTCTTGATATCATTGTGTTGGGAGGGCTTGATACTCTACTAAATGCAGGATCAGGTTGTTGGCTTATTCCTTAAAATAAGCAAAGGAGACAGATATACAATATATTTCAGTTCTCATCCCCTAGTACTTTTAGTTTATCTTCTTGCAGCAATTGCAATGGGAAAAGTCACCCTTTTTTGTAGCAGTATATTCCATTTTTCAGAATGATTGGTATTTAGGTAGTATGGATTAATAAAGGAAAGGGAAAAGAAAACAAGACAAATGAAAAAAAACCCATGTTAGTACTAGTACCATAATTAGGTGGATAGGGGAATTGCTGTGGAGGAACTTGAGCCACTGCAGAGCCTGTCAAAGCACTATCCATGCTTCCTGAGGCAGTCACATTTGGTGGTGGACTGAAGGCCTGAGGTTGCTGTTGCTGCTGCATCATCATTGCCATCCTCTGTTGTCTAAAATGGTGACTTATTAGTTCCCTGTTACGCTGAGCCACCATTTGAGCATTAAGAAAACCTTGCTGCTATCCCCAAAGAAAAGAAAAATCATATTAGAAAATGTTTTTACCAATAAAATCATGTCAATCAAACTCATTTCTGAGACCCAGCACACCCATTATCAGAACAGCAAGTTAAGAAAAACCCACAGGCAGTACAAAAAAAATCATTAAAATATTAGGCAGAAGTTTTCATTAAATTGTCATTAGTGCTAAACAAATGCTAATGATATTCTACGTGGAAAAACAACTGGCATACTGAATTGATGGCACAACCGAATGAACAAATCCCTCTGCAATCTCAAGAATAAGGGAGGTAAAGCCCCCCTACTTTTTTCAGTTGTGCTGAGGAACAAAACCAAAGAGGAATGCTGTGGAATCATGAAAGAAGGCTGACATTCTAAACAGATGGCTACTGTCATAATTATTTACCTGGGATCCCTGTGGCTGCATAACTGGTCTCATCACTGAGGTATTACCACTGACTGGATTTTCCATTTTCATGTCAAGTGTTTGACGGGTCTGATTCATAAACTTGGAAAAAGACATTTTAGCACTATTAGCTTGAAAATAACAGTATTTCAACAAGGTAATTGCCAATTGCCACTCCTACAAAAAAAATTTCTTTACAGACCTCTTGAATCCATAACGTGCAATGGCTAATTTTTGCCTTGTCTAATGTACCTGAAGAACCAAACTGGTTTTTTACGAAGCTCAAACATACACAAAAAGACAGCCCCTTCAAACACTGCAGCACTAACTGGCTTGGGTTTTTTATTTCCATTGAAATTAACACGCTTTAAGAATAAAGAGCAGACTAGCTATTCCAAACTGTGTGTTGGGCAAAAGGGTATAACCACTAGCTTTGTTTAAAATAGTAGAATTCTCTTTCCTTCCCTCTCCATCACATAAGCCCAAAGCCACACAGATTGAATTAAGAGAGAACACAGTATTTTCTAATATTGCCGTTCCATGTGCGGCGAGAAAAGGGTTGAAAAATGGAAGGTTGGCGAGGAAGGAGGAAAACAAGTTGTTTTTTGAATTGTTTTCTCTCAAAGACCAACCATGTGCCTGGGAGACGTTAGAAAATACTCTGGGTGAGAAAGTTCACGTATTTGTGTTTGTTCTGGGTTGTTGTCTGTCTACGGAAAAGATGGAATTTTCTCACAAAAGGTAGCAGGATGTTGTTAAAGACTTGAAAGCCTTTCCCATAGACTTGGGCCCCTTTGTACAGGAGTGGGAGATAAGAGGGCTTGGAGATGTAAAACACGGTCTGGTGAAGGAATGCGCATGCTCCAGGTCATTTTGATATGTAATCCAGGCTTCAGGCCTGGGTGCTTTTTGCCCCTGATAAAATGAGCTTAGCAATGTATGCGTCTCTGCTTTTTTGGAATCCAAGATGATGGAATAAATGGGCTCTTTGCACTTCAGGTGTGGGTCATTGTTGTCTTGGTGTTACCTGCATATATTCTGTTCACATACCATGTCACACAGCAGTAGTTAAGTTTTCCAAGTTTTATTTGTACACTGTATTTAATGCCAAGCCTGCGTTTTCACATGGGGAATTCAATGCTGAAATCATGCACCACTTTTTTAAGCAGTGTGTTCAACCCAGTGCTAAGATCTATGTGGCTGTATCTATTCTCTCACCTTTCATCCAAAGAAAATACCTAAAATGACATCACTATATGGAAAGCAGACCCATATATTGATAAGCCCAAATGATTAATTAGAAAATAGAGTGAAAAAGAAGTAACACCTGGCTAACAGGAGTAATACAGCTCCCATTTAATGATGTCTGTGAGGTTCAGAAAAAATACTAATCTTAACATGGACAAAGAGATCATCCGGAGAGACACCATACAAAAGCACTGTTTTAAGTAGCAACAATGTCGTGTGTGTTGCAGGAACCAATCCAGTCTGTAGCTAGGGAGGCTGATGAAGGAGAAACACTTGTCCTAATAAAGATTTTTTCACTTCTACAGCTGTCAGGCACTCAATGAGAAGCACTGTCTAAATGAAAGATCCGTCTTCGTAATCATCTCTTGCAACGTCCACTCTTATATTTGTGAAGTAACACAATTCTGTGTGCAATTGATTCTATTCTGAAACAAGGAAGCAAAAAAAAGTAGGAGCAAAATTTACCTGCTGTCCCTGGAGCCTCTGCTGGAGTTGCATGCGTAGCTGCTTTGGTGTGTTGGTCCGAGGTCTCATCACATTGGCTCTGGGATGCATACTTTGCAGTGGAAAATTGCTCGGTTGGCTCATGTGATTCATCACTGAATTAAAAGATGGCTGTTGTCCCTGGATGTTACTAAAACTTCCTGGCATTGCTGCCCCTTGCCCTTGATAGGGTTGACCATATAACAAAGACTTCTGGTCAATCATAACTGAAGATTCCTGACCTTGAAGTGAATCTTGTTTGGGTTCCAATGCTTGTCCCTTCAACAGATACAAAAGTGCTTTCACTAGCAGTACATACAGAATTCCTAAAGATAAAATAAAACTAACACAGCATCATACAACAACCAGTAGTTTCTTGGGTAAAACATAGAATGGACAGCTACTGTTAGTTCTGCATCCAGGCTAATGAAATAGCAAGAGTGACTATCAGTAATAATATTTTTTAATCATTTCTGCTGCATACTGCATACATGGGCAGACCAGTGTCACTATTCAAGCCCTTCTGCACTTTTAGATGCTATTTGTACAAATGATAGTGTCATTTTGTGGGTCTTAGCGAGTTCCAAATTATTCACAGAATTTCTTTTTCCTATTTGCTAGCCATGCAAATTCAAGCTGGAAGTGAAGGAGAGGGAAGCATCCACATCACTGCCAGTCAAATAATTCACTACCTAAGCTCAGCTGACAACAGGTTACTAAAGAAACCCAACACAATTCTCACCTTATAGAATTATAATGGATTACACCCAAAAAACTACCTTTATATACCAACACGTGATACAATAAACTTCTGTAAGCATATGCCAATTTATATTTCTTGCAATGCACACGAAATTTAATCCATACTGAGCTTCTCCAATGAAAATCACTAATCAATGTAGAGGTTTCCAAAGGCAAATGTACAAAAATGAAGATGATAAAGCGAGAAGACAGAGTGAGGAAGCCCTCTTCGCTTTCTTTTCAAGTAACAAAATTATATTGATTTTTGAAAAATAAATGGCCAAAATCTTTGTTTACTTACTTGGTTTACAAGATCAGGAATTCCTAATGCTCTGTCAATTTCTTCCAGACCTGTGACATCTGTATTACTCAGTAGTGTGTGCAGCTGATCCAGAAGTGCCCTTTCATCAGTCTGGCCTTCCATATTTGGTGCTGAACATAAGAGGTCATCCAAAGAATTTCTAACTAATTGCCTATAAACAAAAAAACATTAAAATCATAGAATCATTAAGGTTGGAAAAGACCTCCAAGATCATCGAGACCAACCTGTGATTGATTACTACCTTGCCAATTACACTACAGCACTAAGTGCAACATCCAGTTGCTTCTCGAACACTTCCAGAATGATGTCTCCACTGCCTCCCCAGGCAGCCCGTTCCAATGCCTGACCACTCTTTCAGTGAAGAAATTCATTGCAACCATTACAATGAAAATCACAGTTTTTATATAATATATTGACCTGGAGATGATTAAGTACTACAGTCGTCCAGGAGACTGAAGTAAGACTTAACAACTTAAGTCCCAAATTTAGGTCCTAAAATGTCTGGTCACCTTCCATGCATCCTTGAACACACATAAATTCTGTTTTCTCCTGGCTTCTGCCACGTGCCACAGAAATATGATTTCAGATTTTCCCATCTGTTTTTTCAGTGCCTCCCAACTCAAGGATTGATTGATTTTGTTAACAATGCCTTTTGTGGAGCTGCATTAAAAGATATCCAGTGTCAGATCAGCCGCAGAAATGGAAAAGGATTTTGACTCCAATCTGTTATCCTCACTGTGTATGCTACAAAACTTTTTTCCAGGTCTTAAATTCTGACAGACAGTGAACAGTTCTATTTAGAATTACCCTAAAACCTTCCCCAATTCTACCTGTTTTGTGAGCCCCGCGATGCTTGCTCCATGGACAGCATGTTGTCAGGCCACAATCCAGGTTGGTTTGAAGGTCCAGACTGTCCATATGGATTCCCTCCCATGCCAATGTTTATCTCGTTTGGCCCTGCGAGGTAAAACATTTGTGTGTTTTTCAAAAACCAAAGGTCTCATCTTGCTCTCCTAGCGTTCACACAAATTGTCAAGCAGCTTCGTGAGCTTTCCATTGTCGTGTGTTACAGTGTATACACACATAAACTCAGACTCAAGATAATTTCAGATCTATAATAGACCACAGATTTAAATATGGCAGACAGTGATCTAGACCTGCTAGCCTGTTAGAGCAGAATTGCTATTTCTAATCCTTTAGCCCAGAAAATAGTAGCCTGATAGAGCACTTTACAAGAAAAAAAAAAACCCCTAAAAAATTATGCCAGTGACATCTGGGTACCAGCAAATATACATTGTCATAGTAGCAACAACATTTGACATTTTAAATTCCAATGTAGAGTGAAAATCAAAAGAAACAGAAAGTATGTAACAACATTTTGTTCTTTGGGAGTACTTCCTTCCCTCTACCTATGCAGAGACCTACAGCACTACATAGGAGATTTATGTCGTCCCATTATTTCCCAATATCTGTGTGAATCACCTAGCAATAATGACTTCTAGGAAGCTAAGATGAAAAATTCTGATTTCGTCAGGACTGCACAAATTTCTTACTGATTTAACCTTATACCCACGCGTTGCATTGAAACAATAAGTCTGTTTAAGAGAACTGGTAACAGCCCTGGTAGCCTTCCATAATAAGAAAGGAATACTATCTATTTCAGCTGGTTTGGGGCATACCGGTACTGCCATAGTAGACCGGACAATTTCAGCTCTAGGCTAAACCTTTGTTAGAGATATAGAAGAGAAAAAAACCACAGGCCTTAGGAGTGTTCATATATTAGACACGTAGCTTATTTTCTCTCGTGCAAACGTGAATACCTTGAAGAGAAACAATATTTGCAACATCGTTTTATATAAAATTTGGCTACTCCATGTGAGAAGAATTTTGAAATACTTGAGAGAAAATCCTCAAAAATCTGATTACCAAGAAGTTAACAGCAAAAAAAAAAAAAAAAAGCATCGATATCAAGTAGGATGATTTGAATAAATCAGAATACTAGTATCTTCACGTATAGAATCATAGATGCTATTTAGTTCCTGGAATTCAGCAGAGGAGTACTGCACTACAGAAATACAGAGAAATTATCCCCCCAAAATCTGGAGATTCAGAACAAATTATCTGTGTATGAAACACACAGACAGCACCACAAGGAAACAACACCACCAAAAAGTCATCAAATGTCATAGTCAGGGAACAAGTAGTGGTCTTTACCTCAAAAAGCCTTTCAATAAAAATCCAGCATTTTACCAAAATTGAAGAGATTCTTACAAAGAAAACTTACCAGGAAAACAGTGCGACAATGCTAAGCAGGGCAATAAAAAGTTAAGAACTTACTCATGTGTATCATTTGCTGTTGCAGCATTGGCCTCGTACCAGGTATGCTGTTAGAGCGAACAGGCAACCCAGACATAGAGCTACCCCCCGTGGGCCTGGGAAGGGTCGTACTAAATTCAGGTCCTGGTCTCAACATTGAAGCAGAACTTGTAGATTCCAATCTGTTCACCTTGGAGTTTGGCAAACCCCAGTCTCCTGACTGATGGTGATTCATCACCACATTTCTGTTGGGAGTGCTTGCTATAATGAAGAGCAGAAAATACAACAATTTGTCATCTGGAGTACATTACACATTTTGGTTTTAGAATTTATTTGCTTTTTCATCAAGTGCATCTGTTGATGTCAGAGCAATTGACTGAAGTCCTACAAAAACACCTAGAATTTACCGTGCCAAAATCTAAATCATGCAAAAACTGTATGAGTCTAAATACATGTGAAAGTCTTAATGACTGGCTGGCACTGTGACCTGTTCTTGCTTCTATATATCAAAAGCACATGTTAAATTAAAAACTCAAAATAGTAAAAAATAATTTAACTACTTAACGAAAGTAAAGTACTGGTAATGACACACAGACAGTACACAGTTATGTTCTTACACTTTTAGCTAAGATAATAATTAAGAAGTATTAATTAGCTGATGGCAAAATTAAAATGCTTTAAAGTTTCTTCTAACTGAAATTCGTATTACAATCTTGCAACCTTTTTTACATAAAAGCTTTTCTTTTACAATGAGAGCTATTTGTACGCAACCAACAAACCCGTATCTGCTCCAAAATTTTCTTGGTTTTCAATAATTCTTGCACTTCCACCCATCAAGTTTTGCTTTTGTAACATGGAGAACGCACTGACATTCCTCACTGAAGCACCTGAGCCCACAGGGCTGTCTAAAGACAGGGCTCTGCTAAAAGGTGGGCGAGTAGTCTGCACAGACTGGGGACTCTTCACACCTGTTAAAGAATTAAAAAATGCATGCAACTGTACATTTTAAATAAAATGTGCCATTAATGACTTAAATAATCTCATCTATTTAAGGGCACATATACTTGATCATAAGCAAGCCAGAAATAGTTACTTTGCTTATGTGTCTCACTACAAAAATCACATCTTGAATATATAGTTAGGACCTTTTGCAGAAAAAGTCAAAGGCAGTTCCCTTTGGCCCTAGACAAAGAAAGTGTTCACTTTAAGTTCTGTAATGAACTATGTTTTGAACTTTGGTTAACTCTGACATGGAGATAGAAACAAATGGTTCT
This sequence comes from Atrichornis clamosus, assembly GCA_013400975.1. NCBI lineage: Eukaryota > Metazoa > Chordata > Aves > Passeriformes > Menuridae > Atrichornis > Atrichornis clamosus. The sequence continues at coordinate 296,812 of WBMZ01005103.1, forward strand.
GTTTGGAACAGCTGGAATCCAGATAGGGTGTGTTCTTGAGCACAGTGCCCTACACGGACAATTAACCCACAAATCACTGTGCTCCACAGCCAATAGTGTCAGTGGCCTTGTGTGTTCTTGTACCTGGTTTTATATTTTTCATTATCCATGTTTCACCTCCTTCGGTTACCTCAGCAATCCATTGCCCTAGATAATCAAGAGATGACCAGTGTCATAAAAGGAAGCAACAACTGCAATGATGCTGGCCTATTAGCTAGGTTATCCTCCCCTCCTACTCAGCTTCCTACTAAGGAAGGCCACTCCTTTTGATGTCGAGGAGGAGCAAAGATTAGAATTTACAGGCCACAAGATGTTTTCACATTGAGTAAGAGAGAAACCAAAAACTTGTCACCAATCCCTAGATATTATATCCCTAGTCATCTGTAAGGCATAAAAATTCTCAATTTTAATTCACAACTCAGAAAACACCTTTCCTGATGACTCGTCTCTGAAAAATCTACATTATACAAGCCCAGAATAAACCATAAAACAAGGAACTGAATGTTATTCTTCGTGTATATTGTAGGTGAGTTCTGTCAAGACAGATAATAGTGTACGTAGTACCCCATGAAAGCGTAATTAGCCATTTTCCATTACATATGTCCTTGAAGATATAGGAGATGAAGAAAGTATTCTCTCAGGGTTTTAGGATGCATTATGTTTACATCAGATAAGAAGGAAAGCCTAACTTTAAAACCAAAGTGATAGATTCAATTCCTTACCCAACAGGGCATTTCCTTGAAATAATGCTTGCTTTGTTCCAAGGTTATTTCCATTTGCAGACATAGGGTTATTGTAAAACTCTGAACTAGTCAGATCACCGAGAATTGCATCCAAATTATCCAAGTCTCCGTTCATCTGAAAATGATGCAGTAAAATACCAAGGTTATATACTCTCTTATGGCTATACTTCAGTTTTTACTTAGCTCCTTGCTAATCTTAAAATATGTAACTGGGAGACAAATGTTTTAATTCACTGACGCTATCTTGAGCTATCTCTCAACCTCCAAAGAATTTCAGGTATCATTTAGACACATATTTTTTAGACTATTTTGCTTGGATAATTTTGAGAATTAGCAGAAATTGGAGGTACACATAACTAAAATGAAAAGCACCTCTGAATATAAACATTTCAGTCATCCATCACAAATTAAAAAGATAAAAACACTAATGGTAGAGAACATCGAGAATGTGTACCATTCAGTGATAAATAAGGTATCTATCACACACAAAAAGCCTAATTTGATTACTAGTGAACACTACAAGACATGAAAATGACTCACAGGTTTTTCTGGTCAGTTGGAGCCCTAACCTTCTCAAAAAATGTGTCTTTGCATCACCGTTGTCTTTTAATAGAAAAAGAATTCATATATAGTGGATTCATATCTTCACAAAATAGCTTCTCTGAATACCTTCATTACATCTCAGGAGCAAGTACTGAAACTACGTGTTGGGTACTATTACAGAGTTGTTAGTGACTTTCCCATGAGTGGGATTCAAAAAATGTTATAAGGTGTTTCATTTATAGTCAGCCATTAGCTAATATAAAAAGTTGTGCATCATTTTTTTATTTACATAGTTATTACTGACTTGGAAAATTCAAGTTCTAAGATACCGACATATTTTCAGTAAACTCTGCCATACTGACCAGCACTGTTTACTTTGAAGTTCCAAATCTTAGGACTTGCTTAAATACAAAAATATTATGTATAGATTATAATTTTAAGAACAGCTGTTCCTAACATGTGTACTGCTGGTTTCAGAATAGTTGTTCCATGGTGCTAGTTTTCTGTTGCATGACATTTCTTGAAATTCCAGCTCTAGAAACACTGAAACAAACAAATATACGTATATTTATTTGAATGCTGAATATATATAAGTATTTGGAAAACCATATTCCCTCATTTAAGGAGAGGAAAAGAGCGCTAGAACCAATGAATGAACTAAAGCACATCATAGCTATATAAAGTACTACACATTTTTGTGTATTGTTTATATTTTCAAAATGAAATCACGTCTTACCTTTTGCTATTGTATTGCCAACTAACTACAGAGGCAGTTACAGTTCCATTTCCTAGCACATTTCACATGTGCTATGTGAAATAGCAGATGTTTGAGGATCTGATTTTAAGGAATAATTTGTAAATTTTACTTTAATTGTACCATAACTTAAAAATAACATTAGTCCAGGACTTGAGTACATCAGATTTGTTTATAGACATATCCTGTAGTTTCTCGTAGTTCTTCTCGTTTGTGCTTTTTCGTTTACAATTGTAATACAATTGTGTATTGTTTCACATCACTTGCACAGAACTTTTAAAGAAATGTTTACACATGCATTCTATGGAGTGTCTAGTGTTCTATTTAGCCATTCACTGTAATAATAAAATATTGGTTAGCTCATTGCCATCATTTTACATTATACTGTACCTCCCCTGATGGCTCCATTTTTATTTTCATCTGTTTTTCTTGACTTGAAGTAGGAATTGTAGAACTGGTGCACTGTCCCATCTTATTATCCACACTTTCTACTTTAGGCTTCAACTCTTTGGAAAGTGGGTCCTTAATATCATCTTTATCCAACAGGTATCTCAGTAAAGCATTGTTTTCCTTCTTCTTTGGGCTCAGTTGTTCCTGTTTGACAGTGCCTTCTCCACAGGAGGCTGTGTTACTAGCATCGTGATACGTGTCTTTACCAGTAGCTTCAGCTGTGATCTTGGCCACCTCTGCTGGAGAATTACCATTCTGCAACAATTTATGTAAAATCCTGTGCTTCTCTTGCAGGAGCGACCCATGCACGTTTGAGGAGGAAGATACCCCTCCAGATGTTGATGAAGAAACTCCTGAAGGACTGGTAACACTGGTAGAAGATTCTTTACAATTTGAGTCTAAAGGTGAGTTTGATGCTGTAGAATGTCCTCTTTCATCTGAGGAGCACGTGAGTAGCTGCAGGAGTTTTTTATGCCCTTTGCTCTCAGATGGTCCTCTCTGACTTTCAGATGCCTCCACATTTCCCTCTTTACTATCTTTTTCACTAAGGAGATCCCTGCTGTTTGACTGGCAGATGGAACTTTCCGCTTGGCTTTGTTCACAATACAAACCAGGACTCTTGCAGTCCTGGGTACTAGTTTTACTTTGCTGAGTTATGCTAATGTTTGGGGAATTATCCAGTTTTGGTCCCGGTGAAGAAAGCGTTGATAAAAGCGAATTTCCAACGCCCTCACTAATGGCTTGCAGAGCACTAAGAGAACTGCTAGAGAAAGTGCTGTTGCTAGTGTTGCTGGCAGATCCCATTGGCGAGTGCATACCTGTATCGTGTGACAGAGATCAAATTTATTAGATTACAGTACTGCCTGCATCTACTCTTCCACTGGATTATCTATGACTGCCACATTGAATTAGTAATTTTAAAATACATTTTTACCACAAAGTCAGGTATACTACATTCAAGTAACACATATAGGGTCATCTAGAATGGTTAAAATGGATGAAAGAGGGGATTCAGATAAAAGTCAGAAAAGATAGCTTGAAATAAAAGAGCTTATAGCAAAAATAAAGTACCTGTAACTGGAGAATATTGGTGTGAACTCATTTTTGGACTCCCTCGATTCCTAGGAGATATCATTAGATTCTGTTGGTTGGAAGTTAAACCAGGACTACCATGTGGTGGGCTACTTATATTTAACCCATAACTGCTATTCTGATAAGCAGAGGACTGCATTCCAGGTCCGGAGTTCACTGGCCCCATATTCCCAGGGCCTCCATATCGAGTGCTGGTGAGCTGACCCACTGCATTGGGATCCCCCATCCCATAGTTCCTGTTCTGCATTGGCATGCTTTGACCAGGTGGTATGTTCATAAGACCACCAACCGAAACTGTGTTTCCAGTCACAGGTGTTCTGACGTTTTGCCCAACAGAATTGGGATTAGGTCGATATCCATTTTGTTCTCTGTAAATTCAACATCATCCCCAGAATGCAAAGAAAACAAATTAAAACATTATTTGGAATCAAGTGCTACAAAGACATTATTAAATAATTGTCCAAATGTTTCTTTCCAAAAAGAGCAGGGAGACTTCAAGCTTACACAAACGCAGAACTAAGTCGTGACACTCACTTATTCATTAGGGGAGTGCTTGATCCTTCAGCAGTTTTGAGTTAGAAGTACACACAGTATCACCACCTCAATAGGCTTTAATCAGTGGTCAGATTATTAATCAGATGTATCAATTTAAAGATCTTCCTTCTTTTACTCCCTTCCTGAGTCAATGCCTGACACCATTCTCCTGTGCACACCAATGATGCCCCGAACAGTTACTTATTTTTCTGCATCTGGAGCCACTCTAATGCCAGAAGCAGACAGATTCCCTCCAAAGTGATATTTCAACTATCCTTGCAATCAACAAGAACAGGTCACAGGAAGGTACATTTCAGTCATGAGGGTTTTGCTGTCTTATTAACTGGTCTGCAATTAAAAAGAATAAGATAAAGCATGCGACTGAGCACTTCTATTTTCAGTCTTGCATCAATGTTACCACAAAAGAATAATGAGTACATAGCACAGGCTCTGTGCAGGTATTGAAAAAAAAAATTCTCTTTCGACTGTGACTGCCTTTCTGCCACATCGTTAAAATGGGACTGTGTTAGGTTTACACATGTATTTGTATGCTATGCAGCTCTATTTCCCAAGTTATTCCCCCTCTGAGTTTTGATCAGATAAAATATTTTAGCATGCTATTTTCTTCAGGTTATCTTCAAGGTCAAATGTATTTTTTAAAACTAAGACACCTAAATTATAAACAGATACTACTAATTTCACCTTTGAAGGAAGTGAGTAGAGACAAATCCATGGCGGTCATTAGTTACAGGATTTCGAAACACTTTACTCTTTGTTTGTGCTGTCACTATGGTACCATCCGCTAAAGAAAACCGATACAATGGGGTTTCAGCATGACCTTGTGTATAAGCTGTAAAGGGAATATACAAATATAGTTCATATTTAAAACTCTAAGAATTATTAATATGCATTCTAAGATATTTTTGACACAATACCCTTCATTCGCTGAAGATTAAAAAAATTTTAAACAATCAAATGAATGAATGAATAAATAAATAAATAGACAGACCCAAGACAGATATGGAGAAAAAGGAGATATTCCACAATTTCTCCTCAATCAGTAGAGGGAAGATAAAAGCTAACAAGAGTATTTTGATGCTCACCAAACACAACTGGCCAAGTTCTATATTTGTTAACAGACTCCCAAGGCCAGGTAATAGGCTTCCATGGCTCCTGCTTGGGGAAGCATTTTTAGGTTTAGAAGTTTTGTTTCAACCAAAAAATTGTGGAAACCACTGGTTTTTATCTGAGCTCCAAATCTCTTGTTAATCTAGGATTTACTTAATTGGTTATGTTGAAGAACTTTCACTGGAACGGAAACTCCGTTTTCTGCCAGTATGAGTTTCTCTTTATTTAATAACCCCCCTGCTTGTATTGCTTTGTAACCCCTTCAAGAAGACTAACGTTCAGAATACTTAGAAACCATCAACTTTCTTACCGAAGACTCTGGCTGTACTTCACTTATCTATCAAAGTTATCAAATTAGCATTACAAAACATGTAGCACTGTTACACTGAAAATATTTTGAACCCTGTGTCTTGAATAAGAAAAAGGCATCAACACAACTGTTATCACTTTTAGACAGTGGTTCTTTAACAAAAGAAAGGACGAATTAAAATAAAGTCGAACTAACATTAACCAAAAATAACAAGGTAATGACAATTAAAGGTGGCATATTATCACAAATATAGCTGTCCCTTCATTGCTGTATCCATCTATGGAAAAACAGCTTACTTCAGGCCCCTAGATCATATATCTGATATTTTCCACGAAAATTTTCAAAACAAACACATTGAGAAAAACAGAACAACTTCCATCAGAATTCCTAGTTCTCAAGCAGTCATCCTCCTTCAGCTTGCAAATAAATCACAGTAATTAACGCTAACAAAGTCTATGAAAAAAGGAAAGGAACACAGGCAGAATTTTGCATTTTTGTTTTTCAGAAAAAAATGCAGCCCTTAGGAGAAGCAATATGACCAAACATTGTAAACTGATTTTTACCTTCATGATAGTGGTGTTTATTTGACCATGACTGCCCGTCGTTATGGCATAAGAATCTCTGAATACACCGACGAATTATATCTTCAAAGCCAGGTCTCATGGAAGATCGTAATGAGTTTGTATCAATGTTGACAAGTTTGCCTTAACAGGAAAGAAAATACGCAAGTTAAACTCTTTATGAATATGCCAATTCTTTTTGTATAAATATGGTACATTTCATAAGGCTCCAATACCACCCTTTTAATCACCGAATTCTGAGCATGCAGAAGTTACATTTATGAATTATCTGCCATGTGAGAATATGATGCTGCTTGCTAAAACATCAATATTCAAAGGAATTTATATAACTGAGTAAGACGAAGTTAATCACCCATAGGTCAATGCCAGAGCTTTAGAAAACAGTAACTGTAGTCTCTGGTTACAGGAACCTAAGGGATGAACATACGGTAAGATTTTAAAAAATACTGACCAACTACATCAAATGAACATCATTAATACAAACTGGCATCTGGAAAAGCTCCATTTAGATTATATAACTATTTTGATTTAAACAGCATAAACCACTTTAAAATTAGCTCATGTACAAAATTACAAACATTCTAAAGGACTTCCATTCGCTTCAGTTATGATTTAAAATATTTCTTACACGTAAAGGAAAGAAGAATGACAACCATTTGAAATGCTAGTTAAAGCACAAGTAATGCTTTTTACCAAGCTACCAAGTAATAACACAGAGAAAAATATGCATCCCACGCTATTTATTACATCTCACTGCCAACAATGGTATATTGTAAAAAACCAGTTGGTAATTCTCAGTATGAATTCTGTTAGTCACTAGAGATACACAATTTACTTACATACTCCATTAATTTAAAACAAAAGCACACGGGCAAAGAAGACACCTTCATACCTTCTTCCTGGGTACACTTCCTACCTGAAAGATCGTGTCTCGTAATAAAGCTCTCTGGATTTGTTGGAAATACCCTTTCTGCAGTTGTGATACGACGTGCCACACAAATCATGCAGGACTGCAAATCTGTATTTTAAAAAGAATGTTTTTTCTTTCATTTTTCCTATTTTACTCTACTGGAGAATCTAATAAAATAGCTGAATCATCTTTTGTTGTTACAATGGAAGTACAGACAGTAAGGATTAAAGTTGCTGCGTTCTTAAAAATGGATTGCAAAAGCTACAGATTTCATAACACATACCAAACACCAGAGAGCTTTACACAGAAATTTCTTCTACGCACAGTAATTCCACAAAAATTCCTACCTTCCCCCTCTTCCATCATAGCTCTTGGCTGCGATAAAGCAAAGCACTGCATAGTTTCATGTCTTTGACGTACATCCTGGTGGCCACCTACATCTTCCAAGAGATCATGAGAGCTTTTCACCATCATCCGGCAATTGAAAGTATGACTCTTCTGTCTAGGTGTTTCATTAGTCCAAGCAACTCCATTAACTTAAAAGAACACAGTAAGAATTTATATAGATTTTCAGATACAATCAATTCATAACTGGTTCTTCTTAATTTAGATACCCTGTTTGTACATTACAGATACTAAAGACTATTTTAAGATGCCTTCTTAATATATCATCAATATACCTTGGTATAAAATAGTAGTATTGAGAACCAAAAAACCCACTTTCTTTTGCATGACACTTTTAGTCACTTGAAGGAGTGCTGAAAAGTCATTCACATATTTTAAAAACAAGCAGTTCCTTCAGCCAGCCTTGTGGTATTAGGAAAACATTCCTTTAGTGTCCCTGTTTTAAAGCTACAGGTAAACAAATTGCAAAGGCGAAAGTACAGTGTGAATTTCCAGCACATGTATTTTTGGTGGCATGTTGTTGTAAAAACACGGTAATACTTATCAAGATTAAGGTATTTTTGTAGTCAAATATTTTTTATGTAAGTAATCTGTTTTGAAAGGTTATCCATTACAAGGTCTTTCTTTTTTCTCTGATTGTTTTCAAATAGCCTAGAAAGTGTAGTAAATCAACTTTTACTACCTGAAGATTTAGGTAAGTTTTTAAGAAAGTCCTTCCGGTCCTCTTCATGCAAGATACCATAGACACTTGTATTAACCAAATCTTCTTGTTTATACTGCAGATACTGTGTGACATTTTCTGACACAAATACTATGTTCCCATCTCGATTTACAACAAAGAGGAAGCCGTCCAAAGCCTAAATATTAACATGACAACATATCATACAAGACATACCACCTAATTCTGAACATAATTTAGTTTAAAAACTATGTGGGTGATAAATGCCAAGTTAGAACACATTCACTTATTTTCAAGGATAGAGATGAAGTTTTGAATTCTTCTTTGAGGAAGAGTGTGTCTGGTAAGGAATGATTTCAATACTAGTAATTAATTTGTTCATTTGTTATTCCATTCGGCTCTTTCACCTTGATAACCATCCTTCTTGTTTCATTCTTGATTCATACAAACACTAGATCATGAATTTGTAATATTACTTCAATAGCCAGCAAATTGAAACAAAAAGAAATTCAGTAGAAACAACTAGTAAGTCATGAATATGAAGACATTTCCACTAGCGAGTGATGAGATAGGAGGGTCTAGCCAAATACTCTATGTTCTTAATTGAAAGAAAAATTCAGTATCCATGTCAAAAAATTAAGTTTCAAAAATGCTTTAATGAACTTGTAAATATCACACTGGTTTTCTAGGCATAAAGAAAGGGTATCTGCTGTGTACTTTTGTTTACTGTTATTCTTAGGTTATTTTACTTGATGGCAACATTCATTTAAAACGCTTCATAATTTAGTAACACAAATGCAAATACACATAACAAATCTCTCCTTGCAAAAACTAATCTGTTTAATGTTTATCCCCTACAAGAAATAAAATACTCCTTGTATCAATAAGCACCGCTTCAGTAGTAACTTGCTTATGACTGCTGGTGCAAGTAAAGAACAAGAACATCAGAAAAAGCCTCAGGCTATTCTTTTATTTCCTTCTACAGAGAATTTCAGCAAAATTAAGAAAACATGATAGATTTTATTCCCGACTCTTTCAAACATAGTTCTGTATGGTTCTTGCATATTATTTTATTACTATAGGATAGCATACTTTATTGTAATATTTTCATCTGCCTTAAGTATTTGGTTCCATAGGGATTTACTAGGGTCTAATTTGTACTTGCCTGTAATAAAAGAGGTCCCAATGAATCCTTGTCAATAACTCCTTGACCCGTGGAAGATACATCAGCTTTCTGAACATCATCATCATTAGAAACTGCTTTTCCTGAAACCCAAAAAATACGTTTCAGTAAAGCGACATTGCACATGAAGACCACATTTGAATACTACAAGCCAGGTTCTACGAAGCGTGTGAATAAAGGCAAAAGCAAGCACAAATGACAGAGGAGGTCTCGTATACTGCTAGTTGCTAAGGCTAAAAAAAAAATGTCATGGCTACGTAACACCAAACTCTTTCCTCACATAAATTGACTTGGCAGTTCAAGCTGACATGATGAACTTGCTTTGTGAACAGTATTTCTCCTGTTGTTTTTCAGATACTGTCTGATGAACACGTGCTGAGTATTTCGATAGCCATTAAACACACTCATAATATAGATTTTTTTCTTGTGTTTTTACCTTATCATCTCATTATCACTGGTCACAGTCTTCAGATGCCACCACCACAAAAAGGCTTTGACTCAATGATTGTGTGTCTGTAGGGGTGTGTGTGTGTGCATATAATTAACCATATTTTAAGAATCAAAATATCATAAATTAACTGATTGCAGGGTAAGGTGTAATGGGAATCCATGCCGTGCAGCAGAATTACAGAAAAGAAATGGAGAACTTTGTTTTGTGGTACTTGGCTAAGCAGACCACAAGAGGAGTACAACATCTCAACGCTATAATTAAATATTAGAATACACTAGATGACACTACAAAAAAACCCTTAAAAACAGAAGATGATTTTTAAAAATTGTTTTAACATGTCTTCATAAGATGTGGCCATTTACCATGACAGGTAAAATATACACCACAGTGTATTTCATTTTTCTAATATTTTACTGCCCAAATGGCATACGTAAGCTTGTGAGGTTACTGTCATTAGGAGGTGGATATGGGAGTGGGGTGGTGTTTAAAAAAAAATTATATATAACTCTCACTCTATATTTCAAAACGTGGGTTTTGCATACACCTGTTTGTTAAAAAGAAGTTTTATATCACCTAGGTTTACCCTAGCTGACAGAAATTACCAAGATACGATGCATTACACTTTCTTCTTTGTTGACTTGGCTGTATTCTGAGTACGATCAACCACACTATTTAATTTTTTGATCTCAAGTTAGAGGTATTTTAAATATACTGGAGTCCTATAATTACCATTTAGGAAAAGTTTGTAAACAGTACAAGAAAATGCGATAGCATTTGATTGGATAGCATCTGATCGGAGGCTTGCCCCGTAAGAGAAGCATAAATTTCCTTGAAATGAATGGCAACAGCACATATTCTTCACACCAGTGAGTATTTGGTATATTGTACAAGCAGATGGTAGAGTACCATCTGCTTTTTTTCCTTGTCTCTGGACTAGCTTAAGAAAACTGGTAAGAAAGGCTTTATATAATTGTAAACCAAGTTTTAAAATCCTGATTCCCAATAAAAACTGATGGTAAATATTTGTTTACTTTTAAACAGAAAATTACTTAAAGCGTATTTAAGGTCTGATTCAAGGCAAAGTCCAGAGACTTGCTCAGATACATGCTATCGTGAAAACCACTACTCAATTTCCTAAGTAACTACTGCTTTGAAAAAAGAATCACAAGACAATTTAATTATTTATTTTGACTTAACAGGGAACTGTACCTTGCTCTTTTATCTGTCGTATCTGTCTCACAGTTTCTTTTAAAATAGCACATTTGTCTGGTTTGACATTGAAATTGTCAATGTCACTCAGATTAGCAGATATCAGCTCAGCCAGTTCTTCAATGTATTTGCTTTCCTGCTCACGTCGACGCTTCTCACCACTGCACGCCAGACTAGGAATCAAAAACATTTTTTCATGTACTTACATACCATCCTATATAAAACTTTAATGTACTTTGTGTAACACCCATCCATTAAACCTGGGCAGTAGTCATCCTTCCAGCAAACGTGAATCTGAAGGGCAAACCTGTGTGTGTTTTGTTACATTGTAGTTTGGTTTGAAGGTTGTGTTTGGTTTGGGATTTTTAAAGAATTTTAAGTACAAATTTATCTCAAGGGGATATAAGAAAGCTATTAATAAAACCAAAATTCTCCTATGTTTAGTGTCAGATTTAGTGAAAAGAGCAACTGCTTGTTATAAAATTGTAGCACTCACACAAAGTATATTTTAACCTTAGAAGTTGCTTTAGATTCGCTTAAAATTTATTAGACAAATGAAACTGAATGTTAACGTTCTATTAATTCCCTTCAGTTTGCTTGTAAAGAGATGACTACAGGTGATACCTCAGAAATTTCTAGGCATAAGGACAAAAATGGTATCTCAACACGTAAGAAAAGCAGAATCCCAGACAATCTAATGTTGCTGGATAAAGTGTCTCTTTGAAATTCTTTTTCCTATACAGATTAATGTGCTGAGTAAGGAGACTGTCTACAGCCTAAATCAACAGGGAGAAATGTCATACACACAGTATGGCAAGACTAGGAAAAGAAGGACTCAGGGCAGGGGCAAGAACGGACACACCAAGTAAACTGCAAGAGAATAAACATCCTTTGTGAAGAAACCAAGCAAAAGAGTTAGGAAAGAATGCACGGACCAATACCGGAGAAAACAAATACATGACAAAACAGGAGCTGAAAGACAAAGAAAGCTAATGAATGGTGACAATCTGAAAAAGAGAATTCCTGAATGGATAGACAGACACTGTAGAAAGGGAAAGGAAACTGGAATGGAGGACACTCATAAAATGAGACACTGCGATATAGTGGAAGCATCTAAGGATCTCATACACAATCTTTTGAATGATGAAGGCAATTGGCATGGGGCAGTGGGGACATATATAAAAGGGATAAATATGAGTATACACCACAACTGAAGACGAATTTAATAAAAGTTAATACTTGCGTGAAGAAGAACACGAAAAGATAAAAGAGAACACGTCACGTGGTGGAGAGCAATGAAGTGTGTAGGGAACAGAAAACTGAGTCCCTCAGACAACCATATCTGACAGAGTTGTGTGAGGGGCAGGAAGGTAGCATAGATTGCCAAAATGTAAGATGAACTTGCAAAGAACTAGTCTGAAGAAACAGAAGTACAAACAACCAGCAAAAAGCTCAATCTCTTGCAGTATTCTTTGTTAAATGTAACCACATGAAACGAGGCCTGTCAAATCAATTATCAGATACAAGATGAAGCCTTTAAAATTTCTGTGAAGCAAGAAGATTTCTTCTTCTTTTGTCTGGCAATCACAGCTTTGAAAGTGATTCTTTATCTAGGGGAAGGTATTCCTGCCCATGACAGGGGAATTGGAACTAGATGATCTTTAAGGTCCGTCCCAACTCAATCTGTTCTATGTTCACTGTATTAAAATTTCCACAAGAGTCTAATTATAAAGCACAGTTCATTAGCGTTGGCATTTCTACACATAATAGTAAAGTTACCTATCTTCACAACAGAAACCGGCCTAGAGAATTTTTAACTGAACAAATTCCATAGATAGAACTTACTCTAAATTGCAATGAAAACTTGAAAAATATTATAAGAAAACTCATTAAAGCCTGGGAAAGTTCTACATAAACCTACCTTGCACCTGGTGTATCACAGGGCAACGGCTTACGCTTCCTTGACTCATTAGTCAAACTATCCAAGGAGTTTTCTCCTAATCCACTCATCTTGACCATGCATCAGCAACTAAAAGCAATGAAATCATAATTGTGACTAAAACTCTCAAAATATTAATTCAAAATACAGAAAGCTTATCCAGAGAAGTAATTTCTTTTTACCAGATTTACAAGTGAGCATTCTTACTGCAAATCCCCATACTTTTGGATACTAAAAACAATGTTTGGTTACCTTTCTTTAAAATCTGCCTTGTATTTAGCAAAAAAACACAGGTTTATAAAGCTTTATATAACCGTAAGCAAAACTAAAGGTTAATAACACATTTAATTTGTTTCAGAGATATTTAAAATTTGCATTATTGTACCATTGGGACCACTGTATAGCTCCAATTTGCCTAAAAATAAAGAGATTCTCAGTATTTTAATATATATTTAGATAACCTGAAAAGAAAGCAATAAGTTAGTGTTATACCGAAATGTAGTCGCAGATACAAGTAACTTTTATCCTTAGGGAGAAAATCAGTGGGTTTACATGAGTTTCACACCTGGCTCTGTATAAAGCCAACAGATTACTAATACCATCGTAACAGGTTACTATACTTTTCATATCTCTTGCTAAACCTTCTAAAATGAACACAAGTCAGCAGTGTATCCTTGCAGCAAAGACAACTAACCCCTTATAAAGGCATCTAATCAGCTAACTGCTTCCAGGATAAGACAGCTAGGAAAAAAAGAGAAGTGTGTGTATTACTTTTGAGGTTACTAACCTTGACTGACTGAATTTTTGCTTAGTGGCTTCTTGTGGGAAAAAGAATCTGCTTTTCAGATTTGTCTAAAGCCTAAACCAAAAGGACAAAAATGCACAAGAACATATTTGCATGAATTAGTATAGTGGTTGCTTGCAATAACTGATCCTGCTATTGCAGAATGTTAGCTACAGGTGGAGAATTTAAAAGAACATTCTTCTTACATCACTACAAAAGTTTGTAAGCTAGACAGGACAGAAGACTGGATTACTCTGGCGTGTGTACAAAACCCAGAAGTAAAAAGGCATCTTTTTAAAGTACAAATTCTCTTTGCCATTAAAAAAATGCTGCAATGCTTAACATAAAATTGTATCGTAACTAGCCCTCATCCCAACTGGTACTCATTACAAAAGGAAGGATAATATGTTTTTTAAATGACAATAGAATTAAAACCAACAATAAACATCATCATCCATTTGAAATAAACAACTACAAAAGATGCCTAACTCTCTACTATGGGCATGAACTGTACAGGTAAGAACTTGGTCTTACATCTAAATATTTGATAAAAACCCAGGATGAATAAGACAAATCCAACATACAGAGAGATGGAAGAGCAAGTCAGAAGACCTTTATTCATTCACATATTCTTTCAGGGCAAAAACCTCTCAAATACATGCATAGAGGCCTACCTGTGTGAAGTTTCAAGAAAAATACACTGTTAGACCACTAGATGGCAGTGCAGAACTGAACAGCTGCAGGGATCGCATTTCCTTCAATTAAGTAGCTGAATGAAAAGCTACTCATCTGAACGAGTAAGCAGTTGCGAAAAAGACATTATAAAAACAGCTTATGATCATGCAAAAAGCAGTTGATTATCTGAAGCTGACACTCAGCATTATACATGACTCAAGGTCTTATGTCTACAGACCTCACAGCTAAGGCTGAATCCTCAGTCATGCTGTAACCTGACACATGCACATACCGGAAAGGACTGCTGTTTCCCTCCTTGTAACTACATATACAGGCTGAGTAGAGATGGAGCTGTAGGGTTAAGAGCTAATGTGGAAAGAGAAAGGAAGACCTTAAAATACAAGTCTTAAGGCTAGCTCAGGAAGGGTGTGGACAAAGCATGTCTGAAGCCAAGAGTAAAAATCTGTTTAAGAGGAGGAAACATTTGAAATACAATCAAGCAGTTGAAACTTTGAGCTAGGACACACATTTCACTACAATGTAATTTTGAAGGTTACACAGTTGCATGAAATGATTTAGAATAGAAATGTCATTTTAGGTTTAATATCTATTTCTACTGAGAGAACTCACGATACGACGAAGTAGAAAAACCAAAATTACTGCATTTTGTCTCAGAAACATGATAAAATATCAGAAAATACAATCCTCCTTCTATTTAAAAAAAACTTTTCTGTGCCTAAATATAGGAGCTTGGACAAGGAAGGAAAAATCAGTAATTTGCGTAGGCTGTTTCCCTACTCTTACACCCAAGTAGCTGGTGGTAGTTTATCCAGGCCTGAAGCTGCAGAGTTGCTGCACGTATATTTTCCTTTCCCAAAGAATATAATTACAAGCTGGGCAGGCATATCATGCCTAGAACAACTCTGTAACTGTTTAGCTAAGGAAATTACAGAAATTGCTTCCCAATACAGATGGATTTACAGTACAAATTGTTAACAGTCAAACTAGTTTCCCGGCTACAGAAAGTATTTGGAAAAGAAGCTATTATTCAGTGAGTTAAAAATGAAAGAAATCACCAATTTTAAAAGTACCAGGTGTTGTATTTATTCATTGAAAATGAACCTGTAATTTCTAATGGGCTGAAAAGTTTTTCCAAAAGGAAAGCTGGTTTTGGGCTCTTGGGGAGTTTTCCTGAAGTTAGTAATTATTTCAAAAGAGAGATCTGAGACACAGCTTTATGCATTTTTACTACTAAAACAAAAAAAAAAGTTTAAGACAGGTGTCTTTGCAAACTTCCTTTCTAACAGGCAACAACATTATTTCCAGCACATAAACCACTAATGCTGGCTAGAATGGTTTCTCTGCTGGTTATACCGCACAATATTACCTACTTAAGAATTTTTAAAGAAAAGAATTACATTGTGAAATTCTATTATTGTGAATTACATTGTGAAATTTCTATTATTTGCATGATTAAAATAAATCTAAAAGCTAGCTTAATTTGACTGAATAGCTCAGTTACTACATAAAACTGGGCAAATACAAGAAATTATATTAAATTTTAAATCAGTATAAATTATCCAAAACACAGGAATTATAATCTTCTGTCCTAGAATATTATTCTTACTCAGAATAATGGAAATACAGATACGACAGCAACGACTTCCATGAAAATTCTGACAATTGTTCTGTTTTCTTTGAAGTTGCACGTAGAAGCTCAAAACGTAGGTGGAAAACCTACGGCATAGAAGGACAACTAAGAGTGGGACAGTATTATGAACTGAGGCTATCAATACATACTATTATGAACCTTTTCATGAAATTTGTATGGAAGTATTTGCTCAACATGAAAGAAGCTGCAGCAGACTGATTATCTGTAAGGATGAAGAAGTGCTGAATATAAATTCTACCCGGGGAGAAACCATTATGTTTTTCTAAAATTTATCTGTTCCTAGTTATGTAATTTGTAATTTCTTGGGATTGCTACATTTTAAAGCAAGGTACTCAATGAACAATAATTCATACATATAGAATAATGTTTAAATGTTTGCCAGTTTGATGTCATCAGCCCATAATTTTAATTTCTATATTAGAATGCCCATGTTACTCCACTGTATTGGAATACTTTGTCATTTCATTGAAGATTTTATAAAATAAAAGCATTTTATACTACACTACGCTTAGCTTTTTAAAACAGATGACACAAACCCGTACTTTCTTCTGTCCAATGTGATTTTCTAAAGGGTATTTGGAGAAATAAAACCCTAGCTCTTGCTGAAAAACTTAAGATAGGTGTGCATTTGTATAAAAGAGAATGTTAAAGCTCAACTGAATAAAGATGTCCAGAGGCCTCCAAAGTTTACAGTTTCAGAAAAACCAAGGTGACATAAGAGATGGTTCAAAGTCTTCAAAGCAAGGCAGCGTTTACTTCCATTAGTTGTAGCAATAATGAACCACTATATAATGATGCTCCTAACCCCATCATTTGAGGGGAACCAAGGGAGCAGTATTTGGAGAAAAAGCTCCAAACTTTCATGATTATTTGCAGTATCTTTTCAGCTGCAATCTTAAATTTTCCAAAATTCTTCTCAATTACCGAAAAGGGGAAACAAGAAAACAAAAAATAACCAAGACCTTTTTGCTCATCAGTAACTGCACTGAAAAAACATTTGTCCTTATTAATAAGGTGCTCACGCCTAAATCCTTTGCGAAGTACCATACACTTTTCATATGTCGTGTCTATTCATTTCTCAGTGAAAAGCATAAATGAATTGTTAAAAAGGTACTGGGTTTGCACATGGCAAGTAAACCAAGTTCTAGCAATTGCTAATCCATCCACTGCAACAGTGCATGCATCATGAGCATCTACGAGTAGCAGTTTTCAACCTGCCAGGGTTTCAGTATTTTGACAGGGTAAAACCAATTGTCTTCTAAAATTCTGTCCTGGACTACCAAGACAACGATGCACATGCCAACAATACAGTATATTTGAAATGGGGAAAGTTTCTAAAGCTATTTCCTAAAGAGCATTCAAGCCAAAATGGTATTGAAGTTACAAAGCATAGTAAGGAGAAAGTTTTCAGTTTGATACAACTATTTCTTCCCTAGTCTTACTCAATGCACTCCCACAGAAACTGGAAAGCTACTAACTTAGTATCCCTTAGACTGCTTTCTGCTAGTTTGTCTTTTAATGCGCTAGTTTCCTTCTCCAGCTCAAGCATGATTCCTTCATGCCCATGTTCGCAGTAGCTGGTAGATGAAAGACATTCACCAGACAGAAGCAGGAAGTGGGAAGGTTTTGTCCTAACAGGAGTCCAAAAATACAAACAATTAGATGATTCAGATTTAGTTTTTATATTTGTTTCGCTGAAACAGTTGACTACATATACACAAACCCCCAAAATGCACAACTATACAAAATACTAATTTAAAACATATCCAAAATATTTTTTTTTCATCATGGTTTTTGCATGAAAACATTTTTAATATTTTGTTGGTCCCATGAAACCAACAATTTCTTCTTATATTAAATATATGTACTCGTAGTATCTTGCATCCTTGGAAGGTCTTCTGTCTGAGCTGTTTTCTTGTTTGAAAAATTGATTAAGCAGAAACTGGCTCTTAGTGTTACTCAGAACAAGCCAATTACAAAGAATAAAATCAAACAAGTCCGTTTCAATGAATCCTAAGGATGCCCTGGAATTTTAAAAATTGTATATAATGTTAAAGTATTAAATATAATCTTCCCTCCTAAAAACCAAGATGTAAGTCACACGTTTTTGTAAGATGCAGATTGCAATAAACTGGTTTATGCTAAGAGAAGCCTCAAATATTTAAATTTTATTTCATAATAAATAACACCAGAGGCTATTCCATTCTGCAACTCTGTATTCTTAGGGGAAGTTTGTTATTTCAAACTTTTACCTCTCTCAAATACCCATATAAAAAGTATCTTGGCTTTCCAGTGAAACTTCTGATTCAAAATATTCTTGATATTAGGCAGAGATTCTTTTGCTATAAGACTGACGACAGAAACGACCGATGTTTCCACTTACAGAGATAGGAATCCACAAGAAAATAAACAGCAAATTCACTTTCTGGCAGTAGTGCAGTAAGGATTCTGGCTTGGGTTGAGTTTCTTCCTTCTTTCTTCCCTCCCCTCTTTTCTTGTTCTTTTTAAGTACATGTTTCTCATATACTAAACTGTAGCTTTAAAAATGGTAAAAGAATAAGTGCTCAGATATATATAGTCCATACAGGAGAACAGTCACTTACTAGTCCTTAGGAAACATTCAAGCACTGCATATTTTTCAGAGAACCTTAAAAATCAGAAGTCATTTGAAGTCACATCCTGAAAAACAAAAATAATATATAACTGTAAGGAACTGTCATCTCTGCCATATTCTGAACAGCTCAGAATTCTGAATCCTAACACCACAAGCGCCATCCAGTAAGGTAGATTTTCTTTCACATGAGAACAAAATGTATTTATTTTAAATACAATATTTCTCTCTAAATTTTTATTTTGAAAGAAACAAACTATTACAGATGTTTGATCTTAGCAACTTTCAAATTTTAATACGAAAAGCTGTACTCCCAAAGTAATTATTTTAAAAAGATATGACCGGCAAGTAAAATTAAGTGTGCAGCCACTCTACATGAGTCTGGACATAATGCTTACTATATTACTACATGAGAATAACAAATTGTTTTCAGAGCTATGAACACTCAGGTTTCTCTTTCTCTGTCTTTCTATGAAATTCTAGGAATGATTAATCCATATTATCCTGCATTTTATACAAGGTGTGATTAAGTGTACTAATTAGTGAGATTCTAGGTCTCTGCAGTGAATTACAGCAACTTAGAAAAAGTTTTAAGCAACAGCTGTGTGATTGAAGTGATTTTCTGAAAATTGCTTAAAGTGCTACGTAAGGCAGAACCTGTTCAAACTAATTAGAAAAATAAATTGCTCTTGAGAAATATTTATGAGACATTCACATGTAAACACACCATAGTCCTACCCAAAATCAAGAGTTTACAAACTGATACATATACCCAGACAACTTCATAGGTAATTGCTAGCTGGCTGGTAAAGGGATTTTATTCACGTAGCTCATTTCTTAAGAAATTAAACGGAAGCTTTTCATATCAACAGGTTGCACATGCATTCATCTGTTTTTAAACCATCCCTTTGACAATACTGATTGCATCTTTATTTATATGTACTGGAATTACCAATTAGAAGGTTGACTGACAATGTGGTCACATAAGAGTGAGCCTCGAGAGTAAATTTTCTCCTAATTAAAGACTTCAATAACACCATTTAATGCTAAATCTACCTCTGTTGATCATGAAAACTACAACAAAAGCAGACACACACACACACACACACACAAAGAAGAAAAACTTAAGAAATCTTAAGATGTAGTATCAGAAACGCTTGGATGTGGCAGAAAATTAAATCCTTCAACTGTTCATTTCTGTAAAAAATGTTATAGGACACCTATACTACTCAGTGATAGCTTGCTATCTAGCTTCCCTGGGATAGTCTTATACCCAACAAGGGCTATTTTCTGATGTCTCCACCGGACAGAATTTCTACACTAAAAACGCAGTATAAATTACTGTCAACAGTACAGTATGATGCGCAGGCTTTTTCCTCAAATTTGAAAAACAACTTGATAAAGTGGTCAATCCACAGGTGCAAGAAGAGAAGCAGTTAGACAGAATAATAAACAAGAGCCTCACTGAGAAGCTGACCCATGCGGGAGATGAACAGCCCAAAGTCATTTAAGGGTGGATGCACAAGCACCAAAAGGATTTTGCCTGACTGGAAATGCATGGGGACAGAAAAAAATTCTGAAAATGTATTAAGTTGAAGACCACATAAAATTGTTAACACTCTTTAAATTAGTTTTAGAATATTCCTTTATACTTCTCTGAAGTAAATATTAATTCCATGGATGTCAATATCTGAGCTGTTTAAACGGAAGATGGAATAGAACTCTGGAAGATGGATTCTACAAAGTAGTAACGTAACTAAAAAAATAACCTTCTGAATGATCTGAAGGCTCTGGAAGATTAGAGCAGCATTTGCACTCATTTGGTCTGGCCAGACACTGCAGAGGACCATTCTAAGAGAACTGTCCACTGGCTGGGCAACCTAGACACCTATTCTCTATTTGGTTTTACAGACCAAAATGATATGAAAACAACCTGAAGTAGGGATGAAACTCCATCCCAGTGAACAAAAAAGTTAGAACTAAATATGCTACAGCAAAATTTTGTCATATGTCCAAAGTAAATCAGACTTCAAGTTACTACCACTGCAAATAAAACAGGATATATAAATTCTATAATCCAAGAAGTCGCTACATTGTGATTCTTGGAGTGTGCAGGGCCAGACACTGGACTCAATGATTTTGATAGGTCCCCTTCAACTCAGCACATTCTATGATTCTGTAATCTATGATCTATCATCTATTTCATTTAAATGAAAAAATAAAATATGTCTGTCTTTTCCAATAATATTTGGTCTTTTTCCTCCTAATGAAAGCCCAAACTCTTACCTATTGAAAGTTGACCATTCAACTCTCTTGTCCCTACTCTAAACTCACATGCTTCCTCTTCTGAGTACAGAGGTAACAGCCAACTCCTTAACATCTTAAATACAAAAAATATTTTATTTTAACACTGTGTTCTGTTCTGCTTCATATGAATGAGTTTAGGTTATTAGGGTGCTTATATCAAAGCATAGTCATGCACTAAGCCAATGCTAACCTCAGAGTCAGCACTATTCTTCTGCAGTGCTTGATATCTGGGGCTGTGCAAGTCAGCTTCCTCATCAGATCTCACCACACCGTTATAACTTTCAACACGTGAGTATACTATTTCCTGTCTAAAATCCGCTCAATCAAAACCCAAGAGTTCTCAAACAAAAACATTATTTGGCATGTTTTGATCTCAATGAGCTCAACGTACTGACCTTCAACTGATTTCCCCACCCTCATGATGAGCTTCAAAGATAATCAACTCACA
Source organism: Atrichornis clamosus (assembly GCA_013400975.1). NCBI lineage: Eukaryota > Metazoa > Chordata > Aves > Passeriformes > Menuridae > Atrichornis > Atrichornis clamosus. The sequence continues at coordinate 318,259 of WBMZ01005103.1, forward strand.
CCATATAGAAACTAGACCTCCAACACAGGCTGGGTACCAAATTTAAGTTTACATATGGTACATTTTTGGATTCAATTTTAAAAACACATAAAAATTACTCCACTACAGTCTGGATGGGATGGCTAAGTGACAAGCCACATTGTCGCCTGTGGCACAGACAACAACAATATGACAGACAGCTAAATCTACACTGTTTTCAGGTTTAAAATATACACATATATTCGGAGTCAAATGTGCCAGATACGGTAAACAAAACGGTTACTTTTTAAAGATGACATAAAAAGGGTAGCTAGCATTTGCAGTCTTCCTTAAATGTTTTAGAGATAATTAATGGGCCTTTTTAAAAAAGAACCCAAATACAATATACTACACTTTAAACTGCCGTGCATAAGAGGAACATGTTTTTAAACCTCTGAGGGAGAGGGAAAATGCAGCAGATAAAAAACGCCACTGAACCTTTGCTACAGCTTCGTGAATCTCAAAGAGCAACGCAACAATCTACTGAAACAGATACTCATGTACACCGAGTTAATTAATAAAGAGGTTTTTGTGTACTGTAAATAGTTTATACTAAAAAGTCTTTCATTAATTTTTAAGATGAAAGCACCTATATTTATATTACAAAGGAAACACGAAATTATATTAGTTGTATTGATACACCACTATGCTAATCCAGCACTTCCTCCATCAGTACAATAACTAATAAAATACTATTCCAGAACACAGACATTTGATTATTCTCTACTCTTCCCCCTACCATTCCTCCCGCAGACAAAAAGGTGATTTACTAGGTAATAAATGACTCAGAGACTTTGCTGAATCAGGACTTTCAGTTTAAAAAAAAAGACATCTATAATGCCAGTGAAGCACACCTTGTTGCAACATGTTAAATATCCTTAATTCAGCACATACTCATTCCATTTTAGGGAAACTCATTTTTTGGGCCTTGTCAGGTTTCATTTAACAATTCCCCTGCAGTGTTTATGTTTAGTAAACTCTATGCACTCCTGGGCTATTTTTCAGACATCACAATTAGCTTGAGCCATTTTCACTTTGCATGTATTAAAATGACAGGACATTTTCAGTTAAAGGATAGAAAGAGGTGGAAGACACTTGCAGTTCGTCTCCTGTTCCTCTGATAAATAATGCGTGTGATCTATTTTTGGAATGTTGTTACTTGTTAATTTGTTTCCTCTGCATCCCTGTCTGCCCGTCAGAGCAAGGGATAAAGGACGCGTTACAGCAAACAAAATGTATGAAAAAGAAAAGAGGGGCGCCCCCGTGAACACATGGTTATAAAAAGGACTAGTCTTTATCCTTATGTCTCCACATCACACTGCCAAACACTTGTAAGAATTTGTCACCTGTCAGCTTCTACACAAAGCGCAGTCATGAAGCGGTCACTGCATCTCATCGCAGCTCCAAAGACACGTGAGCCACATGTTAGCCTCAAAACAACTGCTGCCCTCAGAACCCAGCCGTGAACAGGTACTAACTTATCTGGCTAGATGTGTTTGTTCAGGATATAGCTTTTGTAAGCAAAAGGCAATTGGGCATGATGCAGCCATGCCACTTATTTGCATGATCCTGGCAGTGAGAATCGGTATGCTCAAACGTAGCAGTCCGAAAAAATACTGAAGGCAGTCTTCAATCTTGACAAATTTCCAAGCCGCTGTGCTGGAAGAGGTAAATTTGGCTTTCAATACAGCTGATGGCTTCAGCTGAGTGTTTTTAGAATATATTTAGAGCATTTTTAACATAGGTAAATCCTTAAAGACTTGTACCCAAAAGGAGGTAGTAAACAGTTATTTTTAAAAAAAATTACTTAAAATTAACAAAATATACACATATTTAGAAACAAAAAAATCTCTAGCTCAAATGCCACAAAAAAAGAAACAGGATGTGATGTCTAGGTTACCATAGTGGGACTTCTAACTACTTAACAGGTAGGAAACGACAGAATGCCACTGTTATTTTCTGTAAAAACAAGCTCAAAATAATTTCAGTCCCACTTCCTAAACACTCAAAGACAGTTCTAAAAAAGCATACCATTCCACATTACCAAACCTCTAGGACTGGACAGAAGCATCGATTACCCTCTTAAAAAAAAGTGCCAGAAACTGCAGGGAATGCTGTCATGAGTTTGCAGTCAGCTGAAATACACAACACTTTCAAGGGCACATATATTTGAAGAAACAGGATTCAACGTGACAAACATTAATGAGAAGCACCTTAAATAATTTAGCTAAACATTTAATTTAATCCCAGCATCCTGTAAAACAACTAGAAATTATGCTGTATCAACAGATTTTTTTTTTTTTTAACCTTTTGAATGCTGGAAATAAAGCAGCCAAACATAAAAGGATGTTGGTACAAGAGAGTTCAGAAATGTAACACAGAGATCAAAATAGTTTCCTGTTTCTGTAAACGCTTGCTTTTTCTACACATAAAAAACTTATTCCAGGATCACATGTAAAAAGAAATCTGTTTGCTTACAGCAAATGAATTCTCAGTGAATGGAAGACCGCTGCTACTGCTTGCTCAACTAAACCATCTATGCAACTAATATGGTCCACGGGCAAATACAAATTGCCTACCGTGATACCTCAGTGTACATAATCAAGAGAAGAAACGCATGCAGGGTACCACGTACTTCAAAGAAATCTACATCTATGCTAAGAACTAAAATCTAAATTCACCGTCTTGACAGACAGGGAATCTGGTATTGAGAGTATCTAATCTCAAAACAGAACAAAAATGTCTATATTCATATTGAAATTAAAATACATAAAATTAAAAGTGTTTATTTAAAATTAGTTATTCCAAATCCTCCTAGTTGTTTTAACAGCACAGGTGAACACACCTGCTTTTAATCTCCAGTGTAGGATAAATATAGCCTTAAAACTCAATTGCACGCTCACATTCCACACGAAAACTGCACGCTCCTTTGGTGATATTTAAGTCAACAATCTTCTGCCATATTTTGCTATAAATTTCCAGTATATACAAATACACAGCCAGCTAAATCTTCCATTCACTCAAGTAGAATAATTTAAGAATTCATTGTGACTTGAATTTCATTTTGTATAGCCTGTGTCAATTTGCCTGTGAAAGGAATCAAAGGAGGAACGGTCATTAAGAGTTTCATGTGAGAAAAGAACGCAGAACAGTGTACACATCTGTGACATCTCAATATGAATAGAGACAATAGAAGCCTAGCACAACTATAATGGATGGTGTGGGGGAAGAAGGCTTGCAAGCCTTTTTTGTTTGCAAAATGAAGACATGAATAATTCTGTAAAATGCAGTTAGGAAGCGTTATGTGCCGTAACTAAATGACTCTATTTCTTACTGGATTCCTTTGCTGAATTCAATTTTTAGGTGAATCAGACAGAAGTCATGAACAGACTCAAACACAGAAACAGGAAAGGATAACATGAGGCTTTTCAGGAGGAGAAGAAAAAGTAACCAGGTATGTATGATGGAGACAACTTATAAAAACAATTGAAAAAAGGGCCAATCCATGGAACAAATAAAGCCTAGCATTTCTACAGACTACAAAACACATTATTGACTGGACATCTGAGAAAGCAGATCAGACCCTTATAGAAATACTGAAGTAAAGGTAGCAGAAAACAAAAAATATCAAATTCTTATTAGAACTTACTAGATGCAGACTTTCTAAATTTCATTCAAAATTTGACATAGTATTTAGGGATCTCTGTAAGACCAACAGGAGTACTAGTCAGAATTAAAATTATTGGCTTTGAATACATCTACTGTAAGTTTTAAAACGCCTTTCAAACCTTAACCTTCACGTTAATGTGATTTTTTTACTAGGAAAATGCACTGACATACTAAAAGGACTGAGTATTAGAATCACAACAAATTCAAAGCCATTTAAAAGTTTAATTTAAAATTTAGATTTAAATTTACAACTTAAGAAGTCTTGAATTACATTACATGAATTGAGTGAAGAAAAACTACTTAGAATTCTGTGAAACACTTTTTCACATTAAATAAGGACATACAGACTGCACGAGACATATATTCTAAAGTTTCTAGCACATTACAACTTTGTATTTATTTCTTCATTATATCACACCATTTGTAGCTCCGGTTCAAAGTATTAAAACCAGGTATCTCAAATAGTTTTAACAGGGAAAGAAAAAAGAAAAGAAAGTCAGCACATTAATCAGTTACTGCTCATGCACACAGATCAAAGACATTCTGAAGAATGGTATTGTCCTATAAAGTTAGTTGTGTTTAAAAAAACAACATGCAGCTTAGAAGCAGTGCGGAATATTAATCTACACATCTCTAGAGATATGTGAGAACATGACCACACACCGCCAGCCCTCAAGATAGAAAAGTGATTACACTGGCCCTGTATAACAGCTGTTACACCTACAAAGCTTTAGAAGCAGAGAACACAAACATGGGCCTATCAGGAAGTTAAGGGAGATGCCACAGGGAAAAGGTTAGCATTTAAAAAGTGGAAAGCTTGCTTACATGAGGAGAACTGAAATTGAATGGACACAGGAAATACAGGACTAAAAAAAGAAAAGAATGCACCTTGCACTGAACTACGATTGATTATAAAAAGATGTTCAGGTAACACATCAGAAGCAGGAAGCCAGGTAGGGAGACAGTGGACAAAGGCATAAACTGCAGACTTGAGAGAATAAAGCCATAGCTCTGAAAACCTCTTCATGTTGGCCTTCACCACTGAAGACACTGGAAAGATTCCCACTTCTAGCATTTCTTTGTAGAAAACTGACTGGAGCAGCAAAATGAATTTTAAAGAATTATGGAGGAAGAATTTACCAGACACACGAGGTGTCACCTGGATACCCTTCATCCAAGAAGGTGGTCAAATGTGAATCTTCAGAACTGCTGGACAAATTGCATAAGCTGTCACTACAACCAGCTATTGTATCAGGGACCTGCCAGTGACCAGCGCAGCGCCCCCTGACAAACGGATCTGCATAGATGCAAACACCCAATGGACCAGCAAACCTGACAGTCATGCTTTGACTGACTTCCATCCATAGTAAGACGGTAGAAGTTATGCTAAGGAATAATTTCACTGAGCATGTGAATAAACAAAATCTGCAAAAAACCAACCAACGAGGCATGACTTCTGAAGAGGGAAAGCTAATTTTAGAAAAAAAAAAGAAGGAAGTTGCACAGAATTAATGTGACCTCTATGGTCTTCAGACTGAGCTAATATTTCTTGTCATTTTACATTTGTTAAAACTTGTAAAAATGTTTTTAATATATTTGAATTGCTTTAGTGCAGTGGCAAAAATAGATTTGTCAGAGGTCAATGAAAGAGGAGTCAAGAGAGTTCAGTGAAACTTTGAATTGTGCAATTCAGATTTTTGGTGAGTTTTTTTATTTTCCCTTTACAAGCATGTATAACTAAAACTTAAGTTTCTCTCTTATTAAAAAAATTTTTTAAAATTTCAAAAATAGTGACTTCTAGATGTAAGTTTCTTGCTTCTCCATTTTCTTCAGTGTGACTTCATGGTAAACTGTCAATATTTACATATTTTCTTTTACAGTGCTAGGGGAATGGAATCCATTTTTCTTTTTAAATTAAAAATAAGATGCTTTGCTTCTCGTGTCACTGACACAGTTGGGGTTTGAAGTGAAACAGCAAACAGAGTGAGATTTGAAAAACACACTGGCAATACTGCAACCAGCAAGAGAGACATACCAAACATTTTAATATGAAAAATATTGAGAAGTTCAACATTACACATAGCTTCTAAAGGTCAAAATAGGTTCAAGAAAAAAATATAGTTATTTAGATCATTACTGAACAAAAATAAGCAAATGAAACTTGAAAGAAACCCATGTATTTTTGAGAAAGGAACAATGAGAAGTGTTTGACCATCCATGCACTATGAGAAACTATGCACAGAAAGGATCTGTAAACTTCAAAACTACAGGCTTATTTCCAATGGAAGATTTACTAGCATTATTGTACCAGTAAAACACCATATCTACATTACACTCACCTCAGAACAAAGTGACTGGATTTAACACACCCTAACAGTAGATAAATTGAGCAAATGTTCGGTCACTATAGCAACAGAAATCTAAAAATAGTGGCATAGTAACGCTAATACATTTTACCATGTGGGTAAACAAAACATTATGCAATGGGTAAGTTCCTTAACTAATGAACTATAACACAGTTCGGCAAACAGTAAAAAATTACCTATGTGCTAACCACCTTCCTTTTCTAGACTGCAAATGAATGAAAGTCTATCTGTGAAATACTCGAAAAGCTATCTAAGATTAATCTATGAGAGAATACACTATGTACACTGCATCCATACTACAGTATGCAGCACCAGTACAGCACAAAAGTGGATTTCATTACAGCATGCTAACTTTACCATGCTTCCAACTGTAATTTGCTGTTCAGTATCTGTGACCAGTACTGATAAAAATAAAGCTATTAATCCCTTTTTGCTTTCTAAAATGAAGGATTTATATCCTTCATAATGCTTAGCATCTTCAGTTTTACTGTACTAGTCATGCCTACAGCTACTTCACAAGGCAAAGAAAAATAAAGCAACCAAAATGTTACAAGCAGAAATACGCTCCCCTCCAACACGTACACTACCACAAATATAAAAGCTTGTATAAAAGTAAGGAAGTATGCCAAAATCTAACTCAGAAAGCTTCTCACTTTTAAGACCTTTATGTGCTTGCCCCTCCCTCAGTCCCACTTCAGCAATATGTGTGTTACAACTGTGAAATAGACTGTAATTCTACATCTACAGCGCTGCCACCACCAAGATCACAGTCATCGCAAAGAGAAACCACATGGGTTCACAAATTAACCCAAAATACCTTAAGAATTCAGTCACGAAAGAGCAGCTTTCCTTAGTAAAGAGTTGCCCCGGTACACAAAATAATAGCTTTCTTGAGCATGTGTACATGATGGCATGCATGAAAGAATGACTTTTACAGCATGAAAGTATATAAACATGGTCTGACAAGAGAAAAAGTTATCATTTTTAACAGAGCATTTGCTCCTCATTCCACCAGTACTCCATAAACAGCTGGCAAATTATGAGGGATACTAGAGAAAAAAGGATCTGAATTACCTGCAATATGCAGATATACACAAGTAACCAAACTAAATAATTTTGGTACAACTACAATAACTTTTTGGTCCTTTTTATAGAAGGATATCATACAGCTTCTTGTGTCTTCGGGACCAAATTCTACTGGACATCAGTTTAGTGTTCTAAACAAAATACTAAAAGTCAGTTTTTTTCTTGTTACATTTCTTTCCATATTTTAAAATGTACAGAATCGATGCACTCAAGTCTTTAAAAGAGTGTGCAGAGCTTTTAAACACAGAAGTTAAAATCTATGGGTTGTTTCAAGACCAACAAGCTCAAGACAGATACGTTTTCTACTGTCATCCTTGACTTTTACCACCTGATTATGCATGAGTAATATCTTGCAATGATCCAACATAACTAACTCTACACTTTAATTCAGCAAATAGATGGGGAGGGCTTGAGGGCTGCTATCATTATGACCCCGATTTTGTCTGACATCAATCCAAAACAACACAGAAAATACATTGAATCCATTCTGCCTCTTGGGAGCGTTTGAGGTTAACTAAGGTTTGAAACAGTGCTGGTTGCAAACAGGAGTAAAGAAATCCCATCTTGAGCCTTGAATTTTTAACAAACTGATCCAGGAAATTTGGAATTCCAGACTGGCTTCAGACACTAATTTATCTTTTGTCTTCAGCAATTTGGATATTTAAATAAGAGAGAAAATTATCTCTTAAAATAAATAAGAAAGAAAATGATTTCTTATGTCATCTAAAGTGTCTTCCACGTTGAAGCATTTAGCATGTATGTTACTAATGTTAGTATGAAGTTTTGGTTAAGAACATTAGTAAGAAGAAAAAAAATGTATCTTGCACCACTGATCAGCAATTAAAATTATGATGATGACAATCATCCATTCTAATTTTAACAGCCACCCTCAGTGTCGAGCTACCCGGCAGTAGACATGTGTGATCTGTTCAGTACAACACTGAGTTACTGAAGTACCAGGAAATTATGAGTCCAAAAATAGACCAGCAAGCTATGTAGACTGGCAGAAAATCTGCCAAACATGAAAACAGTAATTTCTTCCAGGACTTATTAGGCAAGAATAATTACATACAGAGTTTTTAACACCTTAAAGCAATCACACAAGTCTTTATGACATCTGAAGCAAGTAGGACAAGTTTTTTATTCTTTGGCCAATGAACACAAACTGTTTACCACGATACCAAAATGGCTCCCAGACAATTTGGTCATCCCTGAAAAGAAAATGTACCTTCTATTTGAGATGCGTTTCTGTTTACCTAAAGAGAAGCTTTAGCATTTTATTCTAATAAGAAATTGCATTTTTACTGTATTTAATTTCATGATTTCTACAAAATGTATGCTTCTGAAAGTGTATCATACCTTCAGTATAATCTCATGTACCAACCAGTCTGAAGCTCACTAAAACTTTTAATAGGTAAAAAGTAATTTTAATCTTTAAACATTACTCTTACTTTTTCACATTATAGTGCCAGTTTATAAAATGCTAACATTGTGATTAAATTTGATAAATGAAAATAATTATGGGTGTATTCTCATTTTAGTAAGAGTTAACATCTCTAGAACAAAATGTTCAAAGCTGAACGTGTGTATACATGTAGAGCTTTGAAAGCTGCTTAAAAATGCAAGATTGAGTAAAGTTCATGTTATCCTTGATAAATGTCAGCTGTCAGGCATTGCAGACCAATATACACTCTTTTCCACAAGCCAGAGCCCAGAAAAATGCAATTTTTACTTTACCAGTTGAATATAATGCATTATACAAGGCAACATCTACCGCAGGCCAAAAGCTTACTGTTTTCAAATTTTAACTTCTAAAGTGGGATATCGTTACACAGACATCATCATACTGAAATTAATGGAAGTCTTTCTAAAAATCTCTCATCAAGTTACATATAACACTCTAAAAAACACTTTCTACCAGAATGGACATACTCAACTTCAAGCCGAGTCAAAAGGAACCTGAAAGAAAAAGATGATGTTCTTATATCCACTTTCAATTCTGTATTTTTACATTCCAATTTTACTTGAACACTTTCTGCTGTAGTAATCCCTCCTCATAAAATTCTCATTGTACCTTGCACAATTAATCCAAGAAACTGAGCAAAGTCTTGGAACACTAGCTGTACAGTAACAGAGCAGGACAGGATCAGAATGGCAGAACTTTCCATTAAGAAATGTTATTTTTTTAATGTGATATAAATACAACAATCAATTCTATCTACAGTGTGGTCCACTTAAAAACTGTTTATTCCTCAGCTCCCCCATTTGGTGTAACATACGGTTTGTAATTCTGTGTATATGAAAAATTATTACTACGCTACAGTTATCATGCACTTCATACGGTGAAGTGCACTTTAAAAATGTCATTGTGATTACCATTTGAACAAGCAGCTTTCTTCTTCCACAGCTACATCTGAAGCACTATGATGGTATTTTGTGAATTTTTATAAGAAGTATCAGCTAGTTTTCCTGAACAGGCTAAAAGTTCAGTGCGTTGAAAAATTATGAAATACGTGTGTCACGTCAATGCCTTTCCCTCTCTGTGTTTAAGTAATGAGTATTTTGATCCATTGAAAGTTAATATAGTTCTATTGCGATTTTCAAAAGCTCTTGGCATTGGTCTAAGACCGTTTCTGTTAATTCGGTGAGAATTCTATCACCAGTTCTGGTAGAAATACTAGGGCTGAAAGCAGTATTTCTTTTAAAATCTTATCCTCAGCAGGGAAAAAAATAAACTTTCACCCAAATATTTTAATTACCCTCAAGCAGAAAGATACAGTAAGTGTGTTTTATCCTATCTGAAGATCTACATTTTATTTAGAACTATTTCGCAAGTTACTTAGAGGTGCACACTGTGCACAGAGTCAATAAAAACAGATAAATATCTGTTTGCTCACAGATATCTTTTAAGAATGTTCTGGTCCAATGATCCACGTTTAACCTGGTGTCTGAATTCAAGCAATTCCAAATTAAAAACATTATTCCAGTCTACATGATGCTTTCTAAAGCTGCCAATAATAACCTACAATGTCCACATTTTATACTTTAAAAAGACACACTTTTTACACACTACTACTTAATTAGAGTTATGATAATTACTCTGTATGATTTTTTTGTCAACCACATTGAACAACAGTGTTGCAAAAATATCATTGCTGAAAGCAGTGGCAACCTCACTGCTAGACTTACTACAAAAACTGCTTTTCTTGTAGCAATGTAAGCTTCAAAATAATACCCTCTAACTGCAAAAGTGATTATAACTCTTCTGATCTTTTATGGTACAAGCGAGAAAGTATGAAGAAGCCCTCTTGCACATTTACTTTACAGTATTCATTACATCTGCTCTGAAACCAATGTTGGTGGACGTGAAATTAGAGCTGAACAACCAAGGCAGAAAATCGAATTAAAAAGCTGTGACCTATAATAAGTTGCCCATTACTGCCATCAAGAAGATGTATAGTTCTGAAGAGTAATATTTTTATGATCTGTTTCAAAAATATGTATCTAACGTTATATGGTTATTACTGGTATAATCCTCATACCTACATTTCAAAACGGGTATCCTCTAAGAGACAGATTAGTCAGTATTTCCTGTATTAGCGTGACAGTCATATAAAAGGGAAAGGAGGGGTACTAAGAATGACAAAACCCATCAAATTAAGGACCCCAGTACACCCACTACTGACCACGGAAGATATCCAGTGAAATGGAAAACAGTTCATTTAAGTTAGTCCTAAGTTTTAAAGCATTACAGAAGACATCCTTCATAGAGAAATTCTTACATTTTTCCTCAAAATGGTGTATTTCCTTCTATTCTCACAGCTTTTAGGAAGATTCCCAGACATCTTCAGTCATTCTACAGCAAAATCTGTCACACTTAAAACCAAAGTGAAACATAGTCTGGATGAGATGTAAACTTAATCCATCAGTCATGGAAGAGTTAAATGCCACTACCTAGGAACAGTAACAGTGCCTTGGACTACAAAAAAGGCACAAATTCTGCACTTCTGCAGTAAACACCAGTTATTTTTATTGTTTTACATATTTTTCCTAGTTCTACTCATTCTTTAAAGGTCAAGAATCTTTGCAGAACTCGGCACGATGAGCGGGGACTTCTTACTATCTCTGGGCAACTGAAGGGGTTACCCAGGTAAGCCCTGGTGCTACTGTGATTTTATGCCAGCATGACAGTTAGGACCTGATTTAAGGGGAAGTGCCAAGCCTTAATACTTTATACCAGAATGCAGATTATCGTACAACTCCATGATCAAATCAAGGAGACTGAAGCGAAATGAACCAGCAGAACTTTGAAGCATGTAATAGCAGTCCTGATGAGCTCTGGAATATAAAACAGTTTTCCAAATTGAGAGGCTGTGCTCCAGAATTTCCTCTAAATCACCTTTTCAACCTTCTGCTTATTCCACATAGAAAACTGCTTAGTCTAGATAGAGAAAAATAGATGCAAACACCTTGTTGCGAACTTCTCTTTAAATTTCTCATTCACCGTGTGGAAACCTTGATGGGAGAAGAAAATTCTAACAGGGCAGCTCTAAAGCAGCTGGCAAGTACCCACTGTGGAATATGGGGAGATGAAACCAACCTCAAGATCTACTCCGAAAAAACACGCAGAATAAAACAGTATAGAATGCCAACATATATTTTCAGTTTGTGACAGCTCATTTAATGCTTTCTGGTTTCAAAATGTCTTGACAGTATCCCTGATACCCTTCTTTCTAGCCATATTCATTACAGGAAATGGTTACACTAGTGATTTCTCATTATCAGCAGTTAGCTCTCATTAATAGTCTTCAAAAACACTCTCCCGAGTAGGGTCTTTTGAAGTTACAGGATTTACAAAACTAATGAAAGTTGTGCTTCTGTAGTTTCAGTGTTAGTGTCCATTTTTCTGCCAGTTTCCCACCCTACCACTGGCATATGGAGTAACAGTTTGAGAGATACTACTGTTTAATACTAAAAGGCATGTACACACAATGCAATCATGTAACTGTTCAAGAGAAGCCTAAGACATTAAATGATGCTTCAGAAATAGAGTTCAGAAGCGATTCTTAATTTCTGAAAATTGTTACTCACTATTCTTTCCTTTAGAAGAGCATTTATTCCATCTTACTGTGATAGGCAACACGATGTGCAGCTTCACTGCAGCTCCACTGCGAAGGCAGATGAACTGCCATGAAATGGACAATGAGAAGCAGACAGGACGCACACAGGCACAAGGAGGACAGAACAAAGAATCACAAGGAGTGGGGAAAAATAGGCTATGTAATAGCTAGCTGCTGCTTAGGAACGCTAACTGGAAGGAACAGGGAGGCCACAAACTATCATTACAAGTGCGTGTTTCTTTTGCAGTTGCAAGGAGAATTGCACACAAGAGGGTGCAGGGGATCCGCTATTAATCATACAATATTCATTGTTCCCTCAATGCTGCTGGCCATGCTTCAGGAGACTCCCTCAATTCCCAGAAAAAGCTGCATCAAGAACAGCAGCATTACAAGAACAGCCCACACTGAACATTCACAATTTTGTACTACTATATTAATACTGTTGTAAACTAACCACTTCTTAACAACTAAACTGCTTATAGAACTGAATTTTTAAAGAGTCCAAATTAGAGCACTTGTGGGTTCCGCCCCAGCTTTATCTCTAATTAGGAAAATGAATAAGCTACATAAATCTGATTAAACTATTTGCAAGAACAAGACATAAGAGACGTGAAAACATCTGCCTAAAGTAGTCAGGCATCAGGCTTCTTTGTCGAGGAAGAGTTTTGAATGTTATCTCTAGGAAGGGTGCTGAGTGACTCCTTGATTAAGCGGCACTTAACATTTCAGTAAATTTAATGTTCCAGCAAGAACAGAAGGCCGATACCTGTGCCCGGGAGCTATTGAGAGAGAAAATAGAAGCCGATGCAGTAAAGTAATCAAGTCAGCTATTCTTTTGTCAGTAAAAAGACAGACATTTAAGGGGAAAGAAACGTGGATTAACTAAATATCGTATTCAGACTTAATTGAAAACATAATGTTGCTGCAGTTTGTCTGGTCTGGCAAAGCTACAGAGCGAAAGCGAATTTTCTCGGCCACGGATATTTTTGGTTTAGTGACAAATTCTGCATAGTACGATAATGACACACACTGTTATTAGGTCCAGAAATTGATAGTCACCCACCCTAAATAAAAATTAATAGCACTGGTTACTCCGGGCTCCTGACACTTGCAGGTTGCCAGTGAAGTTCAGCTGGCACTACTTGTCTCCCAGACTGAGACGTTGGGGGTTTTCTTGTTTAAGGAAGATACAGAATAGAAAAGTAGTTAGTTAGGTAAATATGTATTTAATTCCCCCACGTATGGACTAAGTAGTAATACTGGGACATTTTAACGTCGGCGTTCAGTAAGGAGACACCATCCCAGTCTTTTAAAAAAACTCAACACGTTTATTAAGCAATACAGCTCGCTCGTATACTGGGTGACTTATCCTCCCTTCCCCACTTTCTAATTAGTCCTGATCGTCAGCATCAATTTGCAGGTTGCTTTTCGTTGGGTTGTTTTTTCTTTAACCACACAAAAACATGGTGTAAGTTGAAAAATGGACTCCTACTTGCTTAGTGATGGGAAGTTTAGAAAATAGCTGGTACTAGCCGTTAAGGCATATTCCATCTTAGCCGTTAGCAGCACACGATAACTACTTGCTTGTTCTCGTCCTCCCCCTCACTCGCAGAGGCTGCATGCAGCACAGCACGACCACAGAGAAAAAATACAGGAAAAGCAGAGGGGGAAAAAAAAAACCCTCAGCTCTTGGCAAGGGGAAGGCGTTCCACAAGAACTGCTACAGGGTCAAAAGTTTACCGTGGTTTCAATTTCACCTTTTTGCAACCAATGAGCGCGTCGCCGCTCCAGACAGAACCGCGGGCGGCAGCGGCCCTTAACTCCTTGCGGCCCAGCCCGCCCTGAGCAGGCCCACCGCCGACAGGCAGAGGGCAGAAGCGCAGAAGGGCCTCTCCTCCCTTTCCCCTCCCTTCGAACGAGGTATAAAGCAAAACTCCCAGCAGCCTCCTGCGGACTGACCATTGCTTTCAGCATGGAAATGAAAGGGAACGAGAGCTGTTAGAAGCAGTACGGCAGCGAGTCAGAAGTTAAGACCTGCAGAAATGGAGCCCCTTTGCCCCGCTTTAGTTGCAAACCGTGGCAGCAATCAAGGGATGGAACTGAGACTAGGCATTATCAAAGCAGCACTTAACTTTTGAGACGTTACAGCTATGAGATCGTGCTGGCAAACAGAAAAGACTGACCTTGAGAAAGGGGAGGGAGAGCAGCAGCATAAAACTGTTGAAAAGGATTCTGAACACACAGTCCAGAGCTGCAGTAATTTACTTTGCTTCGTGTCAAACAAGGAATCCATGGTGCTGTGGCATAAGGCTGGGCAACCCAAGAAGTACTGCTGCCCAGTTGCCCACAGTACCAGTACTAATAGCCTGCTTCTAGATGTTGACACCAAAACAGGACATCATCTAGTCCATGAAGGATGGACATTGAATTTGTGGCTCTTGGCTACAAAAATCATCAGGTCTTCAGAATCTTGCAAAGGAAAACAAGTAATACATAGCCACGAAAGTAAAAAATGGTCTGGACTTGAGATTTGTAATTGATTGTCTTGTTTTAGCACTGAAAAAGACAAGAGGTATCTTCATCTCCACTCATGTTACTACAGAACTAGAGCGTGAACATAGAACAGGCTTCTTGTTGCACTGTATCATCACTAACAATGCAGTTTCATCTCAGGGACCTTAGATTCAGTTAATCAATCCATGGTGGGGTGCCCTAAAATCTGTGCTGCTGCCAGTCGTTTCCTCTGGGAGACTGGTGAAAACGTTGAGGACGGGAAATCTCAATGGCGCGGCCTACGATTCCATTTTGGCATCCATCTGAACTTGAAAAGTCAATGTCAACTGCACTTAAGCAAGGAGAGCAACAAATTTATCACCCCTTATTGGCCTTGCAGACTACAAGGAAAGAGGATTAAAGCACTCATGAAGATGTGGAAAAAGAGTTTTCAGTTCAGCGCAGCAACAGACAATATAATACCAGGAAGCATGAAGAGAAGTATATAAAGGACGTAGTTCAGGCAAATTCTGTAGCACCGTAACCTAGGAGTATGGTTCAACACCGCAGAAAGGGGTAAGGTTACTTAGAGATCTTTGCAACTCTGATTTGATACCAAGTAGAATAGCAAGTCATTGCATACATTTGCAGAGTAAGCAACACGGAACTAACCGTTCCAAGGCAGGCAGCAGTCAAATCAGTAAATGGGAGCACATATGTTGGCATACTCTGATCTCCAACACAGCGCAGAAAGAATGACAAGACTCTGAATATACTGTAAAGAGGTAAAATGAGTAGATATGCCGTCGACATACAGAAAAGGTTTATGGTAAAGATGCTGGTGAAAATACAACTCGGTTTGCCAAATCCTAAAGCCAACCAAATGGCAGATTGTTCAAGATAATGCCCGTGACAACCTAAGGGGGAAAAAACATTAGTCAGTTGGGAACTATTACTAATTTTCCATGAAGATGCAGTCTGAAAATCAGTAAATTATCTTACCCAGAACCTTAAAGGCTTTCACAGCACTTTGCAATGGTCAAAGATATTCTGGTGTCAGACCTCTGTAGAGATCCAGAAAAAGGATAAAGACTCTTAAAGCTATGCCAGCTGAAAACACTGCCAGTCACACTTTTGTAACTCAATTCACAAAACAGTTTTAGGCAATAAGATAATCATGCCAAACCTCTTAAAACTTGCTTCAGGAATAGTCAGCCACTCCATTTAAGAGTAGCCAAAGAAAACCAATTTCCAGCTAGGGTGGGCAAGGTCAAACTCTGATTTCTTGAACTACACAGGCAGATTCCTTCCTTAATCTACACAAATAGGTATCGTGGCAGCTTAATGCAGCTACTACGAGGTTAAGTTTAATGCCTTGAGAGCTGCTAAGAAAAGATGCAGGAAGTGATTAAAATACATAAAGTCAGAAAGTTAGAGACATTGTAAGATCTTAGCTGATTGAGTTCATGCCCTACTACCAAGCTTTTCCACTCTAGTTAAAAAATGGAAAGACACCAAAGAAAATGCTATCAAATATTGCTGTATTTTCACAGCCTAGCTAGGTTAAAATACAGTTTTGCCAATAGCAATTTAAGACTTAATTACATTTATAAAAAGCTCTCCGTACATTCCTCTCAGTAAAAAGTGCAGTTTGGTTTTGTTGTTTTGCCTTCTCTAAATACCATGTCATTTTAGAGAAAATCTTTTAAATTGAGATATCATAAGTGAATTCCCTTTTTATAAGATAGCCTCATTTTAAAAGAAAATGGATACTATAAAATTTTATATCAAATCAGCATGTTACCAAGAAGCTTTTCTGTGTGTTCTGAATTTGATTAATACAAGCCAAGGTCACTTCCTGAAAGAAAGATGCCTACTACTGCAGCTGCAAGCAAACTAGACTCCTCTGAGCTCAAAAGCTGGGGGATGGGAAGACAATACCGGCAACTGCTAACACTGCCTCCAAAAATACACCAATTACAAAACTTGAGTGGTATTTGGAATTTTTTACTAGATCACTACATAAGTAACCTAGTAACTAAAGTCTCAATCTGTATAACTACTGTTTCAAGCAAAAAAGAATCATAATGATGCATCAGCGAGCCTGCAAAAAAATGACTAATTCTGATGACCCTTTGCTAAACTGTATGCAATTTCCTTGAAATTTTTTTTAACTATGTATGTTTCATTATGCAGTTCATGAAGCTAGTAAAAGACTGCCCTTGAATTAACAGCATGTCTCAGTCCTACTGAGACTGTGAGACTCCACCCAATCCATAGTGTCCTATTCTGAAGTCATTAGGAAAAATGCATTTTAGTACAGCATGCAAGCTCTTTACAGAAGTCTACAGTGTACATTTTCCCAGTTTCTGAAGACTATACCCAGCTTACAAAAACATTAGAAATTAGCTGTGTTCACCTGTAATGTGTAAAGATATTTTAAGCCCTGTAAAGGTATTTAAAAAGTTATTTTAAAAGCATGCCACACTTGCATTACACATGAGCCCAAACAGATGTAGTCTTCCCTTTCCAGACACTTAAAACTAACAGGTCATAAAAATAACATATCAAACAGAAACAGTATTACTTTTGCTTTTTGTGTGTACAAAATTTTACAATTTGGAGTACCACACTGGCGGCAGGGTGGAAGGAATCTATTGCTGAGAAAACACTTAAAACCGTACATCAACAGACATTTCCACAGGGACATCTGGGGAGACACAGACATACACACACTCCCTCTCAATTTAATATACTTCATCTTTAATAAAACAACCTTCATACACCCAACATTGTAACAGATGCTTCATACTAGGCTGAAGTTAGGGTGATCTACTGAATGAAAGTTAATTTTGACAAATTGGTGCACTAAAAAGAACATTGTTGGTTTCAGGTGGGCATCTTTGCCTAAGATAGAAAAATAAACTACAGCATATCATTGCTTACGCAGGCACAGCTACATCTGCGCTTAAGGATGCCTAACATTTTCCATCACAGCAGCCTGTTCTAATTCTTTAATGCGTGTCTCTGACACACCCCTCAGAGCTACTTTTTGTGGAAGACTTGTATAAAATTGGTTCAGACATTTAAAAAGTGAACGGAGAATTCTGATGAATACAGTGTGACCTTTTATCCAGTCCAAGAAGTTAAAGCTTTAGAAGAAACTGATCGAATGTCTAAAAAAACTACACATCTTGCTGCTCCAATGAAAATACCTGTATAGATGGTAAATGCCTTATTTAAAGTACTTGAACATGCTCAGTTTTGTTTTAAACCGCTTGACAAGATCCTCAAGTATTTTATCTTACTGAGTTACCTTTGTTGCTTCACAGGTCCTCCATGCTGACAGGCCAGAAGACGCTTTATCACCTTATTACCAAGACCAAGAGCAGCTTCTCGATAAACCTGCCAGCTACAAAACAGTTAAAGTGCCTGGCAACACAGTAGCTAGTGAACAGGGGCATTTTTCTAGGTTATACTGTCACACCCATACACAGCATCCACAAAGAATGAGGCAGCAGCAGGATCAAGGGCTTAGCAAAGGTCATCCTTCCCACCCTTCCTAATTCAAGATTCCGTTTGAAACTGTAGCTGGAGTTCTCAGCCAACAGCGCCAAAAGCCCACGTACCTGCCCCTCCAGAGAGTCACACGTACAGGAGGCGCACTCAGTACAGCGACCAAGGTGGTATTAATGTGCTCTGCAAGATTCCAGACGACTACCTTGCTGACAAACAGTGTAGACGTTACCTTATGGCAAATTATACTGGTTTTCCTGTAAGTTTTTTAAAGACATACAAAAAGTTACACTGAAAATACTAAGGATGTGAAGTCATTCAAAAAACTTCTAACTGTATTGTCACCTCCAACTCTCAACGCTTCTTTAACCCTTGTTGCACATAATTAAGCAGATTGCTGCAATGGTGCACTGCGCAGATGATACGACAGACAAATATGGCTACAGTAGTCTTTTGTGTGAACTGATGGGTGCCAGTCCTACATAGAGTCTAATAAGCAGTAACACAGCAATCACTTTCAATTTACTATACAGTAATAGATAATTGTCTCATAAATGGAGATCTGAAGTCCGTCCAGGGCCTGTATCATAACTTGGCCTTTGCACAACACAGGTACTTAGGCATTTGCAATGACATTCAAATTAGGACACACGTGTTTTTTCCAGTGAAGAGTAAACAACGCTGATATATACTGTCTTGATTATGACAGATCCCAGCTTCTGACTAAGAATGCTTTTAGAGCAGACTTTAAACTGGCATTTAAATCACCTATTTAACTGCTGAAAATATTTACACCCATCAATAAGGAAGGTCCCATAAACATGAAAGAAAAATACTCCATAAATCACATTGCCCTGCCTTAGGCACATTTTGCTAGTCAGCAGATGTAATACTTATGAACTTCACGTGTTTGCACAAGAATTATATTATAGAATTAATGTCATCAAATATATTATTTTACACTGGAAACATTACACCTTAAAAAACTAGAGTCATATTCTGAAAACGTGTTTGAGCACTGTGGGGAGAGGGTGGAGGGGGCAGGCATCTATCCATTACAGGGTTTCATATTGTGTGAGTCTACTCACTCTCACAAAAACTGGCTTTAAGGGGAGTTAAATGCCTGGTGTCTTAGAGTGCTTTTGAGAATCCTACTTAGTATCTTTTTTTCATTGTGCTACTAAGATAGGCCATTTTTAAAATTTATTGAAAACGACACAACCTCTTTGTTTTTAAGATTAGATCTTGGTATCCTCTGATCTAATAATAATTAAAGGCCTTATGAGTTATTGGCATAACTAGATTCTCAGATTTGAGAGTACAAGGTCAGAGACTCTTAAAAACAAAACAAGCTACTGAAGATAGCTCAAGTTTTCCATGCATAGTATCAGTGCTTATATTTGTGCTTATTCAATTCATTTAATTGAAAGGAACAAGTATAGCTACTTAATACCAAGGTGACATTTCTAAATCCCAATTTGTCCTTGAAATATGGAAATGTTCCTAGCTCAATGCTGTAATTAAAATCTAGTTAAGTTTGAGTATATGCAGGTACACTTCATTTGGCTACAAGAGGTGTTCATTCAGTTCAACAAAAAATTGAAGCGACAGTTGTCTACCTATATTATACCAACAGTTTTGAGCACTCCATTAAATAAAAATCTCCTTTCCTCCATTTTTTTTAATATACCTTACCGTATTTCATTTATAGTGACCAGAGCTTAGTACAGTACCTTGAGTTAAACTGCAAAATAAAGGCAGAACAGAACCATTCCCAAATTAGGTAAATTCATCTTTCCACAATACAGTCAGGTTACCTTGTTATATTTCAAATATTGCCCTCCCACAGTGTAACAATGTTTGTAACACAGAGCATCTGCTACAATTTACTGCGCAAAACAAAGCTGTAATGGTATTGTATGCATCTCTGGTCAAATGAAATTTTAGATTTAAGAGTCAATTATTTAAAAAGTAAGCAAAGTGGCATAATAAAAAGAAAAAAGTCCAAGTTTGGTATCTTTGTTCAATGCTACATCAAACAGAAAAATACCACCTAGGGAGGTATTAGAGACTGGAGAGTCACAGAGCCTCCTCAGAGGCCTACAATAAAAGGGCAAGAGGCAAGCTTTACTACGTGCAACAAGTTAAATTTCAGTTTTTAAACAGTGACGGAATGCAGGAACCACTTTCAGACAGTCCGCGGAATCTCTATCCTAGGAGACCTTTAAAATTTGACTGAACAAAAACTTGACCAACCAGCACTAACTTTGCTCATGGTGTTTGGATTGATGCTAGCGTAAGTACTCTAAAAAAAGTAAAACATTGTCATCAGAGAATTATGTGCTAGTCCAATAATAAACTGGTACCATTATAAAAATGGGCCAATAAGACAGGAGAGTACTTTACGATTGATCCTATTTTGTCTGAATTTTAAGATATATTATCATGTTCTTTTTGGTTCTGATTTAAACGGGTATGTTTTATTAATCTCATGTACCCTTTTGACTTTGCATACATAAACACTCCCATCTTTACTGGACACGAAGTATGTATTCCTGACCACAACATTAATTCCTACCATCAAGAATCCTTTTTTCCTCCCATTTATGAGAAAAAATGGCATGCTTTTGAATAAGGTTCTCAGTGCCCTCTGGATTTTTTTTTTTGTCCAAACTTTTCTATTCTTTACAAGGAATTCCAATTGCATAAAAACCTTAGGCTTCTCTTTTTTCTAATGGTCTATTAAAGAAGCAGTAGCTTCACGTTCATTAACAAGCCATTTTTCAACAAATCTCACACTAAGCTCCTTAGGATTTCTGCAGCAGGCAGAAAATCAGTCTTACTCACAAAAGTTTTTAAACAAATGGCATTTCTCAAGCACTGATGTTTATCTGCAAAACTCTCCAAATTGACACAATCAACATCAGCACAGAAATTCCAAGTAATTTTAGGAAGATTAGCAGCCATTCTGGAAGTTAGTACAAGACACCAATGACTGCCAAAACCAGCAGGGAAGACATCCTTCCCTTTCAAGCACCAAAAGCATCTGTAGTGTTTTCAGATCTAGTCACTTCCTTGTTTGTAGATAAATGGCTCAGCAATTGTGCAGTTTAATATCATCAGGAAGCAAATTTTATGTATTCTTACATAGTGCACTGGTGGAAATGCCAGAACAGAGCTGTTGATTTTTTAATTACTTTTTCTCTACATGCATTTTTTTCTTTAGTTCCCATACAAGTAGACCGACTGAATTGTATCAATAAAACCCTGAGCTGGAGAGCTGTTATTTGAGCATTTGTGTGCCAATGAGACACCCAAGATGCATCCACCACGATTTAAACAACTCATGTTCTCTTTTACTAGGCTTTCAGGTCCCTCTGCAGTCTATTTCAAAGTCAAACTTGATGCTAAGCTGTAAAGTTAGTAATCAGCCAAATCTCTGCACTGAAAAGTTGTCATTAGCATCTAGTACGCAAGTCAAACATAGTGACTAACTGATTAGCACCCGGTCATGATTTTATGTCATACAATTGGAGAAAACTGGCTATACAGCGTAACCAATGCAATGTGTTTTCTTATCAGTAAATGCCACACCGCGTTCATTCAGTGAATGACCTTCTACTACAGTACATCACACACAGCATGGGAAGTTAGGTTTAGGTACACCACAGTCAGAATTTTATACTTTTGGGACCTGTCAAAATTATTAGGAGAAAAGTTACTAATAATTGTCTCTAGGCGTAGCACAGCTTTCCTCTTCAAAGTCCAGTAGGCATTTTTAGTGTACCTAACAGTCCACTGAGAGTTCAAAAAGCTACAAAGCCTTAGGTACTCCTAGCTTTCATCGGTACAAAACTTTATTAGTTTCTATATAGATGAAGCCTGTAAGTAACAGTGTTACAAGCAGTAACCGGATAATCATAGCACACCACGGAGGGAACACAAAAGAGCATACAAAACTTAGGTCTGATACCATTAATCCTCTTATGGAATAAAAGTAATGGGATTTCATTTTCTTTCATTGAAAGTAAATTTATGACAGACAAAGTGCTCAGACAAGTGCTTGCATCCAGTGAAGAGAAAAAGTTATTTATCACTTCTCTGCAGGTCATACTATTCACCTCAGTGTGTCATCTGTCTGCAAATCATGGCTTAGGAACTGTAACATTATAATGAGCACAACTATCTGAAAGAAAGTTTTGTTATCCTATCATTCTCCAAATGATCATTCTCTTCCACTGTCTCCTTTCATTTTCTTCATTTTGCTTTAATCTTACCTTATTCTAACTAAGCCAGCTCACCTGAATTCTATTTCAGGGCACCTGCTAAACCACAGAGCACAGAGGTTGAATTTACTACAAGAGATTATTCTGAAGGAGGTTATTCCTTTCTATAGACCAAAATCCCACTGAATAGAATGTCCAGACAAGTCTACAGTTTCACTGCTCTCCAGGAACAGGTATAGAAGCTGACCTATTAATCTATTTGAGTATTGGAGGCTAAATTGGCTACCCCAGAAGCTATGACAAAACCTCAAACAAACAATACTCACCAGTGATTAGCATTATATCTGCACTGAGCTCAGAAGAGATTTAGCCAAGAAATCCTATTTCATCACCATTCTTTCAAAATAACTGTTCTGAACAAAGCATTCACGTTATCAGTTACTCTAGAAACAAGAAAACTCTAGTACAAGTGACAGAGAGCATTAAAAACCAAAGGCAGATAGATACACAGAAGGATGCTACCACTCCATCCCACAGCTTAGAAGCAGAATCCTTTAATGGTCCAAGTATTCCCCAAAAGCCTAACAGAATTAGATACCGTGATACATACCAAGGCCAGGTCATACCATACATTTCCTCAAGTTTAAGGGAGGTGGAAGAGATCAAACCATATACCATATTAACACAGAACATAAGAAAATACATTTATTTTCCTAAGGGAATTGAAATTATTTTCTTCCTTTTTTAAACTCCCTAGATATCAATAAGAACTGATGCAGAGAAAACAAAGTAGCCCAGACAGAAGACTTACCTAGCACAGTGTTCTCTCCAGCAGAAGCCAGTAGGAATGCCTAGACAGAGAAAGCATATGAATGTGTTTTAGCATACTCTCAAATTTTACAATCTACGGTTAAGGAATTTCCTTAAAAAGGAAAATTAAAAAGGACTGAGTCTCCTAGCAGTTGGATATCCTGAGGCAATCAGTTCTGTAGTTAAGCTCTGCACTAAGTGAAAGTATCATTCTTCTATTTTTAACCCTGTCATTTGGTAATTAGGAGAGTAAGTGAAATGACTGAAGAAGGAAACACTTTTCCTGTTGATTTTCCACAATACTTGTGGTTTTGTCTAGATCTGCATCATACTGTAAGGCCAACAAAAAAACCCAACAAACAAACCAAACCAAACCAAAAAAAAGAACAAAAAGGGAGAGAAACTCTGGAAATTCTGTTTCTCATTAAAAATACAGAGATACACAGCCCATTATACTCATTTTGATACTGCATATACCAGAAATACTTGTATTTGAGAGGAAGGCGTAACATGACTGTATAGCGATGTGGTATTTTCAATTTTCTAGCCTTTTTCTTCACTGGCAACTCACAACACTCAACTTCTGGAGTTAGCACGAGTCTGTGTTACTTAGCATGGGTCTGTCATTTTGACAGACAAATCAGATTTATTTTTTATTTTACTGAGCGAAGGAAAATTGAACAAAGCTCTACTGATTATAGCAAGCCCACTTCTTCCCTAAGTAAAACACTAGGCATAAAGATAAAAGCATCACTGGAGTAAAGATAAGTCTCCTAAATCAGGTGCTAGTGATACATCCAGTCAGTCACCCTGAAAAGAAAGTTCTCTTAAATCACCATGCCTTCTTCTTCAATGACCACCCTGTAGTTTTCAAATCTACATTTGTAGAGGACAAGAATAAAATATCAGAGGTAACCAAGTCACCCTAGAACCTACTTCCAGAACAAGTAGTATTATGAGGTTTTTTTCTTTAAGAGTTGACCAAATCTCCATGTATTAAGCTTTGCAGAATAGAGTCAGTCAAGATCAATCTTATTTCTATAACGTATTTAGCAAATTTACTGGTTAAATAAATAACAGAGTTTACAATAAGCAGAATAAAGATACATGTAAAACCAAGCTCAAAGAACACTGGAAATTTCTGTAAGGCTGTAGCAACTAACACTATAGTGAAATATCTAATCGGCCACCCTAGCTTTATTCAAAGCCCAAATAAAATAAGTTTGGTTTAGGTTTTGACAATAAACACATTTCAGTCACCTTATGTCTTCAGCAATGTATTTTGCCTTCAGGAAGAAAAAGTCTTCCTAAAACTCAGAAATCCCATCTCAAGCTTTAACTCTGAATCAAATTTGTTAAGTAACATTTAGATAG
This sequence comes from Atrichornis clamosus, assembly GCA_013400975.1. Taxonomy (NCBI): domain Eukaryota; kingdom Metazoa; phylum Chordata; class Aves; order Passeriformes; family Menuridae; genus Atrichornis; species Atrichornis clamosus. The sequence goes on from WBMZ01005103.1 coordinate 342,937, forward strand.
AATATCCAAAAGGTGAACAAAGCAATGGCAACAATTCAATACTTTTAATCAGCGAGAAAACAATTAAATGATACACAATTCATAATACAATCCTTACATAAGCTGGAAAAGATATTAAGGTTCATGCCAAGTTCAACATGCTCTATTTTTAAATTTAATCATTAGCATTCTCATTAGCAGTAACTTAGCATGTGAGAAAGGATTATGAGCAGTCAGGAAATTAGATGCAGAAATTTTTATATCTACATATATAATTCCAATTTTTTTTTTTTTTTAAGACCAACAAGTAATTCTGTAAAAGTTACTTGGACCTGACCAACTAATACAATCTCCCATTGTCACAGTATACCAAATTAAGGTTTACAGATTGCTTTATAAAATAGTAGTTAATTGCCTGCTGTTATTTATTCTTAATCATGGCGTACTTCATAAGCATGTTTCATTCCAAAATTTTAAAAAAAGAAAATTCTGGACTCCCATTTCACTCTAGCTCACAGAGTAACAATCTTCACATCCCTGTAGTTTGACACTAATGCAACAGTTTCTTTAGAATGCCTTTTTAACAGTGAAATTTAAGATACTCCTCTAAGAGCCGCTGAAGATACTTCTTAAAGCATTTCACAAGATCAAACCAATCCTGCCAATCTCATGACTGACTTACTAAGAGTGTACAAAATAGTGAACTGAAAGACAACCCCGATGCAAATGTACCAATACTACTGCATTTCAAGGAGGCATAACAAATAGGGAAGAGGCATGAGCATTTGCTAGTCTGTAAGAGGTAACAAACTGGTTTTTAGCACTCCTGTATGTGTGAGCACCCACATCACATGATAGCCTTGACTGAAGGCCAGAACTTTTTCAAGAAGTCTAAGGTGTAAGAACCATCTGCTTTTTGTAGAGATAGCCTTAGCAGCAGCAGATACCGTGACACATTTATATATATATGGCAGATACTGAAACCTTTTCAGACGACTGCTAGCAAAACAGTGAATTAGTGGTCATCTCCATGTTATTTGCATGTAAGCAATAACTTAATTTCTCTGAGAGGATTAAACTAACTTCTGCCAATTTTGACATCAGTATATTCTGCTCTGTCACAGTAAATTGTAACTAATACAGAACTTAACATTTCCAAGATGACAGGAATAGCTTTTTTAGCTAGAGCAATAGGAAAGTGTTGTAGTAAACTTTGCCTGGAGACAGTCACATCTGGATATATGGCATCAAACGCAAGGTAAACAAATTAATCCAAACGAAAAACCACCAAAACATCTTAATTCTAGAAGCTGTATTTTCTGCTTATCTAAAATTATTAAAGCATTTTACTACTCTTCATCTAATGCTTGATCAGTGCTTTGGCCTTCTGTTTCTCTAGCTTTTGACAAACAGACACACAATCTAGGACCGCACGGAGTGAAGTAGATTCAAGATAATGCCAAATTCTAGCAGCCTTCGTCAGGAAGTTCCTCTTGCACTTAGAATGAGGCAAGAACTACTAAGATGGCTGCCAGTGAAGAAATTGAAGTTGATTAGAAATGTGGCTAAACTCTAGGCTTGTTCCAGACTTACCTCAAAAAAGGTACCACTGACACAACTTTCCTGGAAAAATAGTTGTTTTGACTGAGCTATATTTAACCAGCTGTATCCTCTCGTAAGAGTTCAGAAAGTTTCAATATTAAAAGCCGCTTCATCTCTTCTGCAAAACATGTCCACCATATTGTCTTATGTAACAAATCTTAACGCATATTCCACCAGCTATGAAACACCAGATACAAACTAACTGATTATCTCCCTCACTGAAGAGGTATCTAAAAACTCTCTGGACACAATTCTGTGCTCTAGGATGACCCTGCTTGACCAGAGAGGATGGATCAGATGACCCACTGTGGTGCCTTCCAACTTTACCCATTCTGTGATGGTGGCCAATCTTGAGTTAGAACTTAAGCAATTGCTCAATTCTGCTCCATGTCCCCTCAGATTCTTGAAAGTAATATTGAAATGCACGAGGACTTCCTAAGCAAGCATACAGAGAAAAGTCAGTGCAGTTTCTGAAATCGTTGGCTCAGAGCTGAGTCCTTTAATTTAGCACGAATATGCTAAAAATTCTACCTGAATATACTAAGCAAGTTAGAATAAGCCACTTTTCAGCTGTATTCTTTTGTAGGTGTGGTTTTGGTTTTGTTTTACACTAACCCATAACTCTAGGTGTATCATTGTTTCAATTGATACAGCTAAAGTTTTTCCAGCACTGTCAGTTGCTTACTTCTTTCCGCTCTTGATGCTAAGGAGCCAGTGTAATTCTAGCAGAAAAACATTCTATTTCACGTACAGTTTTTTGGGTTGGGTTTTTTTTTTCTTTTTCTTGCTTGTTTTTAACAATAACAGTGCATGAAAATCCTCTTATAAATGAATCGATCTTTGGTGAAATGCCTTGCTAACTTTACTTGGGGAAGAAGAAGAGCCCGAAAGTTTTGAAAGTTTATTATTCCAGGAAAACAAAAAGTCTAGAGCAGATTAGAATTACTAAGTATCAAGACTCCATAACAGAAGAAAGTTTCAGGGCAGTGAGTATGACTGTAGGAAAGTATCCAGCCTTTAGTTCAAAATACTACATTAGAAAGTTGAACCAGCCTTGCTACTCCAAAGGAAAAAAAAAAAAAAAAAGCCTTTTAAGTTGCCAAGGCAATTAGCACACCTAAACTTGAATCTACTTTTGGCTATAGCCTGTTCATATATTGGACTAAAACATTCCCACCGTCAAGGATCTCAGATGACCTGCTTTTGTTAAAAGATATCAACTAGCAGCATCCTCAAGAAATCTGTAACAGCTGTGGAATATCAGCGTGTTTCATGAACTTTTGGACAGTTCTTAAATACAAGTAATTACTATAAAATGCCATGAAAAGCACAGGTGCAAGGCTGACCCACAAGTCTAGACCGTATACCTTCAGAAAACCATGTTGTGTTCTAGTCTAGCAAATTCAATCTTACGCAACGCAGCATAGTAGAATCTTGTAACCTGAGACGTAAGTTCAACTCCACGAACCACCCCTTCTCCAGCCTTATCTGTGCATTAGACTGAAAATGCTGTTAAGTGTATATGACATTCTCTGACTTCAAACACGAGGATTTAGATATGAGAATGCATCTGGATGTCTCATTTTAAAAGTCCTTAAGTATAAGCAGCTCTGATTTCTCAATTCAGTGTAGGTTTTCACTATCTTGTCTAAATTTTCACCAGTGTAAATAGTCATTTTTGTACCAGAAACTTCAAGCTTGGTCATCCATTTCTTTAAGTTGTTCAGCTTCTACAGGTTCTATTTATTGTTTTGTTTGGCTTTTAAATATGACAATTTTCATGTCATTGATACTAAATTAGTTATGACTTACATTTGAACTAAAATCTGCCCCTCCACATTCCTAAGACTCAAATGGATAAATACACAGGTAATTAAAGGGAATCACATTTCCCTTGATCCAAAAATAAAATACTGCTTTGCATCTGTATTGTTGCTTTTTCAAAGCAGAATTATCATTTCCAGAATTGTTTGGTGTAGATATTTTGCTTAAGCAGAAAGCACTCCAGGCTACAACTGATAAGTGACCTTGAGACAGCTCTTAGAAGGCAGTTGCTATAGTAACACCATCACAAATGTGGTACATCCTCAGCTGACACCACCAATCTGTTGCAAAAGATCTGCAATAAATACATCTACCCTCTATTAGTGTCTCAATATTTAAGGAAGAAGTTACTAGACTGGGGGCTTTTTTAGAATGATTTAAAAAAACTTGTGCTGTGGAAGACACTGTACACTGTGTACAAAATCAAGTGACTAAGGCTACATGTACAAGTTCACATAGCATTAAACAAAGAACCCTAATATAATGTATTACTGAAAATTAGAGGTACCCATGGTGTTAATCCAGAGAGCAGTCCTTGGTCAAGGAAATTAGTCTACTGAAGAATCCCTGCAAGAGCACATAACTAAGAAAAGAAATTTGAGATATTTTTCCAGAGTCTCTGAAACAGATAAAGTTTATGGAACCCTGCTATGCCAAACTTAATCCAAAATGCAAGCACAATGGATTATTTTTGAATTTCAGAATATTCCCAGTCTCACAAGTGCAACCTCATCACCTTGAAAAAACTTTCAAACCAACTTTGCACTAAGGAATAGCGTTCCCCCAAAGGGTTTCTCTCTACACAGTGTGCTACTAGTTCTTGTGAGCTCTGAAAGAGGATCAAAAAGGTGACTCATTACGAATCATTACTGAAACATCAATAAAAATGAAACATGTAGAAATAAAGAGTGCTAGTTAACAGAAACACTACGTAGAACCATTTCTGTTTAAAGACAAAGGATTAATGAACAGAATAGTAGTTATTTATAGCAACTAGCAGTCAGACATCAAAGTTTCCTTTAAAACTAAACTGCAGTTTCAAGACCCAATTTTTTTCCCCCTTAAATCACTAGGAAAGGCCAATCACGTACATTTCATAGTTTGTTGATGTTCAGGAGATCCTAGTCTAGGTAAAACATTTGTGGATTATAATCAGAAACAAGTGTTAAGACTGTTCTGCCTCTGATAAAGTCAGCTCACATCATGGGTTTGCTCTACCATAAAGGAAAACATTTGTTGAACTTCCATACCAGTGAAACCTGCATGCCAGCTAAGAGGCAATTCCAGTTATAAGTCATACACTTGAAATAAGGCTTTTGGACACTCCACTCTTAAGAGTCTGGTCAATAGTTAACTCAATCAAGTACCTGCCCTGAAAACTGACTGAGGAGCTCCTGCATGCATAACTGTAACAAAGGCAGACAGAAAACAGGAAAAAAGTTCACAGACAGTATTAAGCAGACATCAAATCGGGCCCAAAAAAAAAGAAAAGAAAAAAAGAAAAAAAAAAAGTATATGTATATATTTGCAACTCTGTGTTACAGTGCAGTTACCAAACAAGAGGGTTCAGCTGTGCTGCTTTTGGAGGTCTGGAAACACTGCCACATGGGCTCAAAAAAAGTCAGTTACTGTTATATACCACTCTTCCCACTTCCACCACTTCTGTGAAGTTGCAGGTAAGATAGCTATATTTGAAATTACCCATGTCCTATAAATCTGTGTTACAGGCATTGATAGATTCTTCCTGAGCAAGTGTTCACAAAAACATAGAATGTATTTCTATTTAGTAATAGCTTTCCACAGTAAACAAACTTTTATCAGTCTTCAGCTATGCATGTAATTGTTTACTTTAGCCTAGCTGCACAGGTTAATTTGGAAACTATCTAGACCTAGACATGAAAGGCACTCTTGGTATAAAGCAAGACGAAACATGTTCTCTACCATTCTCCCCTCTTTTTTTAATCTCCACATGAAAAGGAGACATTCAGACAAAAATATTAACCTTGATTTTGTGGAAATGAAAACTAGAGTATTAAGCCCCAAATCTGTAAATGCTGACAAACGTGCCAGTCTATTCTGCAGGTTCATTCAGAAACACATATCACCAGCTATTAAAGATCTAAGTTCTGTTCTTAGCCCTTAACTTCAACTTAGAAGCCATGAATTCCCTTACCACCTATGAAGCACCACTGATTACAACAGCATAGGAGAGAAGCAAAAATAGAAGTGTTTCATAACTACACCTAGTATATTCTAATTTTAGAGTCTTGTTAAAAATTCTTCAACCCTAAACAAAATAGCATGGTATTGGTGGCCTTACAAGTCCCTATAGATGTGGTCCATTCTACAGATTCAACAGATTAATTCTACTACAAAATAAATATTAGTCTAGTATTTATCCCTTTCAGCTAGTTATTCTGCTTAGCAATATGTATATGCACCACACCAGTAAAAAATACACATTAAATGCTGCAAGTTGCTCAACATCAGTTTTCAGAACAGCACTCAATATATCTACTCAATCCTCATCGACTTAAGTGAAATTAGTTTTCTAATGCAGATACGGTAGGTAAAGAACTATCACCAACAACACATAATCAGTATCTCATCCAGCTCTTCCTCGTTACAGGCCCAAGGTTGACAGAGGATGCAGAATTCATTCTACACTCAAGTACCTCTTGAGTCTCTCTTCTATAACACATTTGTTTCAGAGACTCTTAGAGGAATTCTGTCCAGCTTACATTTCAAAACAACTGTGGCTGCTATGGTCCCACCCCACCCATTCCCCTGCACTAGTACTGATATTTGGACAACTAGGGGTAAGCTGACAGCCAGGATTTGTCTGGGTGGTTAAGTTTGTTTAGGGGTTCAAGTTTTATTGTTGGCAGGAGGGAGGGAATGGACAATTTTGAGTTAAAATCTGTTTGCTGACTGCAAGAGACTCAGCCCCAGAGCAACGAGAAGAGAGATAACAGAAAGGAAGCAGAATAGCTCTGACTTGTCTTGAAAGCTGGGGAAGTGTACTGTGCTGCCTTAAAAAGACAACATTCCGTGAAAATGCATTTAAAGCGTTCCGGTTTTATATTTTCAATTAATACTAGAAAGACGACAGTTTCTTGTGATGTTGTTTACATTTTGCACAATGCACTATCTTAGCTCCCACCCCAGCATTTAAGAAAAAAAAATCTCAACCTAATATACGAAGGATTCTTTAGGCCCTAACCCAAATAAGTCAACAATAAGTATCTGTAGAGACAGACAAGACACATTCCAAGTACAGAGTCCTTTACATCTTGGAGAAAGGTCAGGGAGTTTTCTAGTAAACAAGAACAACTTAGACAGAAAAGAGCTTTAAGGCAGACAAACGAGGTTGAACCTGTAGATCCCTTCAGTTTGATTTTCACCATTGTATGTGAAGCTACAATAAGTTTTAAAATAGCCATTAAATACGCTCTAAAGTTAACTGTTTTACAAAAAAATACTAGAACAGGATATGTTTCCTAACGTCTTTCTTCCTTTATATATTAAAGATAGGATAAATAAGATTTCTAGTTCAGCGGCATACACTCCTTACTGGAAATGTTGGTGTAGAATTACCGTTGGAAGCAAGAAAAGATGTACTGTCACCTGGCAGTGATCATGTAGTAATAGGAACAATTAACACACTCTAAAACAAGAAACTGAAGATAAGATTAACACAATCAGTAGTTGGTATCCAATGTGAAAGTGGTTTATGTACAGTCTTGCATGTTAGAATTCTTTTCTTGACAACTGATTTTCAGCGAGCATTTGCTCACCAAATAGCTTGAAGTTTCGGTCAGGACTCCTAACTGAAACTCCAGTAATAAAAGCATGCCTGCATGTTATTAAAGGAAATAGTGGAAAATTTCTCAGGCTGACATCCAGAATGTCTGCGGTTCCTTTCCATATTTCTCTTCTTGCAAAGCGGTTATTAGACCAGAACTTAAAAGCTTTTTTTTTTTTCCCTTTTTTCTTTTGTGAAGCCTGGAAATTTCCACTGCTTTAAAAGACATTTTAACAGGTCTCTCAGATACACTGCTCAAACAACCTTCCACTTCTGCCTTGACAAACTTTTCAGTTTAAAGCAAAAGTTTCCTTGGTACAAAGTAGAGCTAAGATCAGGGGGAAGGAAAAAACTTTGCTCATATACCAAAAGCATTGCTTGGCCAATCTGAAATATCATCATACTGTGTATTAATCTTGATAGAGGTGACTTGAGATTCAGCTACAGACAGATAGATAGGTAAGAGAAGACAAAGCAGTTGATAAAGCTACCCTGTAGCTTTACATTTGAACAGAAATTACAGTGGATGACAACGCAAGTTACTCTGTTCCTGTCAAGCGATGGCTTTCCTTCAATCTCCTCAAATTTGCACTCATTTTCCATTGTCCTGAATCCCACTCATCATCCCTATTACCTGCCTATGGTCTCTCACACAGCCAATAGGAGACTGGCAAGTTTGCTAGCACTAGTTCTATACCTCACATCTACAAATCCTAATTATGAGCCTTGAACATACATCAGCAAACATCAGGGGGTTCAACAAAAACCCTGCAGTTGTAATACAAAAGTTTTTGAAAGCTACTTCAGCCAGTGAAAACGTTTTCTTCTTTCAGTTTTCTGTGCACTGCTAAGAACTGCCTTCCTTTTAAGGAGGGATCAAATGGACAGTCTAGGTTAACAGGAGATGCTGGCTTTGTTCCATTTTAATCAAGTGAACAGCTTGCAGATAAAGTACTCTTGCTTTAGTTGCCATTAGCACTATCTATGAATCTATGACTAGACAAATACTTGAAATACTAATTTGGAGGAGATTCTTTCAATTACTACCTAAGAATGTTAAGTCATATGCTGAGGTCTGCCCATTGAGCCAGAAGTCTCCACTCTGAACATCAAAAAGGTTGCCACAGAAGATAAAACCATGAGGGTACTATAACCTCATGCTGGTATGTCTGCTTTGGTTCATTGCAGCAGCAAAAACAGACAGAGCACAAAAAGAACTGCAAAACAAGTCATAATTCTCTATTTCCATCTAACCTCTCTAGCCTAGCCTTTATGGAGAAAGAAAAGTAATTATTCTAGGGGAAGAGGTCTGAAAAGTCTATCCAAGTCACTGGCAAAGGAGTTGCAAGTTTTTATTTCAAATCACCTCCTTAAGATGTAAACTGCCAAAAATGGAAAGCCATTTTACAGTTGTCATTGCTAATGACAGAAATTAATTTTTGAACCTTTACTACTTCTTCCATAAGCCTCAAAAAACCAATACAGCATTTCAACATACTGATTATGTGTGTACACATGCACGTGTGTACGCTCCCCATGGCTGTCTAAAAAGTTTTAGAAAAAGTTTATCCACGTAGACTATATTAGCTGCTACCTCCTCACACCAATAGCAGCAAGAAGCAAGTAGCACAGTTTACCTTTTTCTGTGATTCACTAGCCTCCAGAGAACATGATGAAAAAACCTAGCAATGTTAAGACGTTACTATGCTCCACAGGGCAATCAGCAACACGTTAGAATTACAAATTGAGTGCACGAGGCAAAACCGGAAGAACGCTATGTTTGATTTAGATTTATTTAGTTCTTCAGACTGGCACAGAACGAACATAGAACTCTCCCCGATTGACTGGTCTGAACAATAGTTTCCCCAAAATACTGGAGAGAACATGTATTTCACTTTTTTTTTTTTGCAAGTAAATTGTTTAGTTCTGTCTTTTACTTAACCGTTCCATTAAAAGATTCAGCAACAAAAGTCACCCAATCCAATTCCTGTTCCATTCCAATCCAATTCCTGTTCCATTACCTGTTTGATCACTTTGTGATGTTTCAGTGAGGCAGGGCATTCCGTTATTAGACACACTGCACACGAAAGATTTAAAAATCCCTCATGAGATTGAAAGCAAGGTAATTTTGTTTCCCTTTCCAAAAATCAGTTTATTGGTAACTGTACATTTAAAAAGCCTCACCAATTAAATTAAGTATTATTAAAGTAATAGGGTCCATCTGAAATATACTCCACATTCATATGGTGCAAAAAATAATTTGATGTACCTTCGCTCAACTAAATGCAGCATACAAAAATCAGAGTGAGTGGAAATATATTCCATAGCAGATTTAAATCAGTAGCAGTTAAATTCTTTTACAATTGCCTCTTCCATAATACGCTGCATCTAGAAACATCAATAGATCTAGCCAGAGAAGAAAGGGAGAAAAACAAACGAAAAAAATGACACAGGCTTGCTGCCCCAGCACTCAGGTCAGATATTCTTCACCACCCTCTCATACACTTGGTATAAAGAATATTATTCCTACCCTCCTCCTCTCCTCCATTTTTTTAAATTATGAAAACAAGTCAGCAGAGTATTCAAGATCTTTCTAAATACTCAAGAAGTTTGAACACAAAATGCAGAAGATCCTGTACCATAAAGTCATTTAGTATCACCTCTTCAAGAGACAGACTCATTTAAATGCAGGAGCTGAAGCAACCTCCAGCATCAGACTGTAGTATCCAATACCATTTTACGTGCTACCAATGGTTTAATTTTGCAGACAAATACAATCAAGACATCTTTTCTTTCCCAGAGTTCTTGAAAAATAAAACCACGCACCACCTTTTCTGTGCAACTGTAGCACAGAGATTAATCTTGAAGGTTTTGATTGTGATTTCTTGTCCATTATTAATGAACCGCCCCCACGATCAAAAGATAAGGTTCCGTTGTAAAATACATTGGCTTCTCCTTCTTAATCTGCATTTTGTCTCAGCTATATCTTACGGTATACATCACTGATGCTATGCAAAAAATCCCCTGATAACTAGGCAATGCAAAATTTCCAAGCTAATAAACCCAAAGCCAGGATGAGCAAGGGCCTCAAATGAACAGTTAAAAGACACACAAAGCCACAAGCAAGCCCAAAACACACACAATTCATATTCCAAACAAAATCAGACCGGAAACAGCATGCTGTAATCAGGAAAGGTACTTAAAGTGAGGCTGAATGCTGGGTTTATTCTATTACTTCCCATATCCCTCAGCCTCTATCTTCACATCACAGCAGTGAATCCATCAAATCCACTGGTATTAGTTTAAAAAAATACAGTAGTAGTAATGGAGTTGAAAGAAATTCTGTACAACAGTCAGTTGAACAGCCCCTTGTAACAGGAGTTAACAGTAAATAAAATTACTGCACGTTATAATGCACAATCTAGTTAAAAAAAATTAACAAAACTGAAACAAAACAAAAAGCCCCAAACCCCAACATAATACCCAATTTGTCAATTTCCTATAAACTCAACCTTTATTATCTGGCTTTCACTCAGATACTGTTTGTTTCTATGAAGCTATCTTTTATATTTAGAACACACAACTTTGTCTCACGTGTAGTAGCATATTGTAAGATAAATACATTTTATGAGAAAATATTTATTTTTACAATAGTGATGATAGAATTTTAAGCTTATTTTAAGTGTTCATTTTAACTGTATTACAGATATTATAGAGCTAGATATTACCATCCCTCACACTTCCAGATTTCCTTTAGAATTGTTTTGTTATTACAGATAAAATCCAACATACGATTTCCTGTTAATTTTTATCTAAAAGAGGAAGGAGATACTGTCTGAATATGAGCTGACAAATTGAGAAGCTTCTCTTTTAAAAGAAAACTTGATTGGTCTTTGGAGTAAGAGCAGAAATCACAAACAGAACCAATTTTAGAACTAAAGAAAGAGGATTCTGGGAATTATTACAACCTCAGACAACATCCTCACTCATATTCACCCTGTTTATATCCCAGAATCACTAACACCTACAGTGGCATGCGACCTCAAAGGGGGGAAAAAAGTGATTCTCATTTCCGCCCCTCAACAACACGGTTTCATTACAGCTACGAGGCAGAAGCGGGTAAGAGGCACGAAAAACAGCCTTTTATTGGCAGCATTTTTCATCCATTTTCTTATTATCAGAGATAAAGAGATAAAAGAAGTCACCGATGACACTTACCGAGGCTACAGGATGACCAGGAGAATGCAGGTAACAAGGTCTTTAGAACCGCCTCAGTACCAGATAAACTCAGATGAATGGCAGAAGGGGCCATTCTAACCCAGGTATTTTACCCACATCCCCCCTCTGTTCAGGCTGAGGAACCGTGGGTCAGACGATTCTAAAGCCAAATCCACAGCGACCACCAGTCTCTTAGTGTTATACGAGGAACCTCCACCCAAAATCACCATGCTAAGATATGCATCACACAGCGATGCCTTCACCTACACATCAGTGCCCCGCCACTGCTTCAGAAATGCCCCTTCAAACTCAGTCAGGAGTAAAGTTACAATAGCTAGAAAGAGCTAAAGGCATGCACACATTGTCCGGGGAATCCCCTCACCCCCAGCCCTAGGAATACTCCTCACACACAACCCATCTACGCTCCCCTTCCTCCTCCCCTCAGGGACCCACGTTCATAATGAGGAGGGGGGGGCGAGAGACAGAAAAGAGCCGCCCCTCAGGGCCCCCCCTAAGCTTCTCCCTTCCCCGGCAAGGGGTAGCGCTCCCTCCGCCATCCCAGTCCCACCCCAGCGCTAGAAGCAGGGGAACATGAACTAGAACTCTCCTCCCTCCACTCGTTACTCCCTCCCTCCAAACCCCGTTCACCTGGGCAAGGAGCCAAAGCTCAGCTTCATCTACAACTCCATCTCCCCCACACTCAGCCTCGCGCCGCCATTTTCCTCACAGCCTGGATTTAAATCGGGACCGCAGCGGAGACACCAGACGGCGCAAGGCATTGTGGGACCTGTAGTGCGGCCCCGCGCAGGCGCTCATGTGACCCACTCCCTCTGCGCGCGGGAGCTCATGGTACTTGTGGTCCGCGCCGGGTCCGGTGCCGGAGCCGTCAGGCTCAGCCAGCGCTCGGGTGTCGCCGCTGCTTCGCCGCGCTCTCCGCAGAAGGGCGGGCTAGAACGAGGCGGACGAAGCGGTCTCAGGGGAAGTTGCCTGTGCCGGCCACCCACAGGCACATTCCCGCGGCACTCGCTCAGTGTGCCTAGAGGTCACACAATGCTGTGTCTGTGTCATAAGGATCGTTGTAGTGCACACGGGAGTTTAAAACACAGTGCGGTACCAGCCCTGGGCCGTGCGATGTCCCCCTGTTTCTGCTGGGCCCGAGCTGTGGGTCCTGATGGTATCCCTGGTCCTGTACTCATGGTTCATAGGGAGTTTTGGTTCTTGTTTTGTTCGTGTGCAGTGTGTGTTTGTCTATGTTGGAACTGCTCTTGCCTGCGGCCACATCAATGAGAGACAGCAGGATTACCAAAAAAATAATTTTTCATGTGACTCTTCAAATTTTCACAATTTACTTTGGGTTTCATTGACCATGTGACTGAGATGTGCGGCAGCGGCGACAGGGCTGGAGCTGTTGTGGAGGGTCTGTGAGCGCAGATTCCAATCGAGGTACAGCCGTGTCCTCCAGCCTCACAGCGTGATCTCCCTGCAGCAGTGTCATAGGGAAGGGATGAGACATCTGGTCCTGGCTGGAGTGCAGGAACAGAGGAGGAACACGGCAGAGAAAAGCCTGAATGGGAAACAAGGCACTATCCTTGGACACACTGCCCTTGTGCTTTGGGGCAGCCACTAGCCTGTGAGCCAGGAGCTGGGGATGGACTTCAACCATTCGGGGGGCTGCCTTCCCTTTACTTTTCTAGCACAGGCCCCTTTTGGAGGGGTGATGCACATATGTAAACGGCATTATTAAAGCTGCTGTCCAGAGGAGTTTGATTTGTTTTGTGCCTGCTTTGGGGGCGAGTAAAAAGGAAGGGAATTGGAGTCTGGGGTATGGTGATGTCATTTGAGGCATCCCAGTGTCAGTGGCAGAGAGGTGATGTGGTGAAGGAGAAGTTGAATAGAGTGTAAGCGGGATCAGATCTCTGTGAAGGTAATAGAAATAGCTCTGTGTATTCGGAGGTTTTTTGTGGGTTACTCTAATACAAAGTCTGAGATCTTGGCTGGGACTTAAATGCCTGCTGACACCTAGTGATAAACACGAGGTACTGCGCACATACATTATTTTTAAAGACTCTATAGTGTCTCCTGCAGACTAAAAGCGGTACTGCAACTAAGAAATGGGCGAGGACCCCGGAGGGCAGTGCGCGGTGTCCCCGCCGCTGCCTGCCGCCACCCGCCAGAGTCCCACCAGCCCCCGGCGACGCTGACCCCACCACCCGCGTTCCCGCAGCAGGAAGCGCCGCGGAAAATCGCGCTGGAAGCGCGGGGTCGGGTTCAGGCAGTCTAATAGACGCCTTTGTGAAGAGCGGGAAACTTCCAGGACGCCATTTTCCGTCCCTACCCAAGGCGCATGCGCAGAACGCCACCATCTTGTGAAGGACGTCCAGATCCGGCATGTTTAGAGTGGCACATACGTAACTTCCGCCCAGATACCGCCATCTTGACTGCTGGCAGACGCAATTTCCGGTTATCCGCCATGCTTGTTGTGGCATCACGTGACTCCCGCGAAACCAGCGCCATCTTGGCTACTGGCAGACGCCACTTCCTGTCATACCGCCATCTTTGTTGTGGTACCGCTCCGGAAGGACCCCGCTCCTCAGAAAGGCGTCGAGTAGACTGCCTGATCCCGACTCCGACGCCGACGCCGCGCTTCCAGCGCGATTTTCC